>CM059789.1:77392232-77822232 GCA_030435695.1 Brachymystax lenok tsinlingensis
CACACACACACTCTTTCTCTCGCTGAAACACACATGCAAGGGCTCAAGGTAAATGTCTGAGCTGGGAGATATTCTACCAGAACGTCCCCCACTGCTCTGAAATCAATGCCATTGCCGGACACCCCTCCTTCCCAGACTGCCTAAAAAACAAACAAAAATGATGCTTTGGGGCAATTCCACAGTAACAGAGTGACAACTGAGACAGATTTTTCACTTAAAAAATGTATGTCAAACAAAAAACAACTCTATGCACAAGGACTACTTTTAAAGATTTCCACAGAAAATGTTAAGAACAGTGCCGATGCAAAGTTTTGTAACAGAATGACGGTTTGTGCTGTTTGTGCCGTCATTCTGTTACCAAACGTTGTATCTGGAATGTACTTAACATTTTCTGTGGAAATTGTTAAAAGTAGTCCTTGTGCATAGAGCTGTATGGTTTCTCTAAATGGCTGTCTGTCTGTCTGTACAGTCTTTGTCTCTGTCCCTAGTTAAGTACAATGAAGCACGCACAGAGAGTTCCTCTGTGAACTCCCCCGTTACAAGTATACTGTAACTCTGCAGTGACAGTACAAAGTAAAGTCTGCCCACTGTCCAGACAGAAAGTACCTTTGAGAGAAATGATCTCCTGCTGAATGGACCTGTGGCCTTCCATTCTGACTCTCTGACCTCCTGTTGATGGTTGATGACAGTTCTCTGTGATGTTGATGACAGTTCTCGGTGCAGCTCCTACTGTGTACCTCTGCCTCAAGTTGACTTTGCAAGTGTCGGTGAGTTCTGGCTATTCCTCTGCAGGCTTAGGAACTGCCCAATTCCTGTCTCCCTTTTCTTGCTCTCTTTCTTTCGGTCTCTGTAGTGCTGCTTGCCGGGAGAGGCTGCTGTGTTTGGGTCCCTCTCAAATACACATGCACACACACACACACCCTGTGTGTACAGGAATATCCTTCTGTGGGAAGCCCCTCCCTTCTTCCCTCCTCCTCCGCCTAAAGGGCTGTGCCTGAGGGCTGTGCCTCTGCAAATCACTGCACTGCACAGTCCTCTCATTCACCACGACTCAGCCAATGGTTGCAGGGCAATGGATTCCGCTTCAACCAATCACAGTGTAACTCAGACTCAGATTCAGACTCATTACTGTAACAAGTAGAGTGTGAATGATGGTGAGTTTAAAAGTAGAGATGGCGGCAGAGAGAGAGAGCTACAGAGGGTAGAGTAATAGACATACAGAGAGATGGTGGTGGGAAGGATGGAAAGTGAAGCTGGGGAGGAATAAAATCCCTGTGCCCCACCCAGTTCCGAACCAGACAGACCAGAAATCCCAAGTCATGTGGAAATGGAAGATAAAACTAAGGAAAGGAAGATCCCTTATCAACACACATAAATGTATAGGCTAGACGGCATCTCACACACCCGTATAAGAGCAATCCCCGATCAGGCTTGGGGGAATAGTGGGAGGATACGCAAACAGTAGCCCACTCTAAATCTGGCCGGTGACATTGGAGATGACAACCTTCTCTTTCAGTGTTTAATCTACGCTATACCACAACAGGGTGAATAGGTACAATCAGGTCCAATCCCATTAATAAAATCTCATTTCACCTGCAGCAGCACAGGTGTACTGTGTCAAACCTGGTGGTATGCTATTTCAAATCATCAGGCACTACTTGACATCTGCATTACAAAAACATGACCACTGCAGAACTATTGACCCAGTAAAAGTAATTGAATTAAGACCCCATCAACTTTACTTTCCCATCTGCTCTAATTCATACAGTAACTGTCCACAATAGCAACTAACCAATGCTCAAATACCACTGTTTAGCTGCTGATATGACATTGAAATGCCACTGAAAAACGGATAGTCTTTGTACTGTGTCAAATGTTCCAGTTACGGTCCATGTTCAATTTCAACATAACCCACCCCATCCCATCTTTAGAGTCCCCTGGGTTCCTTCAATATTACACAGAGCCCCCAGGCTACACTGAAGACAGAGAGGCACAAACTCTGAGCATATTTCACAGCAACCTCTGCTCCACTCTCATGGACAGAGACAACTCTCCCTAAAACCACACAATAACTAATGATAGTAATGAGATCCTCATGTAAATGATTGACTATGTGCAATTCCATGGAAAAATAATGATGCTGAGACTCACTTTAAAATGTATGCCAAACAAAAACAAACTAAACAACTCTATGCACAAGGACTACTTTCAAAAGCGTCCACTGAACATTTTACAAAAACACATATACTTGAAGAACAGTACAGATGTAAAGTTTCATAACAGAATGACAGTAAAATCTCGCTCAGTTTTTTATGTTATGAAGTTTTCCAAAATCTTTGTTAAAAAACTGAAAAGATTTGGCATGGGTCCTCAGATCCTCAAAAGGTTCTACAGCTGCACCATCGAGAGCATCCTGACTGGTTGCATCAGTGCCTGGTATGGCAACTGCTCGGCCTCCGACCGCAAGGCACTACAGAACGCAAACGGCCCAGTACATCACTGGGGCCAAGCTTCCTGCCATCCAGGACCTCTATACCAGGCGGTGTCAGAGGAAGGCCCTGAAAATTGTCAAAGACTCCAGCCACCCTAGTCATAGACTGTTCTCTCTGTTACCACACAGCAAGCGGTCCTGGAGCGCCAAGTCTAGGTTCAAGAGGCTTCTAAACAGCTTCTACCCCCAAGCCATAAGACTCTTGAATATCTAGTCAAATGGCTACCCAGACTATTCACATTGCCCGGCCCCCCCCTCCACACCACTGCCACGCTCTGTTGTCATCTATGCGTAGTCACTTTAATAACTCTATCTACATGTACATACTACCTCAACTAACCGGTGCCCCCGCACATTGACTCTGTAACGGCACCCCCCTGTATATATTGTTATTTTTTACTGCTCCTCCTTAATTACTTGTTAATTTTATCTCTTA
Organism: Brachymystax lenok tsinlingensis; assembly: GCA_030435695.1. NCBI lineage: Eukaryota > Metazoa > Chordata > Actinopteri > Salmoniformes > Salmonidae > Brachymystax > Brachymystax lenok. The sequence continues at coordinate 77,395,160 of CM059789.1, forward strand.
TTCTTATCCGTATTTATTTAAACTGCATTGTCAGTTAGGGGCTCGTAAGTAAGCATTACGAATACCTGTTGTATTCGGCGCATGTGACTAATACAATTTGATTTGATCGATTTGATTTGAAATATCTACTCTGAATTAAGATTCAAAGATGTTTGCAAAAATAATGGGGTGTCAAATATGACTACACCTTGAGTTTGAAAAAAATCTATTTCGCTTATTGAACTACAGTAAGGATTAACACCTGATTGTTTGGGTATTATTCAACACATTGACTATTATTCTAATGAGCTCCTCAACCCCAAACAAGACCAAATTTGGTTGGTACGAAGCAGACCAAATCTGAAACAATCATAGACGTCTATGTACACAAGTTTAGACATCACAGTAGAGTACAATAGAGTACAGAACAGCACAGCAGAGTTCAGTACAGTACATTATACTGTACTCTACTGTAGTGTGCTTTACTGTACTAAACTCTACAGTACTGTACTGACCTATACTCTACTCAACTATTCAGTAAGAGCCGGAAGAGGTGACATTAACTGGAGAGAAGAAGGAGTGCGAGAGCGAGACAGAGAGAAGAAACAGAGACAGAGAAGAGAGTGATGGAGAAAAGAGAGAGAGAGACAGCGAGAGGTTGTCCAGATGAACATAACAGTGTGCCAGTGGAAGGACAGTAGCATGTGAACCTCTAATTTCCTATTTTAGCCAATTCAATTGCAGTCATTCTGTTAAATAATTTCAGTCATTCTGTTACGTATTTTGTAACAGAATGACACGTTTTACACCGGCCAAACCCTGACGACGCTGGGCCAATTGTGCGCCGCCCCATGGGACTCCCAATCACGGCCGGTTGTGATACAGCCTGGATTCAAACCAGGGTGTCTGTAGTGACGCCTCTAGCACTGAGATGCAGTGCCTTAGACCGCTGCGCCACTCGGGAGCCCAGTTTTAATCACTTAATAAATCACAAACAAAATTGTTATCAGTAACAACATTAATTTGTAGGTCTACGTCTATTTGTTACGTCTGTGAACTTTCATTTTCCGTCCTCCTCATGATCATTTATTTTTTGGCTTGTTAGCTAACGTTACGTGACGTGTGTGATTTTACACGTTGTTTACCTAGCTAGGTTCATTGTTTACCTAGCTAGCTAGCTACATGTCTTAAGCTAAAGTGTACTGTTAGCTAGCTAGCTAAAATTAGCTGGCTGGCTCCCTAGCTGACATTATTATTGGCATCCCACAGCTGTTTGCTTCGCTAGTTAGCGCCTAATGTTAGCTAGCTAACAATGAACCTGGATGGTTAGCTCCGAGCATATTCATGCAGGGTAGTAACGACATGATTTGGCACTATTTTCATTGTTGTTTGAATAGCTAACGTTGGCTGGCTCGTTAGCTAACGTTACGTGTGTGATCTTACACTTTGTTTACCTAGTTAGGTTCATTGTTTACCTAGCTAGCTACATGTCTTAAGGTAAAGTGTACATTACGCGTTGGATATGGCTGGTGTCAGTAAACATTTGCAAAGAAGCTTGATGAAATTGTTGCCAGCAGAGCTGGTTAGGCTGTTTTCATGTTATCCATAGGTAAACAAATCATCAGCCAGAGCGTCCAGTTTGCGCTCTGAATGCTCCAAAGGACGAAACAAGATGGGTGGGGCTAAAGCTTAAGAGGGTGTGAACAATGCTGAATGGGTGTAGGCAAAGATACCACTAGATACCAAAATACGAGTTTATCAACTTTCAAAGCAGAATTACTTTCCCATTGTTCCTCAACAATAAAGTATGATATACCATTTTGTAGCGCTGAGTCTCTACTTTTATCCAATGTAAAATACACAATTTCAAATGTTGCTACATAAGACCGAATCCAGGTGGCGAGTCACATATAAAGTTCCACAGTTGACAGTGCATGTCAGAGCAAAAACCATGAGATCCTCAGTAAAAGGCACATACATTTTCTAAAAAGGCAACTAAAGGACTCTCAGACCATAAAAAACAAGATTATCTGATCTGATGAAACCAAGATTGAACTCTTTGGCCTGAATGCCAAGCATCACATCTGGAGGAAACCTGGCACCATCCCTACAGTGAAGCATGGTGGTGGCAGCATCATGCTGTGGGGATGTTTTTCACCGGCAGGCACTGGGAGACTAGTCAGGAGAGGGGAAGATGAACGGCGCAAAGTACAGAGATCCTTGATGAAAACCTGCTCCAGAGCACCCAGGACCTCAGACTGGGGTGAAGGTTCACCTTAAAACAGGACAACGACCCTAAGCACACAGCCAAGACAACGCAGGAGTGGCTTCAGGACAAGTGTCTGAATGTCCTTGAATGGCCCAGCCAGAGCCCGGACTTGAAACCGATCTAACATCTCTGGAGAGACCTGAAAATAGCTGTGCAGCGATGCTCCCCATCCAACCTGACAGAGCTTGAGAGGATCTTCAGAGAAGAATGGGAGAAACTCCCCAAATACAGGTGTGCCAAGCTTGTAGCGTCATACCCAAGAAGACTCCAGGCTGTAATCACTGCCAAAGGTGCTTCAACAAAGTACTGAGTAAAGGGTCTGAATACTTATGCAGATGTGACGTAAGTTTCTTATTTTTAATAACTTTGCTAACATTTCTAAAAACCTGTTTTTGCTTTGTCATTATGGGGTATTGTGTGTAGATTGATGAGGGGGGAACAAAAACATTTAACCCATTTTAGAATAAGGCTGTAATGTAACAAAATGTGGAAAAAGTCAAGGGGTCTGAATACTTTCCGAATTGAAATGACCCTATATTCTGAAGCATCGGTCTGATTCAGAGTACACAACCTTGTGCCTGGCTTCCTGTAACGAATGGTGCTATTATTTGAGTCACAATCAGTATTGCTTTCTCTCTCTCATATAATAAAGGAAGGGGGGAGGAAACGAGTGACATACTGTTGGCCGCAAAGGAACTGGTAGTCTAGCCATTCTGTAATGTCAAGGAAAAATACATACACAAAACAGTGTGTGTGTCCATTGCTGGGGTCCCTGACTATTTCCTTATGGATGTGTTCCCTGCTATCCCAGCATTCCACAGCACCAGAGAGACTAAACAGCCAACAAAAGACACAGAGAGATGGCACAGCTGTGTATGGGGTGACTGTTGTTTGGATTGGCTCACACCAGCATCCCTTTGGACCTGTGCCTCCCTCTCTTCCTGTACCTCCCGCTTTGTCAGTGTGACAGGTTGAATGAAAACTAACCAGCCTGTAACCAACAGAAGGCAATAGCCAAGAACTGTAATGAATTAGATGTGACAATAGCAAAAACACTCCTCAATAACTTCCAGATGGGTGAGCTGACTAACAGAGAAGTGGATCCAGATTAAAACTGGACTACTTTGAACTGGACTGCTCACATGTGCAACAGGGTGAAACAGGATAGAAGGTGTGGAGAGATGAATATGTCTGGCCAATTTAATTTGTGGTATTGCATGCATGCGATTAAATGCTGAACGCATTTTTCCACACCGGACACACAGGAGGACCTCATTGTTCATCATGAGAATCTCTACAGCATGTGTTAATGAGTTTGAAAAAAGAATAGCAGAGATATACTGTATTCCCTCTACTCTACCCAACTTAGATCTGATGATCTGAGTCCCTAGTCCTTATCCATTAGGTACTATAGATAAACCACTGATACTAGTAGCAGGAGTTTTAAAGGATAAGGATCATGTCAAAACAGCATTCCACTCAGAGAGATTTGTGTGCGTTTGAATAAGTCTAATACCCCGTCGAATGTATTTGTTGTCACACAGTAAACATTGTCTCCCAGATTAAATATGTCAAAATGTGAATCCCTATGAAAAACCCTGTTTTGTCCTCCTGAAGAGACCAGATAGAGCCCATAAGTCTACTTATTAGCATGCTTGATTAGTGTGTTTACTGTTTGTGTTCAGTCATTATCTTATTTGGTTGTCTGCTTGAATAGGCATTGAGCAAATTCAAAACAGGGCTGCAGGCGGCAGGAATGGACACCGAATTCATCCTATGCTGTTTGTTGTAACTGCAGCCTACTGTATGAGTCAGCAAACGTCTGAAGTTTGGCCAGAGGGAGGTTTAATGGTGGTTCTCAGACTTAGTTCACCAGCATCACTGCATGTTTGAGTGAGCCTTAGTGACTGACTGAGATTTAGGTACAGCAGACCTGGGTTCACATAGCATTTGGCATCTTTCAAATACTTCAGCTGTGATTGATTGAGCTTGATATTCCCTAAAGGGGAAAACCCTGCCCATCTTGGACTACAGTATGGATGGGTGTATTCAAGATAACAGACCGTTTTTGAAGGGGTTGTTCCAGTAGTAGTAATCTTGGTCACATATGGTCAAGGATACAGAGATGGAACTTTGTTTCATTATCAGTAGTGGGAATTTGTTACTGACAAAGAGCCTCAGTGGAATGAGGTTATGAGGCAGAGGCTTTTTGTCGTAACAGTAGGGCCTGTGTTGGTGCTATGTGCTTGTCTGCAGTTTATATGCAGAGTGCAGACTTATGGGAGAACATGTCAATCCACACAGCCGTTTATTAGTGGTCTGGGTTACAAAGTGTGAACGCCTTCAAAAGGAATCCTCTATTCTCCTCTCACAAAACCATGATGAATCCAATGGCCCGTTTCACTCTCCCAGTGATGTCTCTATTGCTCCATGCATCTCTCTAAGCACTGGTTTTCACACGTAGCTTAAGTCGAGATATTACTGGCTTTCTGTGGAGGGTTAAGGGGGAAGAGCAGGACTCTGTATTGTAGATTGTGCTAGCATGTGGATGTGGATCGAATGTGGGATGTAGGATAGAACTCTTTCCAGTGCTCTCTTTCTTTCAACCTACCACAGAAAGGCTGTGTGGGATAGTGTAGCACCTAGTATCGGAGTGGACACTCCCTGACAGTTCTGTCCATTTCAGAGCCCTATCCTTTCACCCCTGACTGTGGGGGCCATGAATGTGTTTGCAGCCCCCTGGCCAGTTTACGCTGGTAGCGCCGCTCTGAACGTCCAGACAAAACATTCCATCTCCCTGAGGTCACACAGCCACACAAATCTCCAGTCCAATGTGACAGCTCAGAGCGCAGGGCAGCGGCCAGGCCGGACAGCTTTCCCACAGCGCCGAGAGAAAAGCTTTGCACAGAGGCAGTATCTGGTGATAAAACTGTTAGTCAATGGACAGGCCAAGGCCAAACACAACAGGTCCCAGTCTACGGATCACACACTACAAAGAGGACACATACACTCACACACTTAGCAAATGTCCCCGTGAAACATAACTCACTGTCTACTTCATTAAAGTCACCGGTGATGATGGTAACTGAGGATCTCTCGCAGGTGCACTTGAATAAGGTTAAATACCACGCATAGAGTGTTAGACACACACGGCTGAATAAAAGGCACACGCACATACACACAATCTTGCACACACGCACGGACGCGCACACACGGGAGATATAATCCCCTGTGAGTGTGCTGTGAGGGCAGGGTGCTTTGGCACACATTCTGCCAGACACACCTCCACCATTGTTTCCTGCTACTAAAGGCTGTCCACTACAGGATCATACAGCCTTATCTTCCACCTTACCGGATGTTCACTTCTCAAGATAAGAAGAAGATGCCAACATACTGTAAAAGAACCCGGAGTTTCAACCGTATGCCCTCAGGAGGATATTGCTGAATACACTTCCGAAAGGCCAAATCCCCCACGCAATTATTGGAGCTTCCATAACTTTCGTTCAATATTCAAAAGTCTCTAATAAGATCTGAACATGAATTTCAAACAAATGCTACTTAGGTCATTATTTGTACCATGACATTTTATTGACATTGCAATCTTGATTCTGTCTATAAACTGACCAATGCGTGATGTGTGTGGTGAGAGAATGAGTGGGTACTGTCACTGTGGATCTGCTTCACTACGTCTGCTTGCCTACAGTAAGCAGACGTAGTGCTCTGCTTACTGTAGGCTGCTCTAACTCTGCCCAGGGAGCTGGTTTCCGACCCAAAAGGCTGGGGTCGGCTGGCGGGTGGCGGGCGTTGGCCCGGTGCAGGAATGCTGGGAATGGGGCTGGAGGGTAATGGAGCACAGAAAGTGATGACTGCAGCCAGGTTTCCTCTATGTTCAGTCCCAGACCAGGGACCAGACCAGGGACCAGACCAGGCCCCAGGGTTTAATGCACACACCCATGCTCAAAGGGAATGCCCAGGGAAGTCAAGGTCAGAGGGCTGGAGCAGGACCATGAGCCCCGCTGGACACTGGAGACATGCTGTCATCTCAGTAGCTTCATTTAGACAGGCTGTAACCACCAGCTGAAGGCAGACCTAATTCTGTGTGTTTGAGATGATCGAAACACGCATGTCCTTCTGTAAAAATCCATGTTCAAATAAAAAAATAATAGAGTATTCATTGCAATATTTGATAGTTAATAATCACAGCACTTATTTGCTTGGCTATAGTATTCCAGAGGTACTTTTTACCCAAAGCCTGACACAATCTCCTCTTTCAAACAAGTGAACAGTGGATCCAAGGGTTTTGAGATGTTGTTATGTGGACTATGTTCCACTAGGGGCTGTGCTTACACTGTACAGCCAAACTATCCCCATCTCTCTGAGTAGGACTCTCAGTGGGAAAAGGGTGAAAAGACAATTCTTTATTTGTTTTCTAGGAAACAGTTAGTTAAATTACAGGAAACAAGACAGCAGTGACAGTCAAGACGGCAAGAAAATGTTATTTTGGTTTGTTTAAGAAAATGAGTCACAAACATATTGAATCCCAATCACATATGTGCTTGGGCATGGGGGGAAATGGAGTGGTTTTACCATATTTGTTACATAAATGTATATGAAACAGCATATTCATTATGGATGCTACCCTCAGTAACATGCATTTTTAATAGGTTGCATACATTTCCTGTGTCGGTAGAAAACTGCTGAGTCAGCGTTTTGTAGTTTCAGAGGGAGAATAGCAGGTTGCCAAGGGAGCTGTAAACTGGATGCTCACATATGGCTCAAAGGCTTAAAATGTTGCCCTTGCCAAGGGGCTGTCTCCTCGGGGGGGAGAGAGAGTGAGTGAGTGAGTGAGTGCGTCTCTTCTCGCTTACCCAGATATCGTTGCAGCGAATCAGCAGAAACAGACAGCCGTTTCATGGCTGAACATGAGGCCCACAGTGACAGGGCTGTACTGTCACATGTCTAATAACCTAAACAAACTGCTGAGTGGAAGCCAACCACACAGCTGATCAATACAGTAGCACTGAGAGACTAATAGCCTCTCTCTCCCTCCTGTCTCTCTTTCTCCCTCTCTGTGTTCCCTCCCTCTCATACTCTCCCATCTCTTTCCGTCTATGTATATGCCTGGAATATGTAATGACGCGAGGAGTTTTTGATTGAAGGCGCCGGCTCTGCTACTTTGTGTTCCCCGGGTGCCTGGCCAGACTCATCCAAGATGTCTGTCTCTGCCTGGACCTGGGTACTGTTGTATTTATTCTGTTAAAGGAGCCTCAGCATCTCCAGAATAAACATAAACATCTCTCTTCTCTCCTGTAACTGCTGCCTCATAAGGACCACATCCAGCAGGCCCTGGGGGGGAATCTACCATCTGCAACCGAAACAGGTACAATACATAAACATGACCACAGCTTTACTAGCTTGGTAAGACCAGACCGAATGCTGTGCTCAGTTCGGGAGAGCAGCATTCACTCTGGTTTAACTAGGCTAACAACTTACAGCCCAACTTACAGCTCAAGGAGTCCTTTCCTTTATGTCACATCTGAAACTGTCAAAGCTATAGAATTTCACACATAATCCATTCACATTCAACACAATGCATTAGGATTATGCGTTATTCAAAACAAATCACATTTTATTGGTGACATAAACATCCTAGCTCCAACAGTGCAGTAGTATCTAACAATTCACAACAATGCACACAAATCTAAAGTACAAAAATGGAATTAAGAAATATATAAATATTAGGACGAGCAATGTCAGAGTGGCGTTGACTAAAATACAGTAGAATAGAATACAGCATATACACATGAGATGATTCAAGATTATTCCACAACAATTCAGGTCAAGTACTATCAGAAGCCAAAACAAGTATTAAAAAGAAACACACTCACACACAGACATGTACACTAGCGGTGACACAACAAATAGTTGTCATGGCACATCCATGTACACAAACCCTGTCCTTGAGCTAAAGATTCCTAACATGACAATAGAACTGTAGAGTGAAGATGTTAGCCAGAGGACATGACATTTACACTATACACTGAGTGTGACATTAAGAACACCTTCCTAATATTGAGTTGCCCCCCCTTTTGCCTTCAGAACCGCCTCAATTCATCGGGGAGTGGACTCTACAAGGTGTCGAAAGCGTTCCACAGGGATGCCGGCCCATGTTGACTCCAATGCTTCCCACGGTTGTGCCAATTTGGCTGGATGTCCATTGGGTGGTGGACCATTCTTGATACACACGGGAAAGTATTGAGCATGAAAAACGCAGCAGCGTTACAGTTCTTGACACCCTCAAACCGGGTGCGCCTGGCACCTACAACCATAACCCTTTCAAAAACATTAAAATCTTTTGTCTTGCCCATTCACCCTCTGAATGGCACACATACACAATCCATGTCTCATCCATGTCTCTTAAAAATATTGTTTTAACCGGTCTCCTCCCCTTCATCTACACTGATTGAAGTGGATTTAACAAGTGACATAAATAAGGGATCAAAGCTTTCACCTGGATTCATCTGGTCGGTCAGTCTATGTTGTGGAAAGAGCATGTGATGTTCTGAATGTTGAACACTCAGTGTACAGCATACGTACTGTACATGTGCAGTACTGTCTGTCCTCTTTCATCATACATAAAACACGGTAAAAAGGCTCCTACAGAGGTGAAATGCTGACGCAGTGAACAGTGGAGCCGACCGAAACTGAAAAGAGATTCAGCAACTCTTGGTAGGACAATGTCAAAGCAAACTGAATATCTTTTCATATTTGATTCTTCACGCTGCTTTTGTGAGCACTGATAAGAGAGCTCACATAGGACCTTGCTTTGCTACTGTTGAGAAACGCTTCAAAACACTGAACGACCTTGACCCCAGTTTGCTCTGACTGATTAGAAATGTCTACAGGAGGGACTACAACATGGAACCCAGGATTAGCTGTGTTCTTAGCGCTTTGCTAAAATAAAAACGATCTGTTTTCCAGTGTTACGCCCCTCTGGGCTGGAGAGGTTAGAGACCAACGTTTCATTTTATTTCACCTCGATTTCTGCAGGGAGTCATATTGAGACCCAGGTCTCCTTTTCAAATGAGAAAACCCCTCAAAAAAAATTGAAATACAAAATGCAATCAATAGCAGTCAAAAACAGTTACCACAAGAGTTTCCCCACATTCAGGTATCTGAGACCTTGTTCACACATCTGATAGAGAAGTTGGTATTCCTTATCTATACAAGACGTTTGGGTAATGGCAACTTCTCTCACTCAGTGTTTTGCTTGGCATTGTTGAGGCTGGGGAACAACGGCTTTCTAGGTATTTGTCTCTGCCACCAGGCATCACTTCTCAAAAGTCTTTAGCGTGTCAATGTGCGGCAAACCAAGCAGCCTGCTACCAGAGGAGAATGTAGCAAGTGATACCTCAAGGGCAGTCTGTATAACCCCAGGGTTTTATACGTGTGAGTGTGTGCGTGTGTGTTTGTGTGCACTTACGTGCATGCATGTGTGCATGCATTCTTGTGTTGGTGTGTGCGTGTGTGCGGCAGCTGTGCAGGATGACCTGCTGTGGCATTACCGGCCCTCGTGGTGACTCTGTCATGCCGGCTCGAGTTTGCGCAGCGTGTCTGGAAGCAGCAATGTGCTAGAGAATGACATGGAAGACCGCTAACACATACACACACACACACACACACACACACACAGACCGATCAAAAATCTCTTCCACACAGAAAGCACCCTCATCTCTCACTGATTGCTCACAGTATCACTAATAAACATATGACCCTTTTAGGGACTTGTTTGAGTACAGTTACCCACTAGAAGAATGCTCAACTGTTTCAAGTCTATTTCAATCCATACCCTCTCTGGAGCGGAAACAGATTCCATCAGCCAATTGCTCCTCTCTCAGTAAGAAGGACCATCTTCCATTTGAATATAAATAAAAGTGCTATCAAACAGTTCTCTCGTACAGTCCTCCTCCACAGAGCATACAGACAGACACTTCCATTTAAAAACTCATCACAGCACGAGCACAGACTCCACATTAAAGAACAGGTTCAATTAGGCCCATTGAAAATAATAATAATAATAATAATAATAAATAATAATTCTCACTAAATCCAATACATCCTGATACCTTTATCTTCTATGCATTCTGTGCTATGTGTGTGTGTGTGTGTGTGTGTGTGTGTGTATACATGTATGAGTGCGTTCTACTGTAAGTGTGTCTGTCCATTTGTGCATGTGTGCATGTGTGCCTGCTTGCCCGTGTGCATGTAGGGCTGGGAATTGCCAGGGACCTCACGATACGATATCATCACAATACTTAGGTACCGAAACGATATGTATTGCGATTCTATCATGTATTGCAATTCTATACTGCGATTGTATTGTGATTTGATGTTTCTCACCCAGATAACACACACACCATTGGCCGACGTATCAAATACCGTGGGGAACATGTCGTTTTGGAGAGCGATTTCACATTGGGAAGATGTCGGCGAGACATCAGAATAGGAATGTTGATGTCTGGCCAACGTATAAACGCATCTGCGAGACATCTTGGCCATGAGCAAACGTTGTCTAAAAAGGCATCTTCTCGATGTATCCCGTATACGTCGTGCCTACGTTGGGCAGACGTATGTCTGCTATCTGGGAACATGTTGCTCACTATGTGTCTGCTGCGGAGAAACAAGAGAGGGCGTGTGATTTGTTTTTGTTGATCAGTCACGGAAATAAAAGTGCTGAAAAGATGTTGGCTCACGATTCCAAAAGAAGCTGGAGAACAAGCTATAGGATGAACAATACCAGAGGTTTTGATCAGGCACAGCAGACTAGCACTAGCTAATGCTACCTAACAATTTATTGTATTTAAAAAAAAAAAGAAAAATCGATACTTGGGAGTCAGAGGGTCGATATAATATCGCGATATGTAACCATCACTACATGCCTGCATGTGTGTGTGCCTGCGTGAGTGCATGCGTGTGTGCGAGTGCATGTGGATGTGGTTGCATGCATCTGTATGTGTGTGTGTGTGTGCGCATCTGCAGGAGCAATAAGATTACTCCTATATGTTTTCATTGCTTACTGACGCCTTGGGGCAGCTGTCCCAGACACATAGTGCAGTTAATACAGTGCCAGAGACTAACCCTAGTAGCCCTAGACAGAGGCAGATGAACAGAGCAACAGGGACGCAGAGAGATGGAGGAAGACAGAGAGCCATTGTGTCAAACACAGTCCAGGTGCAAACAGTGTTTTCCACATAATTCCCAACAACAGTTGAATGAAAGTCATGTGTCTCCATGAAAAGCTAAAAGGAACTGACTCCTGCTGTAATGTAGCACGCCTGCATATAATCCACACGAGGTTGAAACTAAAGCAGGGGTGAAGGAGATCTGAAAGGGTATCTGGTATGCTGAGCTGTCGCTCCATCAAACGCTGCCCCCTGTCACTCAGCTAAACTGTCAATCATGCCGCTTTTAAACGAAGATGGCTGAGAAACATCAAACAAAGATGGCACATCGTGTAGTTTGAGGAGACGAGATGAGGTTGGCAAAACCATGACTGTAAGCGAATGGGACAGCTCAGCGTTTCACCAACTTTATCAGCAGACTGCAGATCGGTCTGTTCAGCATGTTCAGAGACTAAGATGGTGTGTGTGTGTGTGTGTGCGTGCGCACTCCCTCACGTGTAATGTTTGACAACATTGCTAAAACTGAGTTTCAACAGACACATTACGCACACACACACACACACAGACACAGACAGACAGAGACACAGACAGAGACACAGAGCAGATTTTACTGTGGAAAAAAAAGTCATTTGAGGAATAAGCCCATATGTGATTCTGCACTTGCTGTAATCCAAGCAAACAGAACAGTAGGTTCTGCACAGCTATGCCTCTCTGACAGGAAACGGGCAGTAAATAATTGGGAAGCCACCCAGCGGACCCTGCAAAGTCCATACAAGGCCGGAGGAATCTCTGTAAAGCATCTATTATCATCCTTCCTGGCAGGTCATAGCTAGAAGGGTCTAGCCATGACCTGCCAGGAGGTATTCCAGCAATTGTCAAATTAAAGTCCAAAGTTGCATTTTTTGGCATTTTAGCTAACCTTAACCCTTTTCCAACCTTAACCTAATTCTCCTTACCTGATACGTTAATTATCCTAAGGTGCTGCATAAGTCGAATCTGACGTTAATTTGACAAAAGCTGGATCCCGTCTAGCCATGACCGTCCTGGCCTTGAAGTGACCTCTCACCTGAGCTGTGTGTCAGTGCTGATCTATCCCAGGCTGCTGCCACCGGCCCTAAGAATGCTGACATGACAGGAATACAGAAACACATAGAGGCCGGGAAAAGACCCGGAATAACCCGCCGTCTTTCCCTCAGCATGGTTCTGACGCCTCTGAGTTAAGTCCAACGGAACAAAGGACTCTCTCTCCCACTCATACTTACCCATCTCTCTCTCCCGCTCTCTCTCTCCCCCTCTCTTTCTCTAACACACACTCCCTCGGTCGCTCTCTTTTCACTCTCACACTCTGAGCCCGCTGCATTTCTGCTGCAACGATTTCACAGACATACTGTACAGAAAATTTCCATTACTGAGATTTTCCTTAAAAAATGTTGCTCCGGAAAACTGCTTAAGCTCTTTGAAAGGGAACGTTTTGGTAGCTACTCAATTAAGGAAAACGTCCTTATAAATGTCACACATTTTAGACAGCAGACAGCACACACACACTTAGATTTTCTACCTAGGCACAATTGTTCATGACTTCCTTTAGCATTCACATATCATTTGTGCCTGGTTGACCTCTGCGTCAGTTCAGTGTGTGTGTGTGTGCGATTCACAGAGCTACAGCCATAGGGGCCACAGTAGGACAATGCTGCAGATGGTGAGGGGCGATTTACGAGTAGACACATGCACTGAGGGTCACAAGGTATGTTGTCAGCAAAGAAATTTAAGACAACACAGTAAGCTACAACACCTGATTCCAATGCACCTGTGTTGGAGTCAATGAGGAGAGGGACAATGCTTACCTATGAGAGAACACAAGACAGACAGAGACACATGTGATTAGCATGGTTGTCAAATATATGTATTATTCAATTTCAGTAATTCTGTGGCAAGGTAAAAGCAAGTGGTATGTGAATAGCTTCATACATACTGCATATGTATGGATTTCCATTTCAAGTGGTTACACAAACACACAAAAAAGGATTTAATGTAACACTTTTGAGAGTCCTTAATTCAGCCTGTCGACAGGAGACTGAGATTCATGGAGAGTCTTAGAGAAAGAGAGAGGGGGGTTGATAGAGAGAGAGAGAGAGAGAGAGAGAGAGAGAGAGAGAGATAGAGAGAGCGAGAGAGCAGTCATTCATGATTCTTGGAGATCTGACGTGTCACTGACCCTGATCCTTACAATCCCCATCCCTTCAGCCTATCAGCCACAAGAAGTTCCTTGGGCCCACCGCACACCCATCACTCACTAGCCTGTCCATTGGGAAACCTGATCTGCCAGCTCAAATATACACTGAACAATAATATAAACGCAACATGCAACAATTTCAACGCTTTTACTGAGTTACAGTTCATATAAGGAAATCAGGCAGTTTAAATCAATTCAGTAGGCCCTAATCCTGGGATCATCAACTAGATTCAGCTACGGGGACGATTTCTTTTGAGAGGATGGTCGGGGGGACGGAACATAATTACAAATAATTTGTAGACTGCAAATTGACCGCAAGAAGCCAAACAGATATAATGTTTGACCACAACATAATAATTTCAAACCTTGCTTACATTTGTATATGATCACGTCTCTCTATTATGCATGGAAAAACTTAGGAACAGATTTCCTAAACAAAATCACTTGGAGCTGATTTCCTTGTGTTTTTACAGTTTTTTATGGGTTTTTTTCTCAGAAAACTTGGGGGGCAGAATAAAACCAACCAGTTGGGGAACTCTGCTCTAATCTATGGATTTCACATGACTGAGTGTGGCATGACTGAGCAAGTGGGTGGCATTGGCTGCACCCCTGCCCAGTCATGTGAAATCCATAGATTAGGGCAGGGTTCCCCAACTGGCGGCCCGCGAGCTAAATTTGGCCCACGGGTGGGGGGGTTTTCTGAGCAAAAAAAAAAACATTTAAAAACTATAAAAACACCAGGAAATCAGCTCCAAGTGATTTTAATTAGAGAAATCTGTGGTTGTGAGGCCGGTTGGATGTACTGCCAAGTTCTCTAAAACGACATTGGAGGCGGCTTATGGTAGAGAAATTAACATTAAATTATCTGGAAACAACTATGTTGGACATTCCTGCTGGCAGCATGCAAATTGCACGCTCCCTCAAAACTTGAGACATCTGTGGGATTGTATTGTGTGACAAATGATCATGTGTTGTGCACCTGTGTAATGATCATGCTGTTCAATTAGGTGGATGGATTATCTTGGCAAAGGAGAAATGCTCATTAACAGGGATGCAAACAAATTTGTGACCAAATTTCGAGAGAAATAAGCTTTCGGTGCGTACGGAAAATGTCTGGGATCTTTTACTTCAGCTCATGAAACTTGGGACCGACACATTCCATTCATGTAGATGCGTTTATATTTTTGTACAGCATACACACTCACTCACCGCTTTAAAACAGACAAACTCACTACACTCGCACATTATACAGCTACAGTAGAATAGACCCCACTGGTTTTAAATAGTTTGTTCATTCATAAAGCAGGGTGACTGACCACTTCCCAAAGGACTTTACACGAGACCCCTAAATATAACTTAAGTCATCCACTGACAGATTCTTGATTGATCTATGGAGATTCAACAAGTTCGGCTTGTCATGACTCACCACAGTCTTTTCTGGTGGGTGTACCCCTCAGTTTCTACAACCTGAAACCTTTGTTTTATCCACTTTTTTAAGTCGCTTGAGTATTGATTCCATCATTCCATAACATAAGCACATTTAGATCAAATCAAATTATTCACCACAGTCCATATATGTATGTGTTTAATACCCCAGAATAAGACGGTACAATCAAAGTCTGCCCTCGAGCCAACAATAACTATTTAATTGGCTGGCCGAACAAGGCTGAGGTTATATTTGGGGGTTATTTTAAGCCCCCACGGGGCGTAAGAAGGCGCCATGGAAGTTGGCGGTGGGAGCGAGCGTGGATGCCAACCGTAGTCCGCCCGTCCACCCGGCACGTCCATCCAGACTGGGGCAATCCCCCTCACCGGCGGCCCAGTGACGACCCGTCCACATCACCTGCCGTCACAAATTGCATTAGAGGACGCTGGGAAGCCAGCCAGCTACAGTAGCCTGCCTGCCTCCCTCCCTCCGCCATGCTGGGACAATGAGACAGCAGATGAGAATGAAATAGGTAGAGCACAGGCTGACTAACTCCCAAGGAGGGATATGTTCTATACACAACCTCTGACGAATGGAAGACAGGAGCGTCCTGTTGTCTTCCGAGCTGCAAAGGAACCAAAGAGAAATGTTTGACTAACTCCTACAGAGGGATATATATATAAACACTTACAAACGCATGACAGTATTGCTATCCATTAATGTTGTCTGTCTTCTTGATATGACACTGGATCAAAAAACACAGGCTGAGTGACTCATAGAAAGGGACACATTCTATATACTGTACATACTGTGATGAATGTAAGACCGTGGTGTCATGTCGTCCATCTTGCTGTATGACAGAATGGGGGGAGAATTCTCAAATAGTTGTTTCATCACCCAGGGGGGATACGTCCTCTACCGTAGATAAACTCTGACTAATGCAATGGAGGAGCATCAGTACAAGGTACCAGAGCAATGACTTAGCATTCTATTCAGATATATTTATCTCATCTCACATAATATGCATCATCAACCTTCTTCTCTCACTGACTATAACCATTTCTGAATCATCGGCTGACAACTCCACCCCAGATTCCGAGCGCAGTCATTCAAGTGTTCCATAAT
Organism: Brachymystax lenok tsinlingensis; assembly: GCA_030435695.1. Lineage (NCBI taxonomy): Eukaryota > Metazoa > Chordata > Actinopteri > Salmoniformes > Salmonidae > Brachymystax > Brachymystax lenok. Next base: position 77,411,374 of record CM059789.1, read on the forward strand.
CCAGCACTTCTACGGCAACCACGCCGACTTCTAACAGCGAGGCGAGAAGCACGCTACAGCTCAAAATGAATGGGGAATTCTCTGGTGAGTGGTGAGTGTGGACAACGAAATTAAATCTCCCAGTGAAACTCCAATACTGCCACGGTATGCTGCTATGACTAAAGTTGCCCAGCGGAAGAACAACTAGACATGTGAACCTGCGAGCCACCTAGCAATGTTTACAGACTAAATACTTTCTATTATAGGACATCAGTAGGTACACTAGGTCCTACTATATACCGAGAGACACACAGAGAAGAACAAGAGCAAGAGTTGAAGGCAAGGGGTTTTACAAGAAGTCTGATGAGTCATGACCTTAGATTCACCTGTGCATGATAGCGAGGAAACACCCCTATGACATCACTGAAAAGAACACAGGTTCAGATTGAAACAATTAACTCAAGCAATCAAGAGACAGAGAACGAGACATACTGGGAGAGATGGCGAAAGACGGAAAAAGAAAGAGAGAGAGACAGAGACACTGGGAGCGATGGCGAGAGACAGAGAGCGGGGGTGATACAGAGAAAGACAGAGACTGGGAGGAATGGAGAGAGAGAAAGAGACAGACAGAGATACAGCACGGATAGAGAGCAAAAGAGAGAGAGGGGTCTGAGACAGAGAGAGACTGGGAGAGATGGAGAGAGACAGATGAGCAGCTCATTGCCTCCCTGACTCCTGTGCCTTAATAAGGAGAGCAGAGCAGGACAGCCTTGCCTGTTTTACGTTCCTTTCCTGTAGGACAGAGACTGTGAACACAGAACACAGAGGAACGTCTCAAATATAAACACCTGCCTGGCTGCCACCGTTCTTGGCCACGCGTCCCATAAACCCCCTAAAACACAACACACACACACACACACAGTGAACTAAGCTTGAAATAAAACAAAACACACGTGCATGCATGCGCTCATACACACACACGCCCATATAGTCCACAAACAGAAACCCACAAACTTGCAGATCCACCCAGAAACAGCGAAATTGATTCAGCACAGGGGCTCATTCTCCAGATTCTCTCGGAGAAAAAAAAAAAAAAAACTGGGGCGATATTTATAGATGAGCTCTCTGTTTTCTGAAGGAAGGACCAGCTGGAAGGACTACTTCCTAGGGGAAAGCAGAATGGGGATACATAAAGGGGAGCAAAATGTAGGGAGAAGGAGAGAGAAGGAACACCAGAATGAGAGCGATGGAGGGAGTTAAAGCTTCGATATACAGAACAGTAAGGGAATAAGGGATGACATGCAGAGAGATGGGGATATGGAGAGAAGGAGTTATGGGTACAAAGACACACCAATGCAGATGTGAAATAGCAATGGAGGGGCTTGGGGGTGTGGATGGGGTTTCCTGGGGATGAGGATTGTGGATGAGGCCTGATCGTCAATGGATGCAGTATGATATGATTGAGGTAGTGCATAATCACCTGTGCATCCCAAAACCCACTATCTTCTGACTGGGGACTCAATTCAGTCAAGTCCACATTGCAGTATGCATTTACACATTAGCTCTTTTTCCCCATGGTGATATAAAATCACAGACTGGCCTGGGGTACTGTATAAATCCCTATACAAACTACCAGGTAGACTCCCCTCACAGGCATGCCTTCACCTTTCAGACGTGTGGAAGCAGGGCGACATTTTCAAACAAAGACTGTGCATTGAATTTCCAGCCTATATACTATATGAACATCATGTACCAAAAGAAGATCTTCGACACTCCAACCAGTGGATGTGACAGACTGTGAACGACAGAACATTCTCTCCCAGGAACATTAGCCAAGTGGAGACAATTAAAGAGAACATTTCTATTCATTGTGGTAGATGACACATCATGTGATAATACGCTCTGGTAAATTGATGGACAGTATATTTCATTGTAGAGAAGCAACACCTGTCCACGTCCCACAAGCTGTAGCTGGGCAAAAGATAACACAATCAGATGAGCACTTACAGTACATGTAAGACCCTCTCCAATTCATTAAGGTCAAAGGTTAGAATGGCAGAACTTTGACAACCTCCACAGAGGGCCACAGAGAGAGACCGGCAGAGTGACAGCAAATGTGATCCAATCAATTCTTCACTCAGCACTCTGGAGGAGCAGCGGGTGGCTGGCCGCCTGCACTCCCTGTTGCGCACACACACACACACACACACACACACGTGTAGAAGACGTGCAGAAAGACAGATGAAGGTACACCAGCTCATACAAACATGTGCTGTTAACACCCCTGAGCAGAGCTACCAATATCACACACTCTCCCTCTCCCCCACACCTCCTCACACACACACACTCAATCCTGTCATCACCGGCAGCAGTAGCAGCAGTCACCCCTCCATGTGAGTGGAGGGGTGACCTAGCTGGCATGTACCTTTGTACTTCTCCCTGACGTTCTCGTAGGCCTGGATGAAGTCCTGCTCCTCTGCATTGGGGGGGCAGGCACGCGGGTTCGTACAAGGCCATGGCCGGCGCTGTCTGTCAATGGGGCACGTCACCCTCTTCTCCTCTTTTTGTTGTCCTCCTCTTCCTTCTTCTCCTTTTGAGGTCAGTGGCTCCCTCTCTCTCGTTCCCTGTTCGTGCGACAACCCCTGCTGTCTGTCTGTCTTCTCTGTAGTTCTCGCAGTTGTATATGAGCTCTCCACAGCTCTCAACTTCATTCCAGTGGTCAGCACCCCCTCCCCCTCCCCCTCCCGTAACAGAGAAATATGGCATTCAATATGAATGCCAGGCTCCTCCTCTTAAGCTCTTAAAGACACATGGCAGGGGAAGCACACACAGAGAGAGAGAGAGACAGAGAGAGAGTGAGACAGAGAGAGAGTGAGACAGAGAGAGAGAGAGAGAGAGAGAGAGAGAGAGAGAGAGAGAGAGAGAGAGCGCGAGACAGAGAGACAGAGAGAGAGCAGTATTGGGCACACCGGCAGGACTTGTCAGACAGGCACACCATCAAACCATTGCATAGTAGTAAAGCACCACATGGGTTTAGCATGTACTTTCCTAACCAAACTCAGTCACGCCCAGTAGCAACTCCTACACAAATTAACAAACAAGCTGCTACAGCATTTCTACAGCGGGCCCAATTCCTGACTTAGGGTTAAAAACAATTCATTATAAGATGCAATACCCAAACACCAAAAATATATATATACACTCAAATGTACAGTATATGCAATCCTAATCACAGAAACCAAATAAAAGCTAAATTGAATTATAAAAAACAAACCAATTAAAAATTCTAATGATCAAGGATATTTTTCCCTCCCTTCCCCAGATTATGCCAATGCACTATTCTGTTGCTGCCTAGCTGGCGTGTCCGGGTCATTCACCAGGCAGGGATGTAAATGTTTTGATGCTGCTGCCTCTCAATTGACGAATATGTTTAAAAACGAGTTACAATGCAGATATGCCCTTGTCATCCTCTGGGAACACGCTCCTTCGAGAGCAAGCAACCTTGAATATTCAGCAGCTCCTCTACTTGACAATCCAGGGATGATCATTATTTATTTTTTATGTCAAGACTTCATCTATCAATTTAATATCCCACCTGATTTGGCGGCCTTATTACGGCACCCATACAAGCCACATAAAGTGTTGGTGAATCCTCTGTAGCTGTGGGAAAGCAATAAAACAACTAACAATGCTGACGTTGTACTGAAAGCATCCATCCAGCCGTATACAGGAACATCAACATAAAACTGTGTTTATTTCATGCTGGAGAGTCACATTAAAAGAATTAAAGATCCATTCCACGCATTGACAACAGTCATTTGACTACTCATGATTTATGTTTTATTATTATTAATCTCCCATTTTTAAAGTCATGCTTCCCTCTGTCCTTGACTTTTCCTAAATACTGTAATTCTATGTAACACACTGTCTCTGTTAGAATCTTAATCTCACAAACAGAACTGGAGTTATAACCAGTTTTAAGGGGGCGCGTTGCCCCTCCTTCCCCCAACAGCAGGACCTGCTCTGCTCCTTCTTCCAACAGTTGAAGGTGCCGTGCCCAGTTGATCATCACTCTGATAATTGCCTCGAAACTGAACCTAAACTATACTTAAACTATAACAAGAGGTGAAATGAAATAAGTAAAGCGTGATGGTGAGAACGGGGGAGAACGGGGGAGAACGGGTGAGATGATGAACGAGGGGACGCGAACAATGCATAATTATGCAATCAGCCATTGTGAATGAAGAACAGGGCGGCCCATTCTATTGTATTGATCCACTCTAATTCTAATCTTAAAATGGTACGTACCCCACATCAGTCCACCGAATCAAAGCAGTCCTATCAGTCTACTCTGGCCTGCGAGTGCTGGAGAATGTGGTGATGAGGCAAGGGGAGAAAGGTCACTATGGCCAAGTTGCTTGCAAAGAAAACAAGTCTGGCCGGCACCTATAAAGACGAAACCGGAGACTATTACGCACTACAGCCAAACAAAAGTATGTCCGTGTGTCAACGAGTGAAAGTTACAAACATTTTGTCAACTGTTAGGACAAGGGATAACAGCTAAATGAAATCCAACTAGCGCCGTTGCATGAAGACGCACACAAGCACACGCTGCTATATTCATTCTAATGTCATTATTGCTTTTGTGCCGAGTTTCACTATTTATCAAGGCCACTTGGCGCTTATAATGATGTTAGGCCGCTGATGTTTTCATCAGTTGACCGCGCAACTTGACCCTGCATCTTGGTGGTTGGGCTATTTTTAGTGAATTTTGTTATAAAAACGAAGCTGTTACCGTGTTCAGACACATTTCTGTTTCATAGTTGTAACAAACACTAATAAAACATTTTTTTTTACATTAGCCTACAGTAACAAACTAATAAAAATTATATTTTGATATAAAATATTGAATAAAAAAAGGTTTCTAACGTTACCCACAGCCTTCATAAACACTACCAAATTATTATTTTTGCAATAGCATATATGAAATGTATTAATTACACTGTTAGAACGTTTCAGTCAGAATGACTGCTCGTTAACTTGAAGCGGGGTCCGTGGAGGCTCAGCGGTTCTAGTGTTAACTCTTCCAAGTATTGTTATATTTCAGTGTCTTAAAATGTCAGATCCCCTCAGCAGCACACTGACAGGGAGTAGAGACAGTACCGTAGGAAAATCTCCTCTCGTTGTTTCATTTCTGTCCTGGCCGATCTATCAGCGAGTTTCTCATGACCAAGGCCCGTCCCTGACATGAGCCAGGGGGCTTTCCTGTGAGAAAACAGGATAAGTCCAAACGCCTCACTCGCCACGGGAAAAGGAGCCGTTGTTGCCGTTCCAGACAAACACCCACACTTCGACAGGAAATGGAAACGGTTTCACTACTGGCACAGGATAGGACTAGGACTACACAGACCTGATGGTTCACCACATTTTCATCTAGCCTGGTCCCAAAACTGTTTCTGCTGTCTTTCCAACTCCTATGAACATTGTTGGTCATTCCTCTGATCACTGTCCCTTTCCATCTTTGGAGGATGCACGCACTCAAAGCCTCTATTGGTTTACCTGACTATAGCTAGGCTACTCATAATGACGCGTTGCTTGTTTTTTTTTGCTTTTAAGCCCTTTCAGACTGTTATGAAAAGCGCAAAATAAAGAATTTATAAGTTATTATTATTATTGTCAAGCCAAACATTGGCGAGTCAATGACCATAGCATAGAGTCAATGACCATGGCAAGACAACACAAACAGATTTGAGACCAAGCTTGCATCCATACTTTACTGTACTGTACGTCCTGTGCTGAAGCTAACTCTAGTCTTCTATTGTTGCCATGTGTCATAACAATAGAAAACTAGAGTAGCCTTCAGCATAAGGTAGATGCGGTAAAGGGAAAGACCTAGTCAATTGTACAACTGAATGCCTTCAACTGAAATGTGTCTTCCGCATTTAACCCAACCCCTCTGAATCAGAGAGGTGCGGGGGGGCTGCCTTTATTGACATCCACGTCTTCGGCGCCCGAGGAACAGTGGGTTAACTGCCTTGCTCGGGGGCAGAACGACAGATTTTCACCTTGCCAGCTCGGGGATTCGATCCTAGCAATCTTTGCAGTTACTGGCCCAGCGCTCTAACCGCTAGGCTACCGAAGGGAAAACGTATAAACGTTATGCAGCGAAAACAGCCACATATATCCAAATAGGACATAAGTAACCACACTGTGAGCCTGTTACAATACATCAATCATGACGGAGGTGACAAATATCCACTTTGTTAGATCAGATTTGCTCCAATCTGGTCAATGGAAAGTCTGTGTTCCATTGACTCCTTTATAGCATCTATATATGGAATTGGATGGATTTAGACCTATAACACACTCCAGTTCAGTGTGGCAAGTCTCTCAATGGAGGGAGAGGGCTGTTTGCTGTGTTGACAATGGGTAAAGGGCTGAGGGTATTAGAAGACTGTACTGTGGCTTAACAGATGGGAGTGGAGTGGTGTGTTCCTGTATAAACCCATTAACCCCATTCCTCTACACAACACCTGGAGATGCACACACACACACATCACACGTTCGTACTTGTTACTGGTGTTTGAGCAACAGGCCCTTTAGAAATATAAAAATGTCTTACTTCTTTCCGTGCTTCGACACTTCAGCTAGCCCCCTAAAAATAGGTGAGTTGTTAACCAGATACAAGTTAACGACACCTTTGATGACTCTCCAGTTGTCTATATGAGGGAAAGATGACCAGGGTGTGTGTGTGTGAGACTAAGTGTGTATTTTGAATGTGTGTCTATGTATATCTAACTTTGTGTCACCACAATGTGAGATGATTGTTTGTAGTTCCCCAGCTCCCAATACAGACAACAGGTGAGCTGCGGTGTGTGCGTAGGCATGTGACAGTTTGCATGGGGCTTAAGTTACTCCCACACGCTGTCCACATGAGAAGGTTTGTGTGTGTGTTTGTGTCTGCGTGCTTGTTCATGTGTATTACATTTACATTGTAGTCGTTTAGCAGACACTGTTATCCAGAGCGACTTATAGTTAGTGCATTCTTCTTAAGATCGATAGGTGACACAACCACATACCACAGTCATAGTAAGTACATTTTCCTCAGTAAATAAAGTATCAGCAAAGTCTAGTAGGAAAAGTCAAGAGCAAGTTTCTTTATTTGTGGGGTTGTGGGTGTAGTGTGTAGTAGTGATGGCTTTGGTTGGTGGTATTAACTATGAAACTGGACTATGAAACTGTCTCTAACCAGAATAGAAAGAGGAGTGGGAGGCCCCGGTGCACAACTGAGACAGAGTGTCACGCCCTGGCCATAGAGAGCTCTCTCGGTTCTCTATGGTGTGTTAGGTCAGGGCGTGACTAGGGGTTTCTACAGTTTTCTATGTTTTGGTTTTGTGTGGTTCCCACACAAAACTGTTGTTCGTTGCCTCTAATTGGGAATCCTATATAGGTTGTTCATTTCCCCACCTGGGTTGTGGGTTATTGTTTCGTGTAAGTACCTGTGTGTGCGCTACACTAATGTCACGGTCTGTTATTGCTTGTTGTTTTTGGATGTTCCATTTTATTCATTAATTATGTGGAACACAATGCACGCTGCGCCTTGGTCCAATTATTTGGAAGATCGTGACACAGAGGACAAATACATTAGTGTCTAGTTTGAGAAACAGATGCCTCACAAGTCCTCAACTGGCAGCTTCATTAAATAGTACTCGCAAAACACCCGTCTCAACGTCAACAGTGAAGAGGCGATTCCGGGATGCTGGCCTTCTAGGCAGATTTGCAAAGAAAAAGCCATATCTCAGACTGGCCAATAAAAAGAAAAGATTAAGACGGGCAAAAGAACACAGACACTGGACAGAGGAACTCTGCCTAGAAGGCCAGCATCCCGGAGTCGCCTCTTCACTGTTGACGTTAAGACTGGTGTTTTGCGGGTACTATTTAATGAAGCTGCCAGTTGAGGACTTGTGAGGCATCTGTTTCTCAAACTAGGCACCCTAATGTACTTGTCATCTTGCTCAGTTGTGCACTGGGGCTCCCACTCTTTCCATTCTGGTTAGAGCCAGTTTGCACTGTTCTGTGAAGGGAGTAGTGCACAGCGTTGTACGAGATCTTCAATTTCTCGCATGCAATAGCCTTCATTTCTCAGAACAAGAATAGACTGACGAGTTTCAGAAGAAAGTCTTTGTTTCTGGCCATTTTGAGCCTGTAATCGAACCCACAAATTCTGATGCTCCAGATAATCAACTAGTCTAAAGGCCAGTTTTATTGCTTCTTTAAATCAGCACAACAGTTTTCAGCTGTGCTAACATAATTGCAAAAGGGTTTTCTAATGATCAATTAGCCTTTTAAAATCATAAACTTGGATTAGCTAACACAACATACCATTGGAACACAGGAGTGATGGTTGCTGACAATGGGCCTCTGTACGCCTATGTAGATATTCCATTAAAAATCTGCCGTTTCCAGCTACAATAGTAATTTACAACATTAGCAATGTCTACACTGTATTTCTGATCAATTTGATGTTATTTTAATGGACAAAAAATGTGCTTTTCAAATAAAAACAAGGACATTTCTAGTGACCCCAAACTTTTGAACGGTAGTGTATATACTGGCGTTCAACTGGGCTGATGGACTCCCGGTAGTTGGTATCCATCCGGGCGATCCTGGCTCTAACCATCTGGAGCAGGTGATCGAACTGGCTTCGGTCCAGACGAAAGTAGCTTCGGAATTCATCTCCCAACAGTCGAAGCTCTTGAATGGGATGGTGGAACTGCTTTCGGGACTTCAACCATCCCTGGAGCCATACAGACCTGCGCTTTCAGCGGGGCTGGTCACGGTCCAACAACGCGATCAAGACCACCTTCCTCAAGACCACCTTCCATTGTTGAAAGAGCCTACTCTCTACTATCTTGACTATTTATTATTGCAATTCCCTCCAAAACTATGCATTTTGGAGCGAAATTATTTTAAGGGCTATCACAAGGGCATTGGTCAGAGAGGTGACCAAGAACCCGATGGTCATTCTGACAGAGCTCCAGAGTTCTTCTGTGGAGATGGGAGAACCTTCCCGAAAGACAAACATCTATGCAGAACTCCACTAAATCAGGCCTTTATGGTAGAATGGCCAGACGGAAGCCACTCCTCAGTAAAAGGCACATGACAGCCCGCTTGGAGTTTGCCAAATGTCACCTAAAGACTTTCAGACCATGAGAAACAAGAATCTCTCGGGTCTGATTAAACCAAGATTGAACTCATTGGCCTGAATGCCAAGCGTCACGTCTGGAGGAAACCTGGCACCATCTCTATGGTGAAGCATGGTGATGGCAGCATCATGCTGTGGGGATGTTTTCAGCAGTAGGGACTGGGAGACTAGTCAGGAAAGGGAAAGATGAACGGCGCAAAGTACAGAGAGATCCTTGATGAAAACTGAATACTTATGTAAATGTGATTTCATTCTTTTTTTTTATATACATTTGCAAACATTTTCAAATAAACTGTTTTTGCTTCGTCATTATGGGGTATTGTGTGTAGATTGATGAGGAAAGAAAACAATTGAATCCATTTTAGAATAAGGCTGTAGCGTAACAATATGTGGAAAAGTCAAGGGGTCTGAATACTTTCCGAATGCACTGTATCCAGCTCAGGGCTCCAGCTATGCATTTGGTTTGCTAACTTTCTAGCGGCTAGATGTTAAGATCAAGACTCTTGTTTACATCTTAGATTTCTTATAGTTCAATTCCCTCCTGGATATAAATTATTTTAAATAGCGCCCCTTGTGTGCACTTTCGGTAATACCATATGCTCCGGTACCAAAACGGTATGACGGTATGAGAATCTGTATATTGCCTAATGCTAGTAGGAGAAGATACATGTATGTATCTTTCAAATGATTTGCCACGGGTATAAAGCGCTACACACGTCATCGTCGTTAACACTTGGCAGAGTGAGACAGGGAAGTGACAGCAGCGAAGTCCTTAATGGCAATACTTTGAGGAGTTAAATGAAAACGTTGTGAAATGCAACCTTTGAGAGGTGGAATTGAGCTACAGTGGCAGTACAGGTGCAATGCTTGAAAGGGAGGCACCGTGAGACCCAAACCGTTGCTGACATTAGACAGGCTCTACACACAAAATAAATGCGATAAGAGACAGAGTGAGAAAATCAGAGCGCTGATCACAGAAATGATTGCAGTTGATATGCAGCCATTGTCAACGGTAGAGGATGTCACCTTCAATACCCTAATGGCATATCTACAATCAGACTACAAGCATGCCATGTCGAAAACCCGTGACGGCCCAGATGGAGAAATTGTATAATGATTGCTCTGCAAGTGCAAAGCGCAAGCTCTCAAACCCCCATACACGGCATTAACAACAGATTGTTGGATGTATATGAACACACTGCCATACATCCCTGCAACGAGCCATTGAAGGGAAGTGGGACATGAAGTCCCATGTACTGACCACTGAGAAAATGGAGGAGAGGCACACAGCAGAGAACCTAAAAAACATAATTTACTACCCTCGTTGCTGAGTGGGTGGGGGACAGTAATAAGGTGAGTGCCGTATGGTAGCCAAGACTGCGGTAGAGTGAACTGAATGGCCCCCTAGTGGTCATATGCAGGACCATATCTGCATTGTGAATTCACATGTAATTATTTTTAATTTTTTTTATTGTTTAAACTGCAAAAAAAAATTACAGTTGAAACATTAAGAACATATTTACATTTGTCACATCCCTAGAGTGCATGTGTGTGACACTGAGTGTGTGATGTATGATACTGTTTGTGCTGACAGCACCTTGGGATGTATAGCCCTGTACAAACACAACATCCCTAGTGTGCATGTGTGTGACACTGAGTGTGTGATGTATGATACTGTTTGTGCTGACAGCACCTTGGGATGTATAGCCCTGTACAAACACAACATCCCTAGTGTGCATATGTGTGTGACACTGAGTGTGTGATGTATGACACTGTTTGTGCTGACGGCACCTTGGGATGTATAACCCTGTACACAACTAACATGGCCGTGAAATTCAATATGTCCACTTCGGCCTATGAGGTGAGTGATATGACACTGCATGACACTGCATGAACACGTTAACATGTAAACACAGCTGGCACAAACACGGAATTAAACATGCCCAACTTGACCTGTGACCTGTGCCCTTTGCTTTGACCCAGGTGGCTTGTGAGTCCTTCATAGCTTGAAACATGCCCCCTCAGTAACCTCACACCTCTAGGTCTCTGCACTCTCCTTTCTTCTGCAGGAAGCACAGAGATCTGCCCCGTCGTTTGATATTCAAGTAGGCCTATACTTAGAAAAAAAGGTGCTTCCTAGAACCATAAAGGGTTATTTGAGGTTTCTTGACTGGGTGAAAGGGTTCTACATGGAACCAAAAAAGTGCTCTCCAACAAGGACAGTTCTCCTACAGGAACAGCCGTAGAACCCTTTAGAAACCATTCGTTTTTGTGAATGTATGGCTCAAACAGCCAGTGTGCTTTAAGCATCCATCAGTGTCCATTAATGTTTCTCTCAGTGTTGTACATCCTGAGAGTGAAGTGTCATTAATCACAGGGCCCACACAAATCTCAGCAGCTATTATAAATGTATGTCTACGGGATTAATGAATACTCTGCTGGAGGATGGTGGCGATGAGCGCATTTACTGTAAGCAGAATGGGTACAGGAAGCTGCAGATTGCAAGCAAAGACACACACACAAAGACACAGTATGCACGCACATACACACATGTACACACAGATGCACGTGCACATACACATGCACACACAGTCAAACACACACAGGCAAAAAGGAGCTCATTTTGGAAGTGAAGGCAGGCCAGAGAAAGCCTATCTCAGGGGAGATAACAGACTCCTGAGCTGTAATTCTAAAGCCATAACTACGACTGTGTGTGTGGGGGGGTCTTTGTTTACACACGCTATGATTTATAGTCCTTTGCAATGGGGAGGAAATGAATATGGCAAGTGAGAAATTAATATGAAATTGAAGGGCGTAGAGAGATACTATCCTACAGGACTATTATTCCAATGTTCTACTAAAATAATATCAGCTTTTTTTGGCCTTGCGTTTGCACTGGGTTGGGCACTCTTGCTTGTTTCAAATTAGATGTATTCGTAACAAATCAAATCTGTGACCACAGACCAACATCTATGCGATGACCAAGATGGCTGACACTAAGAATATTACTCATGTCAGGCTACTACATCACCCACATAAACGTGTCACTGGTCTGTGTGTGTGTTTCAAAGTGACCTTCCTGCCAGCTGTCCCTTAGTGCCCTGAGTGTATGTGTGTGTGTGGGGGAGAGAGGGGGGGTAAGGAGGGCTACAGAGTGTCTGCCTGACAGTCAGAGGCCTCCTAAAGCCCATCTCTCAGTTTATCAATCACTCCCTCTCTCACTCCTACCTCTTGACAACATATCTCCATGCTAATCAGTTACAGCCAAGACAGGAGTCTCAAAACATGGCTCAGGTTCATATATAATTACATATAGAATCCCTATGCATTAGGTAGCCTCCAGCTCATATGGCGTTTTCTGAGCTGTGTACTACTTGTCTAATGAGTGTGTAAGGACTGTGTAAGGACTGTGTAATGATGTTAACAGTGACAGTACAGGAGAATGCCATGGAAACAGGCTGGTGCCTCCCTCTGGTTACTGACAAGTCATTCAGTCTGGCATTCTATCTTGGTGACATCAGGGACATGCCTATCTAGTCTATCCCATGCTCTACCTTACCTGGCCTCTATCTAGTCACCATCATGCACCACTGTAATACCCCACGTTCTACTCTTCATACTAGTAGTCATTCATTTGCGTGAGCATGCAATGGGGCTTTGTCAGTGAGCCATTTTATGCTGTGTCCAAAAAGTCATTACCACACATAAAAAGGAAATTGAACCCCTTTGATTGACTTTTAATACATTCTATTTAAAACGATAGAGAATGAGGCACATTTTCCAGAAGCTCAAAGGGTTTCCAGGGCTACTCCAGGACCGGGTTGGAAACTTTACCATGCGGACTGACACCTGGTGGTGAATACGGCTACTGCAGTCTGGAGGCTTTTGGAGGGATGGCGAAAAGGGTCCACTGGCACACTACAGGCCCCTGTCTAGCAAATGCCTGAGATGTTTGGAGATCTACGAGAGACAAATAAGACACATGCTGTACCACAGTGTGTAATGACAGACAGCCTGTTCTTTTTAGTGATTCTACTGATGGCAGCCCTCAGGCATGGCTTCAACCCAAAGTCCCTCAGTGACTGAGACAGTACCGATGCGTGTGAATGGTGGATTATTTAATACACTGACTGAAGAGACTCTCTTTCACTCGGTTTACAGCACAGTGAACACACTCTGAGAGGAACAGAGAGGACTTATGACTCATCCAGTCATCAATATACAGTCCGTGCAGAATCACATGGCCCTATTCATCAAATGGCACTTTTCCACATTCAAATCTGCTCTCTGTGTCTGTGTGCGTGCGTGTATGCACGGCGCCGTGACTTTGACATCTTTAGATCATAGCAGCTCTGTTATGAATAATACACAGCCACTCAGTAGGGATGTCAGCCGGTTAAGTAAAGCCTTACCCCAGGAGGGCCCTGTCAGAAACAGACACCATTCACACACATTACAGCTCTGAACACAACAAGGCCGTCAAAGTGAGCAACTAGCGTGGCACCAGATGTTGTAATACATTTTTGCAATTTTTTATGTGTCATGAACATGTGTCAACAGTGTAACATATTTATTCATGACTCCTGTCTGAGGTGAAATCATTGAATTATTTTCTTCAGCCCTCCAAAATCAAGGCTAGTATATCTAGTGGTGTTGGATGGCGTTCAACACATGTATTGTAATCCACAGGGAATTCTCTGGTAGGGGTATACACTAGTTCTACCAAGGCTGTGCACTGTGAATGGGTGACTGTCCTGAGTCTCTTCCTCTCCCTTGACCTTTGGTGTGAGTGACTGAAAAGCGGGGACACTGCTCTGGAGTTCAGGTCCCAGGGGACACATTAAGGATGCCACACATTCTTCTGCCCTGGCGCTTACATGACCTTTCACCTCCCTGTTCCCTAGTTTGACCTCACGTTGACCCTTTTCAAGAACACTGGTAGAGGAGCTGAGAAGAATTCCCTCTGGGAGAATTGAGTTGAACTCAACAAGAGCCTTTTGACACTGGAGTGTAAATGAGACAGATTGAGCTGTTCCAAGTGTGCCATAGGAGAGTGTTATATGACAAATAGCCATACCCGACATGTCACTGCTAGGTGATGCAACTTCGTGGTATTTCATTTATAACCGAACACATGAAGGAGGAGCACAACAACTCTCCTGCTCCTTCCTCTGAGCCAGAGAGCTCATTCAAATCAGCCTCGATGAAGTAATTAGATACATAGTAGTACATTTGAAAACCTGTCTGTCTAAGACTCGCCACACGAGGGAGAGGTTAGTGGATACATGTGTTTAAGAGAGAACTATCTGCAGAAGGCACAGTTCTCTGGTTCCTGCCAGTATGCACATACACACCTGCCTCGAGCCAACACTGCTGCACTCAGAGCAAAGCCTACTAATTAACACCTGACCCACACAGCACAGGAGGTTGGTAGCACCTTAATTGGGGAGGACAGGCTGGTGGTAATGACTGGAGCGGAATAGGTGGAATGGTATCAAATACGTCAAACACATGGTTTCCAGGTGTTTGATGCCATTCCAATTGGTCCGTTCCCGGACATTATTACGAGCCGTTCTTCCCTCAGCAGCATCCTGTGCCACACATACATGGCTTTTTTTTTTCTCCTTTTTTTAAGGGGTGGATCAGCTTAATATTGCGGAATTGCTTCCATCAATGAAATTGTCTGCAACATTTACAATCCCTCATATATATATTTTTGGGTAAATATATATATCCATATTCATACACATATGCATACATTTACACACAAACACCTACCTATATAGACATACATACTTTTCTTTAGAATCTACCTTTATTATTCCCCTCCCCCCACCACCCTTCCCCCAATTGGAGTAAACTAATAAACAACACTTAGGCTTCTACCTTCAGTTTTTACATCTTATACACATTTTACAGACACAATCTATTTTACAATAGTTATATTTTGTTTGTTTTTCGTCCTTCCTCTATTTCTGATGTCCATCCAGTTTGATTTCTATTTGTAACTGTGCTACTTCACAACATTTCTGAACCTATGTCCATTTTACAGACCCTGTATGTTTTACATTGGTTTACATATGTTATTAGTCCCACCCTTCAGCTCCATTCAACCCTTCCCATCTATCTCTCAACACCATCCATTTTGGATTTCTATTTGCCATATATTTTTCAACTGTGCTGTGATGCTTCCCAAAAGTATTTAACCTTTCTATTCTCATAGTTTCTACAGATTGTAAATAAAATAAAAAATGTAAATCTAAAATAATTATTATATTATATTGATTGACTATGGCTTTTCAAATCACCCAGTATTTCTATCTACAGCGTTAGTTCTAGGCAAATGTTGCAATTCTTCAGCCAGTCCTGGACCTGTGACCAAAAACAAGCTACATATGGACAATACCAAAATAAATGATCTAATGACTCTGCCTCCACACAGCAAAATCTGCAGAGCTGGGAAGATTGTATCCCCCATATATATAACATTCTATTGGTTGCAAGAATTTTATATAGTAATTTAAATTGAAAAATGTGAAGTTTTGAATCCGGCGTTGTTTTGCGTATCAATTCATAAACCATGTGCCATGGAATGGGTACATCAAAAATCTCTTCCCAACTATTTTGCAATTTATATGGCATTCTTGAACATAGGATGAGAAATTCTTACCAATTTACTAGAGAACCAGTTTGGATTTGAGTATAACTTTTGTATTACTGATGCCTTTAGTGAGAGGTCTAATGCTTTAAAATGTAATCATTTCTGCCCTCCAAATTCATATTCATTATATAAATAGGCCCTTTTAATTTTGTCTGGCTTGCCATTCCAAATAAAATTTAATATTTTTTGTTCATATAATTTAAAAAGCAGGTCGCTAGGTGTAGGCAAAACCATGAGCAAATACGTAAACTGTGATATGACTAAAGAGTTAATTAGGGTGATTTTTCCACAATAGATAGGTATTTTCCTTTCCATGGTAGCATGATCTTATCTATTTTTGCTAACGTTCTATAAAAAATGTATTGGAGTGAGATCATTTCTTTCTTTTGGGATTTGTATACCGAGTATGTCCACATCTCCGTCAGACCATTTAATTGGTAAACTACACGGTAATGTAAAATTAGCATTTTCTTGTAATCTAATACGTAATATAGTACACTTATCATAATTTGGTTTTACATGGCTTTAATTGGTGCCATACACCTGTGACTGACAAACTGATGTGGGTCCCAATTCTCCGCACCTTTCCCAAAGTGAGCATTAGCACTAACTACCATCGTTAAATCCATGATACAGTGGGGGAAAAAAGTATTTGATCCCCTGCTGATTTTGTACGTTTGCTCACTGACAAAGAAATGATCAGTCTATAGTTTTAATGGTAGGTTTATTTGAACAGTGAGAGACAGAATAATAACAAAAAAATCCAGAAAAACACATGTGAACATTTTTATAAATTGATTTGCATTTTAATGAGGGAAATAAGTATTTGACCCCCTCTCAATCAGAAAGATTTCTGGCTCCCAGGTGTCTTTTATACAGGTAACGAGCTGAGATTAGGAGCACACTCTTAAAGGGAGTGCTCCTAATCTCAGTTTGTTACCTGTATAAAAGACACCTGTCCACAGATGCAATCAATCAATCAGATTCCAAACTCTCCACCATGGCCAAGACCAAAGAGCTCTCCAAGGATGTCAGGGACAAGATTGTAGACCTACACAAGGCTGGAATGGGCTACAAGACCATCGCCAAGCAGCTTGGTGAGAAGGTGACAACAGTTATTCGCAAATGGAAGAAACACAAAAAAACTGTCAATTTCCCTCGGCCTGGGGCTCCATGCAAGATCTCACCTCGTGGAGTTGCAATGATCATGAGAACAGTGATGAATCAGCCCAGAACTACCTGGGAGGATCTTGTCAATGATCTCAAGGCAGCTGGAACCATAGTCACCAAGAAAACAATTGGTAACACACTACGCCGTGAAGGACTGAAATCCACAGCGCCCGCAAGGTCCCCCTGCTCAAGAAAGCACATATACATGCCCGTCTGAAGTTTGCCAATGAACATCTGAATGATTCACAGGACAACTGGGTGAAAGTGTTGTGGTCAGATGAGACCAAAATGGAGCTCTTTGGCATCAACTCAACTCGCCGTGTTTGGAGGAGGAGGAATGCTGCCAATGACCCCAAGAACACCATCCCCACCGTCATATGCTTTGGGGGTGTTTTTCTGCTAAGGGGACAGGACAACTTCACCGCATCAAAGGGACGATGGATGGGGCCATGTACCGTCAAATCTTGGGTGAGAACCTCCTTCCCTCAGCCGGGGCATTGAAAATGGGTCGTGGATGGGTATTCCAGCATGACAATGACCCAAAACAAACGGCCAAGGCAACAAAGGAGTGGCTCAAGAAGAAGCACATTAAGGTCATGGAGTGGCCTAGCCAGTCTCCAGACCTTAATCCCATAGAAAATCTGTGGAGGGAGCTGAAGGTTTGAGTTGCCAAACGTCAGCCTCGAAACCTTAATGACTTGGAGAAGATCTGCAAAGAGGAGTGGGACAAAATCCCTCCTGAGATGTGTGCAAACCTGGTGGCCAACTACAAGAAACGTCTGACCTCTGTGATTGCCAACAAGGGTTTTGCCACCAAGTACTAAGTCATGTTTTGCAGAGGGGTCAAATACTTATTTCCCTTATTAAAATGCAAATCAATGAATAACATTTTTTCACATGTTTTTCTGGATTTTTTTGTTGTTATTCTGTCTCTCACTGTTCAAATAAACCTACCATTAAAATTATAGACTGATCATTTCCTTGTCAGTGGCAAACGTACAAAATCAGCAGGGGATCAAATACCTTTTTCCCTCACTGTATGGAATGTGCAAGTGCACACTTTGGGAAAAGTATAGAAAATTCGGATGCACCCCAGCAAAGGATTCCCACATAACGTATACACATCCAAGTACCTGCGCAGTGCACACACAGATGCAGTCCACTTGCCATTTGAAATGTGCACACCCCAGACCTAGCTTAATGCCCCGGCTGGCTGTTGGAGAGCTAGCGGCTGAGATATATGCATGATTCCCCTTACTGTCAGGGTTTATAGCCTACGCTGGGCAGCATGTCAGCAGGGAATAGAACAAAGGCGGCCCCATGTGTGCTGACAACAGCCCCACCATGTCCTGTGACAGAGGAAGAGCATAGGAGACAGGAGTCATGATATAATCATACAGTACATCATGAAAAAGAGTAGGCTATTACTTAGACTTATTTTCAATCTCAGCAGTTGCAATGGATGTGTTTAGGCCTCAAAGCCTTCTGGGTAGATCTAACCTTACTTTTCCCGAGAGGAGACCAGCAAAACACGGAATAGTTTCATTGAAATTAGCTAGATGTCGATAACGATCCTGATATATGAATGTTTGATGTCAAAAATGTTATAGTGAAGCAAAGGCACATTTTCACATGGTGTGTGGACAATGACGTTGTTCTTATTCTAATTATGCTTATTCTAATTATGCTGTAGCATACTTGTAATGAGAAGGGGTGATTTTAGCACTGTTAATTGCGACCAGATATGGGACTCAGGGGAATGTGTTCACTCCAACGTGCACCTGAGGTCGTAAACTCACACTCCATGTTGCCATGGCAATACAATGGTGAAACGTAATCTGATTGGGCCCTTGATGCCAGGCCAATTTATGTACACGCGTGTCCATTACACTGCAATCAGGGACTTCAATAGTGCAGACACACTGAGTGAATATTGTGTCAGTATACTGTAGGGAATCTACAACCGTCCCCACGATAAGATGTTCTCGACTACCAGTTGAGTGATGCACTTGTCACAAATATGTAAATAGATTATTTAATGTCTCTATAACTGTTCTGTTTTCTCACTGCACAACCACCCAACGAATTACAGTATTATGGAAGGAGCAGCTAATAAGAAGGCAACATCAACGTTATGTGCTCCCACTATCTAAATAAATAATGTGAATTAGATATTTCTCTATTGATTGAGCCCTGTAACGACAACCACACCTAATACTTGGCTATAGCCCCACACTCTGTGGACCCACACATCCTGTTCAGTTGGTGAAACTTAGTCCAAAGACACCTACCCAACACAGTACTCTCTCACACACACACACACACACACACACACACACACACACACACACAGTAGGCTACTGCTAATGAAAACAGTCAACAAAATTCTACAGAAATCAACTACTTCAATGGCTGGTATGATGAACACACTCATACACAGAACGTGTCATTAGCCCCATTCAGACAAAGCTAGTTCAGACCCAATTTTCTAGCATGAGGACTGGTGGAAACAGTAGCATAGCAAAGTAGCATGTGTGAGAGGTGCCAGCAGGAGTGTCGTGGGGCTGCAGACAGCAGACTGCCTACCTGCGATGCGGATGACGGCCCTCTCAGCCGGGTCCAGGACGTCCCCGGAGCCCGAGGCAGACTTAGAGCGTTTGACCCTCTGGTGTTTAGCCAGGTTCCAGGGGAGTGTGTCCCCAGGGCAGGGGGCAGGGAAGCTCCTCTCTCCGTAGCTGTCTAGCAGGGCCCTCTCCCTCTGCCGGTCCCTGTCCTTCTGTCTGTCCTTGCGCCTGACGCCATCACCTACAGTACAGTACAGTACAACGACATGGGGAGAGCAGCAGTAAGACATTGCACGTGTATAGGCCTATGCATATTAGCCTCAGAAATTGCAGACCCAAAAAATGCTTCACAGAGTTCAAGTAACAGACACATCTCAGCGTCAACTGTTCACGGGGGCCTGCGTGAATCAGGCCTTCGTGGTCAAATTACTGCAAAGAAACCACTACTAAAGGACACCAATAATAAGAAGAGACTTGCTTCTGCCAAGAAACATGTGCAATGGACATTAGACCAGTGGAAATATGTCCTTTGGTCTGCTAAACGACATCAAATGTGAGATTTCTGGTTCCAACCACTGTATCTTTGTGAGACACAGTGTAGGTAAACGGATGAGCTCCACATGTGTGGTTCCCACCGTGAAGCATGGAGGAGGAGGTGTGATGGTGTGGTGGTGCTTTGCTGGTGACACTGTCTGGGATAATATTTAGAATTCAAGGCACACTTAACTAGCATGGCTCCCACAGCATTCTGCAACGAATCGCCATCCCATCTGGTTTGCGCTTAGTGGGACTATCATTTGTTTTTCAACAGGACAATGACCTAATACACCTCAATGCTGTGTAAGGGCTATTTGACCAAGAAGGAGAGGGATGGAGGGCTGCATTAGATGACCTGGCCTCCACAATCACCCAACCTCAACCCAATTGAGATGGTTTGGGATGAGTTGGACATCAGAGTGAAGGAAAAGCAGCCAACAAGTGCTCAGCATATGTGGGAACTCCTTCAACATTCCAGGTGAAGCTGTTTCAGAGAATGCCAAGAGTGTGCAAAACTGTCACCAAGGCAAAGGGTGGCTACTTTGAAGAATATAACATATATTTTGATTTGTTTAACAATTTATTATGTTATTTCTAAGTTTTTATGTCTTCACTATTATTCTACAATGCAGAAAATAGTAAAAATAAAGAAAAACCCTTGAATGAGTAGGTGTGTCCAAACTTTTGACTGGTACTATACATTGTTCATATTTGAATACTTTGAGATCCATCATTTAATACTGCATACAGTCCACGTGATACAAATATACACAGCCACAGGTACACACAGTGGCAATGTCTATAACATGTTCAGTTGGAAGCCTTGCCTAACATGGGTCAAGTGGATACACTGGAACTATTGTGGTTTACAGTATGACTCTCTGGAATTGCCTGGCATGTCATGCGGCATAAAAACTTGATCCACCAAGGACAGAGCATGCATCCATGTTAGTTAAAAGGACTTCCAGACTGGTATTCAGATATCAGTAGGATAATGCCTACAACATTCTATGATCTACTTGCCACATGATAAATGGCAAGCCTTAGCCAACACAGTAGGATATCAACCAGCTGCTGCCAGTCAAGGTGTCTAAAATAACACCCAACATTTGTAACTGAGTTAGGGTCAGGCAGGCAATTCTCACATGTTAAAGGAGGGAGACTTTTGCTGTGACCCAACTCACAGTTGATGATTAACCACCATGAAAATATGCAGCCAAGATAAATGTTAAGAAAGATATTTCCATATTACAGTCATACAGTGGAACAAAGTGCAAACTACCATTTGCATCCTTTACAGTCCGTTAGACTTGGACACTTGATAGGAAAACGAGATGAGGCTGACTATGAACTATTCAGTTTCCTGGAAAAAGTCTGACTAAGTGGCCACTATCGGTAAGTGATGGACCTTAACCTCTGCTCGGAATGCAAAAACCCACTCTGGTAATGTTACCCAATAACAATGCACTAATGTATTTTGTTTTTGGCAGGTAAAAACCAAATCTGTTCATATTTGTAATCAAATTATTTGATTATACTGTAACTAGATGAAGACAAAAGCAGAAGGCATTGTGCATCGATTTTTAGATGATACATTGGTCACACATTATTTGGATAGTCTGTAGATGCTCTATAGATGGTTATACTACAGCAATCTGTTTATAAGCATCTGTGTGCTAAGATTACAGTTAGGGTAACGGTTTGCATAAGGGTTAGCATCTAGAAATGGACTATCCATAAAAAGTCCCCGATACATGTGTTTGTAAATGTAAATGAGAAACTAGCGTGAATGAGAAACTAGCGTCAATGAGAAACTAGCGTGACGTAAAGACTCTCGTCTTGAAGTTGTGTTGCTATGACAACCAGGCCACGTGGGAGCACGTTTTGCGGCTTCAACTTATAATGTTTACAGGAAAACATAACTAATACACTATCTCTGCCTTGTTCTTCCCTGTGCATGGTAAGGATTTGTTTTAATTAACAGTCCCTGAAGTTATGATTTCCTGTTTTGTTGGGTGTGTTTATTTTGGTGGACAAGGAACTAAAGTCATTCAACTTTCTTGTTTATGTCTAATACATTGTCACTGCGCTGACATTGTCTAGTAGTTCATCAAAGAAAATGGCCATAATCTCAGCTCCCAAAACCAAATCTCACATCGTTCACGAGATACTATGGCATTTGCTTCCCATATGGTCCTTTTGGAAATGTTGTAAATTCAAAATGAAAGGGACCTGGAGGAGTTGCAGTTCCAAAATTGATATGTAAATGGTGAAACACAGAGCAAAGAAACTACCCATCACATGACCAATCACCTTCAGTGAATAGTTTTATCAACTTGTTCAGATTTCGACCCCTCCTGACTGGGGACATATTTACTTGTTTCCCATGTAATCCTTGGTTGGCATGGTGACAGACAGAGAGGCTCCCTGGCAGTGGAATGTAGGTCTGGCTGATACCAAACTCGAATACCAAACTCTGGAAAAGGCTGGAAAGGCTATTTGGATGTTGTCGGCACGATGTGTTGATAATGAAGGCGGATGTGCTTTTACTGGTTGGTTCTCCTCTGTGTCGTTCTCACTCAAACACTCACAGGCACAGCCACACACAGCCCCCGAGCGATGCCCCCTTCCATTACAACTGTTGGATTTTCACATGCAAACCCCCCGATTTCTGAGCAAATATTGCATTAACAAACGGCCTCCTTTCCAGACCAGTGAGTCACAGCTCTTCCTCACTGTGTGGTCACGTGGGCCGCGTCAGCCAGTCTAGTAAAATGTCACACCACGCAACACATGATGTCATACCCAGCTAGACTCCTCCCCATCAGCCCCTAACCCTAACCCCCCACACACACAGGTGCACACACCCTCACATACTATGCACGCGCACACACACACACATAGTGTGGCTACTAGCTAGTAGTGATTACATTTTATGCCATACTCACCCACACACACACACACACTGGCGATACAGCGAAGCAAGTAAAACATATAGGGGTACAGTGAAATTAACCTCAGCTATGAGGATGTGGGTCAGACTAGGCCTCATTATAGCCAATGGAGCAAGAGTTGTTTCTGTTTATTCAACTGTGTTTCCTGAAAGGGTTACCAAAGAGATGGATAGGATGATAAGTTAACTAGTGTCTCACTGTCACCCCCATGACACGTGGCAATCAGCAACGTGGTTTGAGGTCAATGCCACAACAAAGACCAACTGTAGCTGATGTAAAGAAGAACTGTGGTATCTTAATAGGCATGCATTTTGCATATTTGCGTTGCAAATGATTGGTACCAATGGCACAGTGACACTCCTACTGTGACACATAGCATATGGGTGTAAAGCAGTCCTATGGCTCCAAGGTCCTAGACAGTGAAGCACTATCCCAGAGACATGCTACTGTGACGTGTCAACCTGGACTGAGAGCAAATGAGTCCTTCATAGAGACATAGTGCATCTGGTGGCAGTAGACGTTAGAAAAGCAGACCAGTAGCTGGAAGGTTGCTGGTTTCAGTACCTCTGTACCATCTCCGGCCGTTATGCCCTTGAGAAAGGAACTTAACCCCTACATAGCTCCAGGGGCACTGCACTGCGGATGCCCTGTGCTCCATTCAACATGTGTTGTGTGTTGTCTGGTGGGCAGTTGGGAGCAGAGTAGAAGAATTCCCATTTCTGATGGACTAATAAAGTACAATTCTATTCTTCTGTTCTATTCCATTCAGCCCAGTATGTTTAGGTTTCCTTGAGAAATATGTACTTTACTATCACCTTCTTACTGTACCTTTGACATCTGGAAATGAGTATGGGCAATGTACTGTACAGATGTTGGATGTAAATTTGACCCCTTTCGTCACAGGAGGAAAATAATCCTGCAGCAGGAGGATTTGAATATCTGAATAAATATTTAGAATATTTAGAAGGAGGGCAGCTGGAAGCAGTGTTTGTATACCATGAAGTACCGTACCTACATTGTAGGCTACGTGCAGATATTTCTAGTACCTACACTATGTTGGCTATGACGTTAGATAATATGGTGACAACGATGTAGACTGTGTGTAGCGGTTAGCGGTGAGCAGGAGCCCACCAGAGCTGAGTACTGGCACCTCAAGTTTTCTATTGCTTGAGCTCCTGCTCCTCTTATAGAATATTAGCTCAAAGGTATTGTGGAGCTCCTGCACCTAAATATAATCAGTACTAGCACCCAAAATGAGTACTGGCACCTATTTCAGTACAAGTCAAGCGCTGGCGGTTATGGTACGTAGGTTTGGTTTGGAATTATTTTTTTTTTTTGCCTGGTCACAGACAGCTGTTGTGTTGTGCACCGAAGGGAAAAGGTGAGTGGAGTAGAGCGCGTAGATGCAGAAGGAATTATACAACGAGCAAACAGATGATGCTGTTTGTATGTGGCTGCTATGAAAGTGAACTGTGTGTGCGGGTGATCAGGGGTGTATTAATTCCGCCGATTCTGTAGAAAAAAAGTTTCTTAAAAGGAAGCAAACAGAACGAAGCCGTAATAAACCTACCTGAATTTGTCCAATAGAAACTCCTGTCTGGACTAATGATTACACCCTAGATCAGCTAGATGCAGGCAAGAGTGTGCAAGGCGGTATTGAATGTGTCACTATTTGCCACCTCCAATTTGTCTCTTGACCTGTGCACCTACGTTATAAACTTTTATTCACAGGCTAGGTTGTAGCATGACGGGCATAGGGAAAATGTTTGTACTATGTAGTAGTCTAAACCTATCGATCTTACATTGAGCTGGGTGAATGGAATATGAATGACAGTCATCCAATATGCTTTAATAGAAATAAGGCCATGCTCATTTTAAAAAAGCATCCCCCCTAATCTTAAAACAGAAACAACTGCCACCGATGGGTTCCTACCAAACTTGACCAATTATTGTCCCTTACGTGAAGGCAATGACGCTATGTAAAAGTATAATTGCATTGCACCTTTAGGCCTACGCTTCAAATTCTTGTGTGCATTTCAAAGCGACTAAACATCTCATGGAACTAGTACTTTACTGTTGAAAAAAAGTCAATGGTGTTGCATAATGAAAGTATTGAGCACCTGCTGCAAATGGAGCCCATAATTCCCCCCAGTGGATAAGTGAATCCACCATGGAACCTACAGTATTGATAAACTCTGTAGTCCAGGCTACTCGACATTGCATTAAATTGAGATACACACACTGACTTTTAAAGTACAGTACAGTGTAGTTGTTGTGAGTTACAGAATAGCCTTACCGTAGCCTATGTTGGTTCAGCTTGCTGCTTTACGGGCTCCTGTCAAATAGCCATGAATGCGGGTGTCCATACGACTTCGCTGCAATGGCTTTGGCTGCAACCAAAACAAATAAACTTGGTCCCTGTCAGCGACAGTGCTTGCATGTGTAACGTTTAAATAGCCACTTCTTTTCAGGAGGCAGGGTTTGAGAGACGAGCCGAATTGCAGAATCTGCAGTCCTCTACTATGTTCCCACCGCGCATTTGTGAATGTGAAGGTCTCCTTCGCTGTCTCACTCACCATCCCCTACCGCGTCTGTTGTTGGATCTAAACGTCAGCGATGAATGATTAACCGATAGAGAATATTAGAAATCTATACCCCTTTCATCATTTAGCGATGGAAGCAGAAGATCAGACTTCCTTGCATGGCGGCTCGACCCATCGACCCAACACGATCGAGAGCAATTGACGGTACCTTCACGGGCCGGGTCGGCTGGTAGAATCTGATGCAGTGAATTTAACCCGGAGCACGTGCTTCGTTGTTCGATTAGTTACCATGGTCCTGAGGAGAGCTAGAGCCCAGTCGAGGTTAGAGAGATGCTCTTGACTCATGTTTCTGAAATCAGAAGACTAACCTGAAATACTGATTAATCTAATAGAGTGATAGCCCATTTGTCTTCGTCATTACCATCACCATCTTCTTCATCATCAGTAGCATGCCTGTTATTGCATGGCTGTTATTATATGTTATAAATTATTACATGCAAATTACTACCCCATATAATACTTACTTTTTATTTTTCTAATTCCAAAAACAATTGTTGTGGGGTAGGCTATTATTTAGAAGATTCAGGTGGAAACAATTCATAATGGAATTATTGATTTCTCTCTATTTCTGTGCTCGGGTCCTCTGCCATGGAAACAGAGGAAAGTGAGAGTAGTGCACAGAAGAGAGCATAGCTGTAAGAGCTGAGCCCACAAGCATCAACCACTAGGTCACCCAAGCATATGTATCCTAATAGCACCCTGCACAGCTGTGTAATGGAGAAGAAATATAGTGAACATGCCATCCTTTTAATGAAGATGCTTGCCACATTCACATTTTTACTGTACATAAAGTACAGTATTTAACTGGGAAAACCATAAGCCTGCAGTAGCATTTCACTAAATCCATGGCTGTATTCTCGTAGAGAAATTGAGACACAGGGGAGGAGAAGTCTCATACTGCACTGCAGTGATGAATAGGTAGGCTCTGTGGGTAATAGGAGTGCTAGACAAAGCCGGATGTCTTCTGCCACTGAGTCATCCTGAGATGATGTAAAATGTATTGCTGACCAAATGATCTTGCTATCAAGGTGTTGGAGAGCTCTGAAATATTCCTCAAGAAAGCACTCCTTTAAACACACAGCCCAACCAAATTATACATCACTATCACACACTGGCATAAACTTCACAAATCATTCTGTCTAACGAACAGGACAAAATGTGCTAGGCTACACCTAGCCCAAGATGTACTGTTAAAGGGTCCAATGCAGCCATTTTTATCTCAATATCAAATCATTTCTGAGTAACAATTATGTACCTTACTGTGATTGTTTTCAATTAAAATGGCCAACAAGAAACAAAAACAGCTTCTTAGCCAAGAGCAATTTCTCAAGCAAGAATTTTGCCAGGATTGTCTGTGGGGAGTGGGAAATGGAAAACTAGCTGTTATTGGCAGAAAGGTTTGGAACTCTCTTTCTTATGGGTCTATTAAATTTACAGACTGGTGATGTCACCAAAACAGGCTGAATTGTCAGGCGGCCTTTTCAAACAGCTCTTCGACTAAAAAGGCCTTATCAAAACTTTCACAATTTCACAGTTCCAACCTCATTTTGTGGAAATATATATAAGACAAAGGCAAATCACATTTTTGACTGCACTGGGCCTTTAAGAGACAATTTATGATCGATCCGAAAATGTGGTCAGAGGCTTTGTATGGAGAGTGTGATGCAATGGCGCCGCCTCCGAAAGCGTGCAAAGGCCAAATTTAGCTCCGTAACGCATCGCCATTTATAACAATGTGGAGGGCTCCGTATAGCTCAGCATTGACATGATTGGTTGATGGTAGGTGGGGGCAGGAGGTCCTGTATAAACATAAAATCACTTCCTGACAACTTCCTTCACAACAGCTCTGGCGAAGTTCTGGCTTCTGGATACGCCTTATTGCCGTAAATGCTGCACGGCCAATGCAGACGTCGGATTGACCATGCAGGTCCTTTAAGGAGTCTAGGCTAGCCTACTTCTTTAATGTCCAAGGACCTTATATGTTTTGTTTAGAGGTAAACTGGCTCTGGCAGCCAAAACATCTAAAAACTCCATCTAAACTTGGATCGATTCTCAATTGCGATACGGTTCTAGAAACATAAAGCCCTCTCCTTTTCTTATCACATCAGAATAATTTTACAAATATAAAATATACACTTACTGTACACTTTTTAACACGTTTGCAGCAGACAGTATTTCTCAGTTACAATTAGCTAGATAGCTAATTAGAACAGGTGGTCATCTCTCTCTTCTGTAAACAAGCTGTAACATGGAAACATGGCCGTGTGCGACTCATGTTAAAAGGGTGTGTAATAATTGTACCTTTTGTTTTATGAAATGTATTTCTCGATCATAAGAAAATAAAACTCTAAAGGTTTCCAAAACCTATCGCAAGCAAGGATTACTAACATGTAGACAGAGTGTTGAGACTGTTGTAAACATTCCTGTGCCTTCATTAATGCTTCAACTGAGAACCAAAGACAAAGCCCACTTTGGTGAGCGAGAGCTAGGCTACACCCAACGAGACTGCACTTGATTTTCACTCACACTAACTCTCAGACACTGACAGGGTTGACTTTCTTTGTGTCTGACTATCATGTTGATTGACATTGTGTTTGACTCACTGTAATTGATATGATCCAAACTCACTCATAAACAGTGCACAGACATGCTTCTGTCTTCCTAAAGACTTGGACACTTTTTGTCACTGAGCCGACTCACCTCTGCTTGACAAGAGGACAACTCAATTATGTTACATGTCCATAGGCAGGATTTGCACCATTGTTTGGCCCAAAGGTACAGTCATTTTTGTTTCCACCTCTACAGTATTGTAGCAACCCTGTTTAGAACCGCTTGATCTACTCTTCTACATGAGCAGGTTTTATGGCACAGTCTATGGCACAGTGGGCTACGGGCCAGAAGGTTGGGGGTTCAAATACCACTGTGGACAAGCACACTTCCTTGCCTGGCTGTCGCAACCCATGTGACTCAAAGCGCAGGGAGAGCTGCGACCACACTGGTCTGTAAAGGAGGCTGTTAATGCAGAATTCGCTCTGAAATTCTTTGATTGGTTCTCTCAACAACAACAACAATTATGTACTTGAAAATTCAACAAAAGACACAGAGGAGAGACAACCAGTAAAAGCACAGACCCCTTCATTATTGACACATTGTGCCGACAACATCAAAGAGCCATTCCAAACTCAAAAGTCAGGAGCTCTTCGAGAATTAGGTGTTAGCCAGACTACACGCTCCCTGCCTGTTTCATCACACTGGTGTCAGAAGTGATCGGCCCTTGCATCCACCAACATGCGTGTGCTTGGCCGCTGAGCGTGTTCCTGTAAGGCGTGGTTCTGTTAAGGCTAGTGCGAGGAAGCGCTCTTTGAAAAGAGGGAGTTGTGCAGCTACAAGGTGTTTATAAGCGCGGATACCCCACATGTTTTCTGTAAAACGTAAACGGTGCACGAGTCCAACTCAGCTTCTTTAGCCTTTTACATTTCAACAGAGATTTTCAACAAGCAAAATAAAAAAAAGTCCTACCATTGGTCAGCCAAAGGGCTCCCAAGTTGCACAGTGGTCTAAGGCACTGCATCTCAGTGTTAGAGGTGTCACTACAGAAACCCTGGTTCAAATCCAGGCTGTATCACAACCGGCTGTGATTGTGAGTCCCATAGGGCGGTGCACAATTGGCCCACTGTTGTCTGGGTTTGGCCGGTGTAGGCCGTCATTTAAATAAGAATTTGTTCCTAACTGACTTGCCTAGTTAAATATAGGATAAATAAAAGAGGTTCAGGCCCTCAAAGTTGTCATGTGCAGTGATGGGAAGCTTGATACCGGAGCTGCGATGCTCAGATGCAGTTTCTTAAGTACTACTGATCCGACACAATGTACCGATGAGCCTTGTGAAGCTAGCGACATTAAGGTCAAATGATCATATGACTAATAAAAAATGTAAAAGTCCCCTTGAATTTTTTTTATTTGACCGTTAGTGGATGTTTTTCTGTTTAATGCCAGTGATTTAGCTGATCTTACATTCATACCAGACAGCTGCAACTTTCGCTGTCTAGGTTCTCTTTTCCCACACTCAATTAAAAAACTATCTGTCAGGAGGATAAGATACCATAAGGCTGATGTATGTCAACTAGTTGTTATAAGAACCGTAGTAGGGCTATACTTCATTCTAACATTTCATCTTAAATGTCAAAATATGTGCCATTTGAAAAACTTTGTTAGACTACAAATTCATTTGAAAGAAATGATAGATTATATAACTCACAATTGACTTGATTTAGTTACACATTTCATATGTACAGTGTAGGGATAGTTTGGCAGCAATCAGGAATACAAGCTGACTACTACATCAGCTTTAAGGAGCGGTCAATTAAGCCGTGTTCACATTGGCAGTTTGAGATGACTCAAATCCTATTTGCATATCCGATTCCAATCTGTTATTTTTCCTGCAGTCTGAACAGCTAAAAAGCACATGGAACTGGCTATTTCAAGCCAAATTTAAAAACACTTTTGTAGGTGGTTTGAAGTCAGATACAAATCTTATTCCTGGCCATGTAACTTGTGTCTGAATGGTCAAATCTGATTTATTTGCCCTCAAGGGATTATTAGACGGTTATTTGACATATGTTGCTTGCTAGCTACTCTGTTGACAGTTTGACAAGACATGTGGTAGATAACTAGCTTGTTAATTGTTTACAAATAAATGAGTGCATGTGCTAGCTAGCTAGCTGGTTGACTGCTTTGGCTAGCCAAAAAGGGCTTGTTTTGAAAGTTGGATGCATCACATCCGGCCGTGATCGGGAGTCCCATAGGGCAGCACACCATCGGCCCAGCGTCGTTAAAATAAGGTTACATTTAAAAAAATATATAATATGTATTCTTCAAGCTGTCACGTTTCTCGTCTGAAGGTAACCCATACAAATGAATGGAAGTACAGAGGAACAAAATAGGGGTTAAATATGTATCCAAAAAATTATAATATTTCCTGAGCTTTCTTATATCTCCTAGATATAGGACATTATATGATTTATTTTTTACATTTATGAATGTGTTAAATCAAATAGCTAAATGATCAATGGTACAACCATCTTAAAACAATTCCATATGTTAACTTTATTCATGAATCAAAAACAAAATCCTTATTAGTGTCAGAAATCTCTGTGTATCAGGTAGGCAGAGTCAGGCGCAGGACAACGTAGATGAGTAATCACGTATCTTTACTCAAAGTACAAACTACCAAAATAGTAGTAAAATCCAAGCTCACATAAGAAGAACATCTAACATACAGTGAGGGAAAAAAGTATTTGATCCCCTGCTGATTTTGTACGTTTGCCCACTGACAAAGAAATTATCAGTCTATCATTTTAATGGTAGGTTTATTTGAACAGTGAGAGACAGAATAACAACAAAAAAATCCAGAAAAACGCATGAAAAATGTTATAAATTGATTTGCATTTTATTGAGGGAAATAAGTATTTGACCCCTCTGCAAAACATGACTTCGTACTTGGTGGCAAAACCCTTGTTGGCAAACACAGAGGTCAGACGTTTCTTGTAGTTAGCCACAAGGTTTGCACACATCTCAGGAGGGATTTTGTCCCACTCCTATTTGCAGATCTTCTCCAAGTCATTAAGGTTTCGAGGCTGACGTTTGGCAACTCGAACCTTCATCTCCCTCCACAGATTTTCTATGGGATTAAGGTCTGGAGACTGGCTAGGCCACTCCATGACCTTAATGTGCTTCTTCTTGAGCCACTCCTTTGTTGCCTTGGCCGTGTGTTTTGGGTCATTGTCATGCTGGAATACCCATCCACGACCCATTTTCAAATACCTGGCTGAGGGAAGGAGGTTCTCACCCAAAATTTGACGGTACATGGCCCCGTCCATCATCCCTTTGATGCGGTGAAGTTGTCCTGTCCCCTTAGCAGAAAAACAACCCCAAAGCATAATGTTTCCACCTCCATGTTTGACGGTGGGGATAGTGTTCTTGGGGTCATAGGCAGCATTCCTCCTCCTCCGAACACAGCGAGTTGAGTTGATGCCAAAGAGCTCCATTTTGGTCTCATCTGACCACAACACTTTCACCCAGTTGTCCTCTGAATCATAGCCCATTCCAGCCTTGTGTAGGTCTACAATCTTGTCCCTGACATCATTGAATAGCTCTTTGGTCTTGGCCATGGTGGAGAG
The DNA here is from genome assembly GCA_030435695.1 of Brachymystax lenok tsinlingensis. Lineage (NCBI taxonomy): Eukaryota > Metazoa > Chordata > Actinopteri > Salmoniformes > Salmonidae > Brachymystax > Brachymystax lenok. Next base: position 77,443,223 of record CM059789.1, read on the forward strand.
TTTGGAATCTGATTGATTGCTTCTGTGTACAGGTGTCTTTTATACAGGTACAAACTGAGATTAGGAGCACTCCCTTTAAGAGTGTTCTCCTAATCTCAGCTCGTTACCTGTATAACAGACACCTGGGAGCCAGAAATCTTTCTGATTGAGAGGGGGTCAAGTACTTATTTCCCTCATTAAAATGCAAATCATTTTCCAAAATTCTTTTTAATGCGTTTTTCTGGATTATTTGGTTGTTATTCTGTCTCTCACTGTTCAAATAAACCTACCATTAAAATTATAGACTGATCATTTCTTTGTCAGTGGGCAAACGTACAAAATCAGCAGGGGATCAAATACTTTTTTCCCTCACTGTACATCCGGGACAGTGCGTCTGCCTTAGCGTTCTGGGAACCTGGTCTGTAGGAAAGGGTGAAAACAAAACTGGTGAAAAACATGGCCCACCTTGCCTGGCGAGGGTTCAGCGGCCCGGATGTACTCCAGATTACGGTGGTCAGTCCAGATGAGAAAAGGGTGTTTAGCCCCCTCAAGCCAGTGTCTCCACGCCTTCAGAGCCTTTACGACAGCCAACAACTCCCGGTCCCCCACATCATAGTTTCGCTCCGCCGAGCTGAGCTTCTTCGAAAAGAAGGCACAGGGGCGGAGTTTTGGTGGCGTACCCGAGCGCTGAGACAGTACAGCTTTTAGCCCAGCCTCGGACGCGTCCACCTCAACTATGAATGCCAAAGAGTGATCCAGATGAGCCAGCACGGGAGCCGAGGTAACCAGAGCCTTCAGATGACTAAAAGACCTGTGCGCCTCACCTGACCACTGCAGTCGCACCGGCCCTCCTTTCAGCAGTGAAGTAATAGGAGCCGCTACCTGACCAGCCCCGGATAAACCTCCGGTAGTAGGTGGCAAACCCTAAGAACCGCTGCACTTCCTTTACCGTGGTTGGAGTTGGCCAATTACGCACGGCTAAAATGTGGTCATTCTCCATCTCCAACCCTGACGTGGAAATGCGGTACCCTAGGAAAGAGACGGACTGCTGGAAGAACAGACATTTCTCAGCCTTGACGTACAGGTCATGCTCCAACAGTCTACCCAGCACCTTGCGCACCAGGGACACATGCTCAGCGCGTGTAGCGGAGTATATCAGAATGTCATCAATATACACCACTACACCCTGCCCGTGCAGGTCCCGGAAAATGTTGTCTACAAATGCCTGGAAGACTGATGGAGCATTCATCAACCCGTACGGCATGACGAGGTACTCGTAGTGCCCTGAGGTGGTACTAAATGCTGTCTTCCACTCGTTCCCCTCCCGGATACGCACCAGATTGTACGCACTCTTGAGATCCAATTTGGTGAAGAAACGCGCCCCGTGCATTGACTCGATCGCACTGGCTATGAGAGGCAGCGGGTAGCTGTACCTCACAGTGATCTGATTGATACCTCGATAGTCAATACACGGGCGCAGACCTCCATCCTTCTTCTTCACAAAAAAGAAATTTGAGGAGGCAGGTGTAGTGGAGGGCCGAATGTATCCCTGCCCCAGAGATTCAGAGACATATGTCTCCATAGCTGCCGTCTCCTCCTGTGACAGAGGATACACGTGACTCCTGGGAAGTGCTGCAACTACCAGGAGATTTATCGCACAATCCCCCCGTCGATGGGGTGGTAATTGAGTCGCCTTCTTTTTACAGAAGGCGAGAGACAAATCGGCATATTCTGAGGGGATGTGCATGGTGGAGACCTGGTCTGGACTCTCCACCGTAGTTGCACCGATGGAAGCACCTACACACCTCCCCGAGCATTTCGTGACCATCCCTTTAGAGCCCTCTGTTGCCATGAAATAGTGGGGTCATGATAGGCCAACCAGGGTAGACCCAGCACCACGGGACACGCAGGAGAATCAAAGAGGTAGAGACGAATCTTCTCCTCACGACCCTGGGAACGCGGGGAAAACTCTATAAACAAAAACGTGAGCAACAGGGGGCTCTGGGCGAGTCTGGTGCCTACTCACCTGGGATGACACGATAGTGCCCTGCCTGCTGCCTCGACTCCCTGAGGTACCCCCCCGGCACCGACCAGCAGTGTGCCCTCTGCGGCCACATAAGGTGCAGGGTGTGGTCCCTCCTCCGGCCCCCCTAAGGGGACAACCATAGGTGTTGGATCAGAGGTGTTGGGGGATGGAACTAACAGGCCCTGATCCGGACGTCCACGGGTGGCCAGCAGGGTATCCAGCCTGATGGACATATCCACCAGCTGGTCGAAGGATAGGGTGGTGTCCCTGCAGGCCAGCTCCCGTCGGACGTCCTCGCGCAGACTGCATCTGTAATGGTCGATCAGGGCTCTGTCATCCCGCTCTGGCAGCCAGGGTGCGGAACTCCAGATACAAGTCCTGTGCGCTCCTCGTCCTCTGCCTGAGGTGGAACAGGCGTCCAACGCCGCTCTGTCCTCCCCCCATATGGCGTTGGCCCACTCCAGGGCTTTCCCGGATAAGCAGGAGATGAGGGCGGACACGCTCTCGTGTGCCGAGGGAGCCAGGTGAACGGTCGCCAGGTAGAGCTCTAGTTGGTGTAGGAACCCCTGGCACCCGGCAGCTGTTCCATCATATGCCCTTGTGAGCGTGAGTCGAATCCCACTGGGTCCAGGTGAAGGAGGTGTGGACAGCTGTGTGGGTTGTGGAGTGGGAGGTTGATATGCTGGTGGAGGCGCTGGAAAACCTCTCTCCTATCGCTCCAGATTATGCAGCACGCGATCCATGGCTGTGCCGAGATGTTGCAACATGGTCGCGTGCTGAGATGAGTAATCACGTATCACGTAAATAGTAGTAAAATCCAAGCTCACATAACAAGAACATCTAACATAGAACAAACACGGACAAAACCATCAGGGAAACAGAGGGTTTAAATAAGGAACATTTAATTATGGGATAAAAACCAGGTGTGTATAATGAAGACAAAAAAACATAGAAAATGAAAAGTAGATCGGCGGTAGCTAGAAAACCAGTGACGTCGACCACCGAAAGCCGCCCGAACAAGGAGAAGGACCAACTTCGGCTGAAGTCGTGACAATTAGCCCTCGGTAGGATGTTTTTATTTGATTCACGATTCAGAGAACATATGCCATAAGGATAACACAGCAACAATGAATGGCTGATACAGATGTTTGCTGTAATAGAGGGGTTATGAAGAGGTGCAGCCAGTCATACTGATATGAAACTCACCCAGAGATATAATTATCTATGGCTGATGTTAATGATACTTATAGAGCCAGAGAGAGACAAACCCAGGGGGGCTCTCCGATTTCTGGGAGCATAAGTAATTAAAACAGGAAGTGAAAACAAGATTAGTTTGCTCCTTGAAAAGATGAGCCCTGCTGGCTTCCAGCACTTGGCTTATGATGATGAAGATTTCCTTGTGGCAAAAACACAACATAAATGATCTTGCATTTTAAAGCCTAAATTAATTGATTGCCACTGATATCCTGACCATGTTGTACAAAAAGACTGCAAAGAACTAGCTGACACCATCAACATGATTCGTTTTATGGCTGTGTTTCTGTGGGACTGACTTATAACCTTATCTCTGCACTAAGGATGGGCCTTATCTTTTTCTAAATGAGGATGCGTTCTTTTTCAAACTAAAATTTGTGCAGTGTGGGTTGGTTGAAATCGTTCCACAGAACCATTTATGGTATTTTCTGTATTTCTAAGATGAGTGTAAGCTATTAGCCAGGGGCCTCAGTGGAACCCTATCACAAGTTACAGCAGTAAATATATTTTGCCCTTGTTTTAAAGATGAGGTGTTCTGTTGATAACCTCAGTTTTCCAATGATCACTTTAAGCCTTCTGCCCTATTGATTTGGAGTGAAACTGAGCGTTTGAGAGATCAAATAATGTACCTCTCAACCGATGTTTCATCACTATAGCTCCATGAAGCACAGCTATTTGATCGGCTCTTGGATAATGTATCTTAGGGCTATGGTTTCAATAGTAACAGATTGCATGTATGCCGATCTCAATGGAGCCACTCTAGGCTAAAGTCATGGCAATCTGACTATATCCTCAGTAATTTCCACCAAACTTCTCTATTTCTTTGGGCTCATCTAACATTCAACTCACTCAGTCCTCTCATCAGTCTCTCTGAAGTCTTTGTTTGGATCCAAACCCTCACTATAAAACCCCTAGATTTGGCCATGCAGCCAAAGCATCAGAATGACTGAACAAAGCTGTGCTCTGTGAGCGGTTAGGCTGCTGCTGCCCTTCTGCTTGTGTGGTGGTGCTGCTATTGCAACAGTTCATTGAGTAGCACAGACCCTGTGTAACGGACTGTCTGGAGCCTCACTCATCCAGCCCTCTCACCTCAGTGTGGGCTTCAGAGAAACATTACTGACACTAACTCTCTGTACCTAAGACCAATCTAGAAATAGCCCACTTGTCAGGATTCCAAGCAGGCCCACTTTCACAGGGAGCTGAGTCATCGTAAAGTGCTTGGCTTGTCCAGCAAGGCTGCCACAAGAGCCAAGAGGAGTCAGTCCAGTCCAAAAGTCCCCAGACCTGATCTAAATCCCCTCCATACCACTCTGAAATAGGTTGACTATTCAATATTCACTGAACATCATATTATGTAATTACTTAGCTAATAATTTGACATGGGTGTTTGATCTCATGCTTTTTTTTCTTTCACATATACTGTCATATTTATAGTTGTCTCTCACATATTTCCAAAGGATATTTACATTTCGTAATCCAAAGTACAACATCATATTTTGAGGAGACAGTTTAGTGGTCAGGACAGGAGTGGTCATTATCTTGGAGAGGGAGAGGTTAAGGCAGTGGGATACACACAAAGGATCTTGGGAACCAGCGGGGAGATGATTGCAGACCCATGGACATTGCTATTATCAGACTTACGCTGTCCTCCAGAGGACAGAAGAGGAAATACATTACACAGAGCTGTTCTGTGCTCTCTTGTCTTTTTTATTGTCTAACATTCCACCTGTATATCAAGTAATGATAACAAATACGATAAATATGATTGGACAAAGAACTGTGATACCCTTGTTGTGGTTTTTATATTAGTTACGAAGATGGAGCCAAAAAGTGGCAGCAATGGATGGTCATGGCCACAAGATGAAGCGGTAATGCGGCATTTCGCTCTAACATTCCCAAAGTCATCCCCAATCACAATTTACACATCAGCCAGAGCATTTTGAAATGAGATCTGTTTGACAAGTATTTACTTCCATAGCCAATACCTAATGTCACCCTTGCTTCTCAAATTCCTTTTCATATTTAAAACATTATGAGTGTGTGTTGAAATATACTTACTGTAGCTTCAGAGAGTAATCCCGCCAATACGACAACATTTCACATAATGCATGGATGGAAACCTGGCAAAATGGGGAAAAGTAGTGTTTTGGAACGTATGGTAGGGTACATTAGCATGTGGGCCCTGGAGGGCAGCAGAGTGCTTTATTTGGATTCTATTCACTCAGAGGAATGTTAAGTTGGAGATACCCCTCCCACAATCACACACACCTACTGTATACGTACACGTTTAGAAAAAAAAAGGTGCTATCTGGAACCTTAAAGGGCCCTTCGGCTGTTCCCATACGATAACCGTTTGAATACACTTTTTGGGTTGCAGGTAGAACCTTTTGTGGTTCCATGTAGAACCCTTTCTACGGAGGGTTCTACACGGAACCCAAAAGGGTTCTACCTAGAAGCAAAAAGGGTTATCCTAGGGGCGGCCGAAGAAACCCTTTTGGAACCGTTTTTACACAAACACACACATACACAAACACCAGAAACATCCTCCCTCTGTGTTTCAGACCCAGACACCATGTGCCAGTGCACCTCACACAGGGAGCCACAGGCAGCAGGGGCAATAGCAGCAACAGATGGGCACCAGCTGTATGTATCAGAGCCCTAAGTACACAGCTACTGAATGACACACACATATACGCACACACATACACATGCATCCCCCAACACACACACACTTTTGTGAGCATAGTCCAGGGCCAAAGTTCCGGTTCTTTATACCTAGTTAATTGATTGGCCAGAGAGTCCACTTACCTGGTGTCTCAGGTCTGAATCAGTCCCTGATTAGATGGAATGAATGAAAGCCAGATAAGAAGTGTGTCTGCCCTCCAGGCCTGAAGTTGAATACCTCCGCACAAAAGTAGGTGTTCCCGTGTCACACTCACCATGTACTAGCTACTGCTATTGAGCTGACTGCTATCCAGGGGGATGAACTGACTACATACTACAGTGCACTGACCAGAACAGGTCTCCGCTTTGGATATCGTTAGATTTACCATACTTACTGTAAGTCACAGCTTAGGAAATGGATTTATAATGACTAGTATAACGCTGTCTGGTGAAGAACGGTCAGCAAATACATTTTTACAGGTTCCCTCTCCAACCAAGGGCCTACAGTACATTCCCTGATCCCTCAAACAACCTTAGTGAGGGTGGATGGATTCCGTGTTTTTCTTGACTTGCCAACACCAACCCAGTACTTTCTGATCCAACTAAAGCAGTTGACTTATTTACTATGTATCAGCTGAACTGGGTCCTTAACTTATTTCTAAAACACGACCTTGTGAAAACTAAAGCCCTCCTTCTCTGCTTACTGCTAATGCCCCAATTTCTGCTGTGTCCCCTGAATGTCATTAGCTCTGTGTCTCGGTTATACTGCTGTTCCCTCTTATTAGATTGACTTTGAACACAATCTGTCTCGTTAAGTATATATACGGCATTGTGTAAAGTATACTTAGGGTGCAATTCCTCAGTGCTAAAGGTTCTGCTGTGACCACTGTGTCCTTCATCCCTGTGGGCTGCTCCGTTGCAATAAAACCTGACATTAAGGATGACAGGACGTCATGGGTCTGACTGGCTGATGTCAACGTCATGGGTCCTACGGTTGCCTTGCGGTCGCAAGTGGTAAAGAGGACTGAGCACGAGTGGGAGGGAAAAGAACCAAATGGAAACGGTATTGTGAGCGTGTCTACCACGGACGTCCTATGATTTCACCCCTCAGCCCCTGATGTGGTGGGCCCAGTGTGGGTTTAGAGGGCACTCTTCTGGAGCAGGAGTTTCATTGGGCCTGCCTCTCTGTGGTCACACAGGATGCCTTATTGACCACAGTGTATTTGAACTGTCACATCTCACCATGTTACAGGTCAACCATATTCACTGGCATGCACAACATGAAAAGGAATGTGCAGAGTTAAATAAGAAAAATATGAAAGCTTGAAATGAAATCCGGGAAATGTAGTTAGTGTAAAAAAAGACCACAACTGTATAACAATAGCAATAAAGAATGCCTTTAGTTGTATATTCTTAAACCTGGTTTTAATCCCAAACACAGGCATGATGCCTTCCTAAATTTTATATCTAAATTTAGAGGCATTTAATCTAGAGAACCGTTCTCATCATACGGTAACTTTGATGTGACCTCAGACAAAGGTTATGGACCAAACAATAGTAACAGTTTATTCCTGTGGTACCTGTCTATATAAGGTCTCACAGTTTACAATGCATGTCAGAGCAAAAACCAAGCCATGAGGTCGAAGGAATTTTCCGTAGAGCTCAGAGACAGGATTGGTGTCAAGGCACAGATCTGGGGAAGGGTACCAACACATTTCTGCAGCATTGAGGTCCCTGTTTTGTGTGCTGTTTGTTATATACAAGACCAAGGTAATGTTGTTTAGAATTGGAGCATGCATACAGCTCCATTCAGTTTATAGTAAGTAATGCCTAACTTGGCTCGCTAGTCCCAAAGAACACAGTGACCTCCATCATTCTTAAATGGAAGAAGTTTGGAACCACCAAGACTCTTCCTAGAACTTGCCGCCCGGCCAAGCTCAGCAATCGGGGGGGAGAAGGGCCTTGGTCATGAGGTGACCAAGAACCCGGTGGTCATTCTGACTGAGCTCCAGAGTTCCTCTGTGGAGATGGGAGAACCTTCCAGAAGGACAACCATCTATGCAGAACTCCACCAATCAGGCCTTTATAGTAGAGTGGCCAGACGGAAGCCACTCCTCAGTAAAAGGCACATGACAGCCCACTTGGAGTTTGCCAAAAGGCACCTAAAGGACTCTCAGACCATGAGAAACAAGTCTCTCTGGTCTGATGAAACCAAGATTGAACTCTTTGGCCTGAATGCCAAGCATCACGTCTGGAGGAAACCTGTCACCATCCCTACGGTGAAGCATGGTGGTGGCAGTATCATGCTGGGGGGGATTTTTCAGCGGCAGGGACTGGGAGACTAGTCAGGATCAAGGGAAAGATGAACGGATGAAAGTACAGAGAGAACCTTGATGAAAAACTGCTCCAGAGTGCTCAGGACCTCAGACTGGGGTCGAAGGTTCACCGTCCAACAGGACAACGACCCTAAGCACACAGCCAAGACAACGCAGGAGTGGCTTCGGGACAAGTCTCTGAATGTCCTAGAGTGGCCCAGCCAGAGCCCGGACTTGAACCCGATCGAACATCTCTGGAGACAGCTGTGCAGCGACGCTCCCCATCCAACCTGACAGGTTTTTTTATTTTTAATAAATTAGCAAAATTGTCTAAACACCTGTTTTTGCTTTGTTATTATGGGATATTGTGTGTAGATTGATTTAATTTAACAATTTAATGCATTTTAGAATAATGCTGTAATGTAACAAAATGTGGGAAAAGCCAAGGGGTCTCAATACTTTATGAATGCACTGTTTGTAGAGCATGAGGTTACCTACTACAGTACGTCCACAAGATGGGGTCACTGGTATGAGCATGTATGAGCATGTACCATAATGCCTGACTCTTGTGGCAGCCAGAAACAGAAAACAATTTGACCCCATTATGTGGTGATGGTTCAGTGACCGCAAGTGTTGAAATGGCACATACTGTTTCCATTTCTCCGAATTGTTGTTCAAGACCATGTGATAGGAAACTCAAAACATTTTCTACCCAAGTTTGATCTTGTGGGCTCTTGTGAAACTGGAAATGAACGGTGATTAGGTATGATGAACTACAGGGTGTACATGTGAAATGTTGAGTGCCAAAGAACATTTGATGTTTTCTCAATTGATATTACTGGTGATTACAACATATTTCTAGTATATATACTGAGTATACCAAACATTAGAAACACCTTCCTAATATTGAGTTGCTCAGAACAGCCTCAATGCGTCGGGGAGTGGACTCTACAAGGTACCGAAAGCGTTCCACAGAGATGCTGGCCCATGTTGACTCTAATGCTTCCCACTGTTGTGTCAAGTTGGCTGGATGTCCTTTGGGTGGTGGACCATTCTTGATACACACAGGAAAAACCTAGCAGCGTTTCAGTTCTTGACACAGACTGGCACCTACAACCATACCCTGTTCAAAGGAAATGAAATATTTTGTTATCTCCATTCACCCTCTGAATGGCACACATACACAATCAATGTCTCAATTGTCTCGGCTTAAAAATCATTCTTGAACCTGTCTCCTCGTAGCTTACACCTTGATTCACCTGCTCAGTCTATGTCATGGAAAGAGCAGGTGTTCCTAATGTTTTGTACACTCCGTGTATATGTTTCTTTGTTGAAAGTATAGATGTTTTTAATACTATGTGTATGTTGCAACGTCCACTGTGGGCCAAGGTGTATGCGGTCACATTATACAATGTTCTATTCTCTTACTGACAAATTCATGGCCATTTAGTAACTCTAACTTCCCAGTCTCCGTGTTGATGTGTGTTGCAGTGGGAGATTGCATTCTGGTGAGTGTTAGAGGGATATGGCTGTGATTAAAGCAGGCACTAAAGCAAAGGTGGTAATTGAGACCATAAACACTCACTTTCCATTTACCCCTCTAATGAAGCGTTCATGTTTATTTTGAGCGCACAAATTCATCAAAAATACTGCCGCCACTTAAGTTCTCTTTAAGAAGTTTTTACCACCAATAAGATTTGATCAGTGGAACTCGTAACACCTCTCACCTTACCGTTCCTGAACATTTGCACACACATGCACATACCAGGATGCAAATCACACACAATTCCCCCGTGCACACACACACACACACACACACACACACACCACACACCACACACACACACACAGTGAGAAACAGACGAAGAAACACTGGGACCTAGAACAGAACATCTGCTGGCTGGGACTGCTCCTTAGTTTTTCACATGGGAAATTGAGACCATAAAACAGAGGTCTTTACAGCAGTGAGGATGAGATACAGTAGCACTGTGGCTCAGAAGGCACGAGGGGTCAAACCCGGCCATAACTCCTCGGCATAGCCCTCATTTTCACCCTTTCTCTCTCCTAACATCCAGAATGACCGTCCATTTTCTCTCTCACTCTCTAGTTATTCTCTCTCTTTTCTCTGTTGGAAGAGAATGGTAGCGTAGCTAACAGACGATGAAGCTGTCAAGCGTGGCAGTGCAGAGTTAGTTTACTGCAGATGTGGGGCCTGGCTGGCCTTCCTGACACCCTGAGCGTGTAGCTGAGACACAGCCATTGGAGGAGATATAGGGCCTCTGGACAGCACAGGAACTGGAAGCTCATAATCATAAATATTAGGAGGATATTTACTTTGTTGCTCTTCTCATCAGTGCAGAAGTGTTTTCCATCAAGACAGAAGAGTAAAAGTCATAGCTTGTTCTATTGAGGTATTAAACGGAAAGCTGTTGGATGGAGCCATAGTCACTGTCACTTTGTGTGATTTATTTTAATAACGTATGTGTGTTCCCCTCGCAGAATCAATACATCCAAGATGTCAGAGAGGCTGAGTTAGGGACTTAGCTTGTCAACAAGAGTTTATGTTCACTGTTTTTACATCTCTGGAAGCTTTATTATCTCTGGAAGTCTTTAACTAAATATCACTTTTGCCTCCTGGCTGCTTAGATTGAAATCTATAAAACATGATCTTTGCTATACCCTTCACCGCAACATATATCTATTATGGATCATCTGCCGTTAAAGTCCAACCGAAAAAGTCAACCTGACTTTTCAATTTGAACGTGATTCCTTTTGGACTTTACCGTGCGCCCAGAATCTAGGCACGTTAATTCATGGTAATCCTTTGAAGCTTCGACCTGGAGGAAGCTCACTCACAGTGTTCCTCGCTGTTCCAACTCTAAATGCTATGTGGCATGTTTGACATTGGGAATGAAACAAATAACGCAGGTTGTCAGGTAGGAAGGAGCTGGGCGGCTACGAGGCCACAGCAATTAGGAAAACTCTGTCCTGCATTAGGCACGACTTCAATAAAATACCTCCAGCACCGCTTTTAAAAGCATTAGTCCAAGGCAAATTAAAAAGTAGAGCGCAATTAAAAGAAATCACTGTATAAATGTTAGCATGTGGAAGTTTTTATTTTCCTTTCTCTTCTCTTCTCTTTAGTGAAAAACAAAGAATGCCCTGGAGGCAGGGTTGTGCAGCTGTTGAATATTACTACGTACATGTGTATTAAATAAGGCGCCGTTATAATCAAAACACAAAGTTCATATATTTGTGTTGCTCTTTTAGTAGTTAATTGAATAACTTCCAGGAAAACAGCTTCAGCAGCAATCATAAGCACAAGGTAATGTATATTCTACAGTACATAAAGTGTGTACAGTTTGTGAGCCTAATTCTTATCTGGGGACAGATGATTCTTGCACTTGAGTGCGCCTTGTTTTTGTGTTCAGTTTTCACAGTTTAGATAGACCTTTTCCTAATCAAACCTTGAGTTTTCAGAACATCATGTAACAAACAATTGGCAATAACATACTATGGAGAAAAGAAAACAACCCTGTGTAGGGAATTGATCCCCACATGAGAAGTTCTTACCCAGGCTCTTATCCAAAACGACTTTCAATCAGTAAATTCAACTTAAGTCTAGAAGTAGGGCCTTATTAAATCCAAGCATGTAACCGAATATACACTACATGACCAACAGTATGTGGATACCTGCTTGTCGAACATCTCATTCCAAAATCATGGGCATGAATATGGAGTTGGTCCACCTTTGCTGATATAACAGCCTCCACTCTTCTGGGAAGGCTTTCCTCTAGATGTTTGAACATTGCTGCGGGGACTTGCTTCCATTCAGCCACAAGAGCATTAGTGAGGTCGAGCACTGATGATGGGCGATTAGGTCTGGCTCGCAGTCTGCGTTCCAATTCATCCCAAAGGGGTTCGATGAGGTTGAGGTCAGGGCTCTGTGCAGGCCAGTCAAGTTCTTCCACACCAATCACGGCAAACCATTTGTCATGCTGAAACAGGAAAGGGCCTTCCCCAAACTGTTGCCACAAAGTTGGAAGCACAGAATCGTCTAGAATGTCAGTATGCTATAGAGTTAAGATTTTCCTTGACTGGAACTAAGGGACCTAGCCCAAACCATGAAAAACAGCTCCAGACCATTATTCCTCCTCCACCAAACTTTACAGTTGGCACTATGCATTCGGGCAGGTAGCGTTCTCATGGCATCCGCCAAACCCAGAATCGTCCTTCCAACTGCCAGATGGTGAAGCGTGATTCATCACTTCAGAGAACTCGTTTTCACTGCTCCAGTAGGCATTGCGTTAGGCATTGCGCATGGTGATCTTAGGCTTCTGTGTGGCTGCTCGGCCATGGAAACCCATTTCATGAAGCTCCCGATGAACAGTTATTGTGCTGACGTTGCTTCCAGAGGCAGTTTGAAACTCCGTAGTGGGTGTTGCAACCGAGGACAGATTTTTACACGCTACGTGCTTTGGCACTCAGCGGACCCATTCTGTGAGCTTGTGTGGCCTATCACTTCGTGGCTGAGCCCTTGTTGCTCATAGACGTTTCCACTTCACAATAACAGCACTTACAGTTGACCGGGCACCTCTAGCGTTGAAAGTCTCTGAGCTCTTCAGTATGGGCCATTCTGCTGCCAATGTATGTCTATCGATTTTATACACCTGTCAGCAACAGTGCGGCTGAAAATAGCCAAAGCCACTAATTTGAATACCCAAAGCCGCAACGTACTTTTGGCAATGTAGTGTAAGTAAAACATTACATTTCTTATCTGCATTCTTACAGTGTACAGATTTTAATCCCAGAAATTCAGGGTTTGATTAAATAAAGTCCAATAGAGGGCAATACATTTGGAAGGTGCAGATCAGAGCAGGATAGTGTAGAATGCTGAAGCCCCTCAAACCTTCCTCTCAAACCAATGTCTCCAGCTCCCTCCATGTCCTCTGAAACAGACCCTATATTACCAGACCTCAGAAGGACCTTCATTTAAGTGACATAACTTCGTGCTTGCCCGAATATGCTCTCCTCTCCCTAATGTCACTGGGTGTCGCCTCACATCAGAGAGAGACGAGAGCCAGGACAGATGAGTTTCCACATGAAGAACGAAACTGTCTGGCCAAATCCACTTTTCCCCCATATTAAAATGGATATTTCCGAGCTGTCAGAGGGTCTGGGTTTTGAGAGTGTCTCTCCAGTGAAAGAGGACTTCGTTTCCCTATCGGTTCTCTCTATCCCTCTCCTCCCTCCCTCTCAGAACATGTGGGCAGTGGGTTCCTCACGGATCACAAACCAGCGCGGCGCTTGGCTGGCAAGCGGCTCACTTTTCACTTAACTGCACGCACTAATTTACTGAGACCCGACACTGCTCCGGGTCCGCGGTGCGATTCCCACGTTCCAGCTGAGAAAATATATCATTAGTCCCTTACCATGTAATACTTGCCACATTACGTTATAAAAGCTGGGTGTAAAGGAACATGGATAAAATAGGAGCGATTTCCAATGTGCCTCATTTTGACAGCATGCTGGAAGAAATGGGGGGTGAGAAACCAATGAAAGGAGGACATAACGTGGTGTTGAAAAAGCCATTTTGCTTACTAAATGGTCCTGGGTGGCTGCAAGACAAGACTAAGCATTTCCATTGCTAGTGTATGTCTTTACGAGTATGTTTTCAGAGTTACTTGGCAAGCAAATTAAGATTTCAGGCTAATTGTAGTCTAGTCTAGTAGGTAGGCTAGGCTTACAAGTAGTAAGCTAATGAGATGTAGACAGAGGATGGAGATTCCACAACAAGCTATTTCCACCACTGGAGAGACATTGGAAATAGCTTGTTGTGGAATCTCCATCCTCTGTGTTGTTAATTGGCTTGCCTGAGGTTTAGCTTGTTACTTTACAGCACTGTTTTGTAGACATGGTTTTTAGGCGCTTTAGTAGCGAAAAGGTTTAATACTTGTGTTCATTGACAGCTAAAATAAGAACACTTTTGTGTGTAATTCCCTTGGGTAGATAGATAGCTGAACAAACTTGAGGGCTGCTCTGGCTTCACTGACATCCATAGGACCTATGATGACTGACTGTGACCTGTGGATGCGTTTCGCTCTTTCATTACGCCCTACTACGTGTGTGTGAAGACCCTTTTTTGGCATGAGCACCACAGCTTTGAGAGGTTTTCACTTCACAAACATTTTTACAACTTCAACTGTAATCTACAACCGAGAAGGCGCACAGCAACCTCCTCTAAACAACCACCCTGCAGTGCCACAATAGACGGCTAAATATATCTGCCTCCATCAATAAAGGAAGATATAAAAAAGTTGAGCCTGACGACGTTAGCCCGTCGGGGGTTAATTAAGCAGTACAGGACCAGTGTTGGGGAAGCTACTCTCAAAATATAGTTTACAAGCTACCAATTACTTCACACTAGAAGAAGTTATACTAAAGCTACCCATAAGAATAATACAGTTTACTTAACTTAAGCTACTTTTAAATAGTTCACTATATCCAAACTACTTAATGAAAAATAATCATAGAAATCTGAAATGTCATAGAATACAATTTGCAAGAACAGATCACTTATGTATCAGTGGCGGTTCTAGACCATTTCAACTGGGGGAGCCAAGCTGGGGCCAGTTGTACTGTTAGAGGGGCCAGTTACATTAGACGTTATTGTTGTCATATCGTTTTCTTCACTGCATTGCAGGCATTAGTAGGCAAAAGACCATGTCCCTCTAGTAAATGTGTGGGTTTAATTAGTGTTACGCATTGCCACTGTTTAATAACGGATGTAAAAAAAGAATGATAAAAAAAGAAATGTTATGCAAAAATTATTTCATACCTCACATTTAGGGGGGCCACAAGGGGGTCAAAACAATTTGTCACAGGGGCACTGCCCCCGAACCGCTAGTGAATCAGATGTTAATATAATGTGTAATTTTTCCCATTAAACACAAAAACAATGTTTCAAGTGAGAATAAGGCAGGTCTGATGCCGAAAAGGAAAGGAATTTCAGTCCTACTTCACGCATATTCTATTTGTATTGTTCCAGTAACATGGCAAAAAAATGATTAACTACTGAAAACATGACCAACATTTGAATTTAGTTCAACTACCACCAAGCTACTGCAAAATGTAGTTAAATGACTAGTTGAACTACATGTAGTTCACTACTCCCAAGGACATAGTAAATAAGAGACCAACACAACTTGAGTAACTGGATGGATCCACATGGTGGCCATGATGTGATCAGCTCCTCTCACATCCCTCACCCTCCCTCTTCCATGATCAGAGCCCTTTGCTTAGATTATTGTGTTGTGTCTACACACTGTTCATCCCTCAAGCTTGGATTGTGTAGATGCTAAAGATGCGTTCAAGTTCGGCCGTGTCCCTTTAGGGCTCAATTACGCACCATAGGAACCTATTTTCAACCTTTTTTATTTTCCTTCGTTTTCCCAATCACAAGTGCACAAGGCGTTCATGTGGCAGCAATTTGGCCGGCTGACACCCAGCGGAGAGCGAGCCTGACCCCCTCTCTGCCCCCTCCAAACCCCCGACACCCTCTGAAAAGCCACATCTATAGGGCAGGAACCAGCAAAGCACTAACTGGCAGCCCCAGCCCATTAAAGGAGGGCAGTCTGGTGTGTGCACAGGTCCTAACCAGAGGCTCTGGGCAAGCTGTTCCTAACCAGTACAGCCGTCTCCTCAGTAATGAGCATGGCAGCCTATTGTAACAGTACTAAACCAGAAACATGTCACCCTGCTCAGTACCTCAGTAACTCTATATACCACTATTCATACAGTCTCTCATCGCTGTTTTAATGGATGCTCCAAACAAGCATCGGTGTTAGTTAGCACATAATTAAAAACAGAATATAATCAGCATGCTCTCCTTATGTAATCACTCATCCACGTTCAGTCATATATTTTTATCGGGGTTAATGCGATCATAAAAAAAGGTATTGAATTAAAACAAAATCCATACACACATTTTTATTGCATCCACATATTATTAAAAAAAGGAGAGCAGTTCCACATTTTGCTTCCTCGGTAGTAGAAAACCGGTTTTGTTAGTGCAAGTGCTCCCGTTAACTAGTTTCATTGCCACCGAATGAGAGAGCCCTTTGACTCGGAGCAGAAGACATCATCCGCTTACAAGGTCTCACAATAAAAGCCATGCGTGCCGCAATAAGCTCTGCTTTGTTTCCAATACATCCACGTTAAAACATTTATTAGGCTAATTACACCGGTCTCCCATAGAATTTTCTTCCTGTGTTACAGTTACCTTGGCAGAGTTCCCATGTCACAATGCATTTTTATTCGTGGCTGTGCACACTACCAGAGGAAGGAGGGAAAGAAGCACATTTGCCTAAATGTGAATTATGGAGCGACGTTCGCCCTGGTCGCCCTTTGTTCACCTTCACTCTGATGTGACGTCACCCGCCATAAGTGACATACCGTAGCAAATGTTTATTTATTTAACCTTTATTTAACTAGACGAGTCAGTTAAGAACAAATTCTTATTTACAATGACAGCCTAGGAACAGTGGGTTAATTTACCTCGGGGATTCAATCTAGCAACCGTTCGGTTACTGGCCCAACGCTCTAACACTAGGCTACCTGCCGCCCCAAATAGGTCAGCTTGGGTGTCACTATATATATTAAATGTCACTATTTTTGAGGAAATAGTGAGAGAGTAGCCTTTGTAACAAGGAAGAGGATGCTTCAACCAAGGAAAAAACATAGATAAAAGCAAAATAACCCCGCCCCCCTCTTCCAAGATTACTTTGACTTGCACATCCTCTAATGCACTGATCATCAACTATATGTAGATTCAGTCGCGGGCCAATTTCTTTCTTGATCGGATGGTTGGGGGGGGGGGGTGCAGATCGTATTTACAAATAATATCATGTAAGGAGTGCAAATTGACCGCAAGAAGTTGTTGACTAAAATAATTTCAAATAATTTCAAACCTTGCTTACATTTGTACACGATCCCTTGTCTCTATATTATGCGTGGGAATACAGATTTCCAAAAATGTTATCACTTGGATCAGATTTTGACAGTCTTTTATGTTCAGCAATGAAAATGATAAATAATAAAAAATATCTTCATTTTTTGGGGGACTCTTGGGGGGCCATATAAAACCACCTGTGGGCCAAATTCGTCCCTTGGGCCGCAAGTTGGGGAGCCCTGCTCTAATGTTTAGCAGTTAGCAAATTCTCCAGAAAAAAAAAATCCCTGGTATTCCTGGTAGCAAGACCTCATGCCTCAAGATTACATATTCTAATGAGACCATGTTGGATGTGAGGAGTAACTGTCACAGGTGTGACTGATGGCCCATTTTCATTCAGCTAATGCAGCAAACATTTTCATTGGACAACTGAACTGGTTATGTGACTTGAATGTGTATTTAAACCTACTCTTTTTGTGTTATAGATGGCTATCCACAGGAAGTGAATGCAGTCCGTAGGTATGGCAGGTCCTTGTGTGCAGAGAGCTAATGGCGGTTCCTTGTGTGCAGAGAGCTAATGGCGTCATTTGTTTAGTGCACATGGATAATGGAGTTAGAAATTGGATGCCTGCCTCCTGGGCTGCATCACTTCCTGTGCCCTTTTGTGTGTGGTTTGTTTTCTGTATTTGAAACTATGCATTGGCTAAAAGCAAAACTGTGGAATGACACGTGAGATGTACCCTGCTTGAGCCACATGTTCTATTAAATATTCAGTTATTTTTTGTTGTATATTTTATTTGTACGTTGTTTGGTCTCTACTTCTCTCTGCCTGCTCAACCCAGATCCAAAAGAACCTGTCACTTTTCCACCACTTGACATATCTTCAGTCAGCTGTTTGTCTAGAACTCATTACTGGTGAACTCAGGTCTGGAAACGGTAGACAGTTTGAGCCATGCTACCCAGTTGTGTTGTGCCCACAACCATGAGGTAATTCAGCCCTGCATTGACCTAGTGCTTTGTCGAATCCCTTAATAGCCTGTTGGTGACTTACCATCAGTGGAGGTTCTAGACCCTTTCAACTGGGGGGGCCAAGCTGGGGCCAGTTGTACTGTTAGAGGGGCCAGTTACATTAGACGTTATTGTTGTCATATCGTTTTCTTCACTTCATTGCAGGCATTAGTAGGCAAAAGACCATGTCCCTCTAGTAAATGTGTGGGTTTAATTAGTGTTCCGCGTTGCCACTGTCTAATAACGGATGTAAAAAAAGAACGATAGCAAAAATTTGTTATGCAAAAATTATTTCATACCCCACATTTAGGGGGGGCACAAGGGGTCCAAAATTGTTGTCACAGGGCACTGGCCCCCTGCCCCCCCAGAACCGCCAGTGCTTACCATATCAACCATCGTCAATAATTTGCTCCCCCTTTCTAGAACCATTTTGAGTTGTTTCAGGGAGAGAAACTTTAAGTCAATGTGGGTGTTTCTAGCTCCAACAGTGCAGTAGTATCTAACAATTCACAACAATACACACAAATCTAAAAGTAAAGTAATTAAGAATTGGAATTAAGATAAATATAATATAAATATTATGACGAGCAATGTCGAAGTGGCATTGACTAAAACAGGGTAGAATAGAATACAGTATATACATATGAGATGGGTAAAGCAGCGTGTAAACATTATTAAAGTGGCCAGTGATTCCATGTCTGTATATAGGGCAGCAGCCTCCATGGTACATGGTTGAGTTGCCGATTAGTGATGGCTATTAAACGGTCTGATGGCCTTGAGATAGAAGCTGTTTTTCAGTCTCTCGTTCCCAGCTTTGATGCACCTGCCCTGACCTGGCCTTCTGCAGGATAGCTGGGTGAACAGGCCGTGGCCTTGATGATCTTTTTGGCCTTCCTGTGACATTGGGTGCAGTAGGTGTCCTGGAGGGGTTAACACTCCACTATTTGTGGTCAAGTTGCATGTAAATGTTTGTTGTTCATACTATCCTTCTGACCTCTTGTCAGGTCAGCCTTACCAAAGAGGTTTCTAACCTTGTGTCTTTCCTGGTTAAATATAGGGTCAAGAATGATCACAGGGAAATAGAACCTGTACAAAACAGTTAAGACGTTGAGCCTACCTCTTTCCAGACTAGAATTTCCACTAGCGTACCACACAGGGGAATGGAGATCCACATAGGAAAAAGCTTGTCTACTGGCTCAACAAACAGGGGGCAACTTGATTTTCCTAGGGTGGTCTTCCATCCAAGTGCTAACCAAGCACAGCCCCACGCTGCTTCATTCGTTCACCAACAGGGAGGTATGGCTGTTGGCCAGGGTGGCATGTGTGCTATTGTATTATGTTAAGTGTGGATGGATCGCACCTCGCCGTTATAATGACCACTAAGTTCGTTAATGGCATGGTGTTAATTAAGTGAAAAAATGTATAGAAAAACACAGGCTGAGATTCAGTGGCATGGCCACACGAACAGATGCGTGACACGGACATAGGCCAGAGGTCAAGGCATTGTGTGTTCACACATTGTAGTCAGGTGTCAGTTGCTGTGGCATATGTGTGATCTGTCTGATTGTGAGTGGATGTCAATGGTGTATGTGTGTGGGCACTAGAAAACCCATGGTCTCCATAAGCCTGTTAGATTGGGGCTTAACCCCACCACAGAGACTGGAGCCTGCCTGCTAAACTCCCACAGAGACTGGAGCCTGCCTGCTAGACCTCCGAGCAGCCAACCATTGCAGGGGGTTGAGCAGTACACTGCCATGCTTCGCGCCCAGACAGATGCCCGCTGTACACCCCCGTACCAGCACAACCGCTGCCAAGCCGAGCCACACAGGGAGACAGACAATGAAGGCAGAGAGCTAGGTCCGGCAGCTGTCTCGCGCACACACACGCACGCGGGAATGCACAAACAGGCACGCACGCAGACACACACAGACCATGTGGTTTATTTTATTTCACACAATGCATACAAGCCAGGCAGGCAACAGCAATTAAATGTCTGTCTCATTGGTTTGCTCCAGTATACTGGTTCTATAAATCTTCACGGTAGTGTTTTAAAGTGCAGGAATTTCCACGCAGGGCGGTAAACTGAGGATCCCACAGGATGCTACCATTGTTAGTCATTTGATTAGCAGACACTCTTCGCTGGATGCTTTACAAAACCTGGTAAATGCTACTGGGGGTCCTGCTGAAGTACTTTAGTGAGGATTTGATACTACAGCCTGAATATGGCATTACTGTATATTCTCTGCTCCAATGGCTTAGCTGCTTACTCCTCCACTCTCCCAGCTAATAGGTACATGCTATGGATTTATATCCCAGAAAATCTATTGTATGTTTGTTTGGTAATGTGAGACTTGGTAGGAGGTGGATTTGTTCAGCCTACTGTAAAAACAAATCACTGTGAAATTAGACGGCCACCTTAACACACGCGCACGCACGCACGCACGCACGCACGCACGCACGCACGCACGCACGCACGCACACACACACACACACACACACACACACACACACACACACACACACACACACACACACACACACACACACACACACACACACACCCCAGAGGGATGTAGCTTGTGCATGTACTGAATCATTGCCTGTTCTGTTTACACACACACGTACTTATAGATTGAAGTTTACAAGCATCTGCAATCTTTCACTGTTCTAGAAGCAGAGGAACTATAGTGCCTTGAGATAACCAATGCCTTGAGATAATTATTAGCATTTCATTTAAACTGATAGTTGTGGATAATGTGCAGTTATATGGATTGCGCTGTCTGTCAGGCTACCTCCCATTAGTCATTACTTTCTTACAATTGATCACTTTTACCAACAAAGAGTCCTGAGTGTGAACTAGTGGCTGAACCACAGATCACACTTCACATCCAGGCCTGGGAACCATTGACATGAGGTTACGACCTCCCCTATTGGTTAGTAGATTAAACCCATTTCTGAGACACACTGCACAATGCAGCCAATAAAAGCTGGCGCTGGCTGCTGAGGAGGAATGACGGGCAGGCGGGAGTCTGAGGGAGGCTGATGGAGTGGAGGGTGTTCTATGGCTGGCTCCATGGCTCCAGACAACAGAGGAGCCAGGAGAGACAGCAGCCATGACACCCTGCTGCAGCCTGGCTCGGCTCCAGCCCAGATCAGACCCACACCTACCACCTCTAAGAGGAGACCGCCATCGCTGGCTGGAAGCAGGAAACAACAGGCTCCTTATTGTGGTGTAGATGATGTGTGGTGTGTGTGTGTGTGTGCGCACACGCGCGTGCATATGTGTGTGCATGCGTGCGTGTGTGTTTGTGTGCGTGTGTTGTTTGTCTGGATGAAGATTTCCACTCAAGACCCTCCAAGTCGAGGCAGAGGTTGACTATGAAGCATGGCGCTGCATAATCCCCCTCTCAATGAAGACATGGGGGAGGTGAGGTGAACATTCCAGGACAATGAGACCCTCTTACCCCCTACTTTCCTTATACCCCCATAACCACCCTTACCCCCTCTCACCATGAATGCAGGACTCTTGGCTCTAATGCCTAAATGGCCCCCCTGGAACCTGTGCTCCCCTACATGATAGCGGACAGCCCCTTCTTCAGGGGCCACTTGAGTCAGCTCCATGGAACAGATATGGCCCTTTTGGGCCTTTGCTGGTCACATTATATCCAACACGAGTGGTCTTAATATGGTTTAATAAGAGCTGTTTTCGATTCATTCTCCCTTGAAACCAGTGGTAATGCGGCTACTAAGCACATATAAAAAGTCAATGAATGGAGAAGGGCTGCCAACAAAGGGGGGAAAATAGTAGTCGTGGTGGACGTCCTTACCAGCTGGCTCCCGAGGTAAATACAGTTAGTTATGCCCATGGCTCTCTGTCTGCCAGTAAGGGGAATTGTTTGCTCCGCTAGGTAATCACAAATGTTTTTTAAATGCACAGTATGATTCCGCTGGGGTCATAAAGACCATGTGTGTCACATCCGGAATGGAAGGACAGGGTCCCTGTGCTGAGTTCCCTCAGGTGGGGGTAAGGGACAATGGTTGTGTGCTTTCATTGTTTGGGCCTCACCGTTTATTTATTGAACCTGGGGAGAAAGCAACACTCTCTCCAGGGTGCTGCTGGTGGTGGTTCACCATCAGTAAAATGAGTCACTGGAAAGGAAAAGAGGAATGTTAGGTGAAACAGACCTGAAAACGACTGCCAAGCCCCTAAGGAAACCTCACACCAGGTCAGGAATATAATATAGATTTGCCCTTCTGGGGAGTGTACTACGGAACCGCATAGCCTCATTTCTGCACCTGTTGAAATGTAACCAAAGAAACACAGCCCAAGGTAATTAGTCATAAATATCCCCCTTACTTGACAAAGTCGAGGTCTGGACATCATAAATATCCCCTTGCTTGACAAAGTCGAAGTCTGGACATTTGAAAGAATCGAACGGAACATGATGACGCGCAATGTAAACAGAAAACAATTGACTTCAGTACGAGACATTAGGTTGGTCCATCTCTCTCCAGAAGGCGGAGAGATATATAAGATGTATCTGACAGCTATAATCACAAGCACAGCCTAAGATAGCCACCTTCAAAGCCTCACTTCAGCTCCACTCAGGCAGAACACACCAGCATTAGCTATATAGTCCCATTACCGGGCCTGGTCCCTTTCAATTTCCGTCCAATTTGTCTCCCAAGAACGCAGAGAGGGTCACAGACAAGTACCTTTTATTTATTTATGCCTGTAATAAACGTGTTACTTAGCAACTTTTTCTTAATGAAGCCAATCTGCTTTTCAAAAGTAAGTGGATACTGGGTTTGCAATCATGAGGGAATTTGTCCTGAATTTGGTGGATGAAAGAAATGGTGTTTATGCCTCCACTCAGTACCCCTGCGTATGATAGCTGACATATGGTAAACTTGTAAAAAGTCTTAGACTGGTTTCATTGTACCTACTCTGTGCTGCCTGCAACAGGCCGTGCCAAGCGTCATCATAACCCATGTGAACGCTAATAGTTCCAGATTTCCTTCAGCTCAAAGGGCAACCGATGCCCAATTATATAGTTCTTAAACACAGCAAATGATTTCAACGTTTATTGTCCCGGGGCAATGTTATTAACCCGCTAATGTCATAACTTCCACTTCTGCCGTCTGGGTTTGGAACAAGTGTGTCACTCACAAAGTGCTGCACATTTGAAGTAGCTGAAGAGAGGGACTGCAATATATGTAAGCATGAAAACCTTAAAGGCGCTGCATGGTAAATCCGTCATCTGCATTGGCCGTGCAGCATTTGTGGTGATACGGCCTCTGCAGAAGTCAGGGCATTCTTACTACTTGTGCTTCGCAGAGCAGAGCTGTTGAGCAGAGCTGTTGTGAAGGAAGCTGTCAAGGAAGTGAGTTTGTGTCTATACAGGACCTCCCACCCCCACCTACCATCAACCAATCATGTCAAAGCGGAGCAATATGGAGCCCTCCATATTGTTACAAAATTTGGGAGGCGGTACAGAGTTCAATTTGGCCTCTTCATGCCTCCGGAGGCTCCGCAATTGTGTCACAAACTCCATTCGGGAGCATAAATCGGCTTTTACCTTTGTTACCTGCAAGATACACAGTTCATAAAGATATATCAACCAAATTTACAAAATTACATGATTTGGGCATTTTGGTAACCTGTCAAAACTGGATATTAGTATACAATTTAGGTGAACTATCCCTTTAACAGTACTTCACTGTGCTCCTCCTGTATTACAGTATGGATCTCTAGTGTGCAGAGGCCACTGGGACATTTCCTGTTTGTGGTTTCACTTGTTGGGCCTTTGAAGTGGGCTTTAATAATAGGACTGAACTGAACTAATGAAAATGCACCCAGTCCCATTAAAAGGGAGCGTCAGCCTCAACCACCTAACTATGTCCTTCAACCATATAAAGTACACACACACACGCACACACACACACACACAGTGAGAAACACAGACGCTTCCTTTAAGCTGCCTCGAAGTTTACAGAAGTGGTTTCACTAATAAAAGGGGATTAGCAGGGCTACCTTCTGATGTCTGGGCGAACGTTGATGCCCTAACCAACATTAAAGAAACCACGACACAAATACACCCAGAATGGATGACAGACAGAAGAATAATTGGAAGCGGAAAGGTAAGGGAAACAAGACATTTAGAATGATGTATTGTGGGGATTCTCCAGTGTGCACTTGGTTTCCCCCACTAGACATTGTGTAGTGTTTCAGTGGTGTTGGTGGTCTTCTCAATAATGAATCCACTTCAGTGCAGTTAATCCTCTGTCTGAAGCAGTGACAGTCTGGCCCTGGGGATGACATCTGTAAATCGTTCATTAACTTTTAACCAGCAGCAGATGTCTTTTAAAACACTTAGTACTTTTACATTTCCATTCACTCTTCACTCACTGTTCTGCACTCTAGGCTTTATGGCTATCTCTAATTGCTATAAGGCGCATCAAAGAGGATATTCTCCTTTTATGACAACGAGTACCCGTGCATTTCATCAAGGGGAAAGGTTAAGGGAAGTGTTAAGCTGTAAAAATGAAGAGTACGTCAAGCATCCTTCTCCGTGCTCCTTTCCAACACCTGTGAAAGACCTTACTGTATGCCGAGGCATCCGCCATTCCTAGAGGAGGCTACTGTTTCACTGTAAGAGGTTTGTTTCACTCCTTTTCAGAGAAGGCTACATGGACGAACCGGGTATTATGGGTTGTTTGAGCATCAACACCGTCGCCTCTTTCCCTCTGGAAATATCATGTGTGACTTCAGAGGATTACTAGGAACAGGAAGCCTGCGGTCGGTGTCTCCCAGGATGATATAGGACACAACGTTGATTCATTCGCTACTGTGCGTCCATAAGCTGTCTGGCAGATACGGCCCCACATTTTCTAAGGGGCAATGATTATACAGTATGCATCACTAGGTTAATTAGCCATGACTGGCGTTAAAACCTTTCTTGGCAAGCCAGCACATTTTGGATTGATATATTTATTTATTTGATGTTTTGAAACCCTGAAAATGAAAGAGATCTGATGAGTGCTCAAATAAAGAGGGAGTGAATGGGTGTGTGTATATGTGTATATGTGCATGCTCACGTGTGTGTGTGTCTGTGTGTGTGCGTGCGTGCGAAGGAAGCACAGTAAACGCTTGCATGGCCAAATCATGTGTAAGATAATGAGGATGGAAATGAATGATTCGGTGGTGACATCACAATGTGGCATTGCACCATCCGTGAGGACACGTCAAGTCAAGATGACTTACAGGCCGTTCACGGTGACGTCATGCTGTCATGGTCAATTGACCATATCGAGTCTCCCTGGCTCGAAGGCAGCTTGCGTCATGCAGTGCACATTGCATGATTGATATCACAAATGTTTTTCAAATGACACAATTATATACTCGGACGGACAAGCTCAAGCTAGCGCTCTTAGCTGTTCATGAACAATAATACTGAAAAGCTACACATGAAATGTATTTTAATAAAACAATGTACACATTTAGTCCTATGACCATATATTTGTAGAATCCTGAATATCAAACCTAAAGAATGTCAAACAAAGTATACATTGTACTTTGTCGTTTTTGAAACATTGAAATCAGTAGATGAGGTCAAATGAATGCAATACAACACTCAAACTGTTTCGCATGGCCAGACACAAACAAGAGGCTCTTTTTAAAGATATCTGTATTGTGGGATTCAAAGAATATTTCAGCACAGAGGAGTAACAGTATGAGACAGATTTGTCACCGAACACAAAAGTACAAAATAGAATCAATAAATAAAATCAAATATATACCATATAAATGTAATAGCTATGTGGTGACTATGTTTATTATTTCGTTTTCAATCTTTTTGAATCTGTAGCTTGGTATTACAACCTTTTCTCTGAAACATTTAGAACGCTGAAGGAGTCAATACTGAAAATACAGTAATAGGTTTTATAATTAGATTAACTCATCAACTATGTACACATGAGTTTTTTGCCATGCTAAGTCAAACAACTACATTTATTTATCCACACCATACAGCAAGAGCATTAAAGCGGTTCTGGACGTAAACATTTTGTGCTGAGAATAAAATACTTTGCAACTACGCATGGTATTTCTTAACATGACTCTCAAAAACGTACATAACGAACAAACAGGCCGTACATGGAACACACCGCCTCCAACGGGGGAAAAATAAGAGTTTGCTTTAAAATAAATACAGGAAAGTCTCAATTGTTTCAAGATGCCACTTATAGCCGTCACCCTCGTTGCTTCTGCCAAATCTCTCCTCTTCTCTTGATCATCCTCTCATTCTCTCTCTTCGCACGTTCTTCCACTCTCCGTCAGAATCATCGTCTTGACGTCTTCCGTTGCCCCCTTGGCTGGACCGTCATCACTACTATCAACATCCATCTCATTCCTCATTCTCCTTCTGCTCTTTCGCGTCCTCAGTCTGTCAGGCGGTGTGTGTCGGCCGCCCCTCGTTGGTTTGTTCTAACCAGACGTACATGACGTGTGAGCAAAGGGAACAAATGTTTCTATGAGTTCTGTGATGTCACAGTGGGCTCAAAGGGGAAGCTGATTGGCTGATCTGTCAGCGGTACACTACGATGCGGTACTCTACGGTATGACGGAAGCAGCAGAAGGTAGAGAGAGACAGAGACAGAGGGCATATGTGTACTTTACTACAACCATAGACATGTGTAGGGTCCTTAATAGGGTGTAGTGTGACTGTGTGCTGGGGTAGGAGGGAGGATTGAGGGGGGGAGTGGAGGGTGGAGGTTTGTGGAGCAGCAGCTAGCAGCTTTGTATTGTTTAGGTTCCAAGGGGTGGGGGGACTCAGTCCTCTACTGGCTGGAGCTCATGGAGGCCAGGTGGTCACTGTGCTGGTTCTGGGCCTGGAACCGGAGCCTCTGCTTGTTGGACTTTTTCTTTGGTTCTTTGGGTCGGTGCTTCCCTGATTCTCCTGAAACAGAAAGACAAGAAGGAAAAGAGAGCCTATTAGAAAAGCAGTGCATCAATGTAAAAAAGGACCACATCCCTATGGTGTCTCTATAAAAACCAGCTAATGTCTATACACTACCGTTCAAACGTTTGGGGTCGCTTAGAAATGTCCTTGTTTTTGAAAGAAAAGCTTTTTTTTTGTTCATTAAAATAACATCAAATTGATCAGAAATACAGTGTAGACATTGTTAATGTTGTAAATGACTATTGTAGCTGGAAAAGGCTGATTTTGTTATGGAATATCTACATAGGTGTACAGAGGCCTATTATCAGCAACCATCACTCCTGTGTTCCAATGGCACGTTGTGTTAGCTAATCCAAGTTGATCATTTTAAAAGGCTAATTGATCATTAGAAAACACTTTTGCAATTATGTTAGCACAGCTGAAAACTGTTGTTCTAATTAAAGAAGCAATAAAACTGGCCTTTAGACTAGTTGAGTATCTGGAGCATCAGCATTTGTGGGTTCGATTACAGGCTCAAAATGTCCAGAAACAAAGTACCTTCTTCTTAAACTCGTCAGTCTATTCTTGTTCTGAGAAATGAAGGCTATTCCATGCGAGAAATTGCCAATAAACTGAAGATCTCGTACAACGCTGTGTACTACTCCATTCACAGACTCCATTCACAGATCGTTGAGACTGGTGTTTTGCGGGTACTATTTAATGAAGTTGAGGACTCATGAGGCGTCTGTTTCTCAAACTAGACACTCTAATGTACTTGTCCTCTTGCTCAGTTGTGCACCGGGGCCTCCCACTCCTCTTTCTATTCTGGTTAGAGACAGTTTGCTCTGTTCTGTGAAGGGAGTAGTAATCTGCATGACAGTTTTCAGCTGTGCTAACATAATTGCAAAAGTGTTTTCTAATGATCAATTAGCCTTTTAAAATGATCAACTTGGATTAGCTAACACAACGTGCCATTGGAACACAGGAGTGACGGTTGCTGATAATGGGCCTCTGTACGCCTGTGTAGATATTCCATAAAAATCTGACGTTTCCAGCTACAATAGTCATTTACAACATTAACAATGTCTACACTGTATTTCTAATCAATTTGATGTTATTTTAAGTGGACAAAAAAAAAAAGTTATTTCAAAAACAAGGACATTTCTAAGTGACCCCAAACTTTTGAACGGTAGTGTATATACCATATATCTTGGTCCCCTCCTTACCCACTCAAAACCAGCAGAGCTATGCCACTGGGCAGATGGGTTGGCAGAAAGATTTGGACTTTATTCAGGCCCATCACTTCTCCCTCTCTCTTTAATTCTCTCTCTCTTTATTTTTTTTCTCTCTCTTTCTTTCTCTCTCTCTCCATCACTTCCACTCACTTTGCTAGGGTACACAGAGGGGGAGAGAAGCTGGGGAAATTGCATAACACTCTTTCCGAACTGGAAAGGTCCTCGTTCGCAAGCCCAGGGTTAATGTATCTTAATGTATCCCAGGTGTCATTGGTGTGGGCAAAGCATGTTGGCAATCTGTGCTAATGGAACCGTGTGCGGTGGTACCTCGGTACCCATGGTTCGCTATGACAGAGGCTACTGAACCAAAAGGCAACAGTTTGGCTGCCAAAAGACACAAATAATATAACGAGGTGTGTGTGTGTGAGTGAGTGTGAGTGTGTGAGAGAGACAGACAGAGAAGGAGAAATAAAGAGAGGGAGGAGTGATGGGGCTGAATAAAGGTTGGCTTTGGGTGGTGGTGGTGGTGGGGGCAAAATCCTGCTGCCAACCCCTCTGCCCAGTGGCATAGCTCTGCTGGTTTTGAGTCGGTAAGTAAACTGAAGAAAATGTAAATCTGATGGGGAGGAGAACTAGAGTCAGGCTTGGATGACGAGATGCTATCTGGATCCTGATTTGGCACAGCAAGAAACAAGGCATGCTATGGTTCGCCGAGGGGGAAAATACTGAAAAATGCTACATAAATGGATGTCTCAACGGTAGGTTTGCGAAACCTGGCTCCGTGTCCTATTATTGCACTTGTTCATGCCATTTCACGAAGGAAAATAAGGCTAAAGTGTGTAATATGTGGCAGAATTACCTCTAATTGCCTTCTCATGTGGCCTGGCCAAACGCCGCCATTTAAAGCTGCCCAAAAAAGTCTGGTTCAATTGAACATCTCAGCGCCACACTGTATATATTTGAATATATTATTTCCAAGAAATGGGGACATATAAAAAGTTGAAAAAAGTATCTGTTTTCGCTCTTTTAGCGAGAGTAACATTACAGTTGCACAAATATCAAACAATTTCACTTCCACATTTAAGAGCCATTTCCTGCAATTAATTCAATCTAGCTAGCTATTTTTGGTCACATTGGCCATTCCGAGGGCGAAAAATAATGTTGCCTGCAATGCAATATCTTATTAAAAAAATACTCTCTTCAGAGCATAAAGGCTTTCAAATCACATCTCATGAGGAAAACATACATCTTGCTCTAAACTTTCCATAACCTCCAATTGAAAAACATTAACAGCAAAGTTGCTATGCTTGTTTAGCAAACGTCGCTTTCGATTCCTTGGGTGAGTTACTGTATGGTTATGACTGTTAGTGCAGGCATAACGTTCAAGTCAATCTGGACCATAGGTTTCTTTTTCACTAATAAACACAGCCTTCGAAACGATCAACTCAAGACAAATTACATTTGGTGGCTATCAAGCACACCTTGCTGTACTAAAAAGACCTCTGTAGCTGGGCTAGGCCCATATGGGCCATTCCTTGGAGCCATTAGGCTGTTTGCGAATAAATGCGTGAGAGCTCACTTAAAGACCTACAGTATAGTTTTCCTGGATAGTCAAGAACAC
This sequence comes from Brachymystax lenok tsinlingensis, assembly GCA_030435695.1. Lineage (NCBI taxonomy): Eukaryota > Metazoa > Chordata > Actinopteri > Salmoniformes > Salmonidae > Brachymystax > Brachymystax lenok. The sequence goes on from CM059789.1 coordinate 77,473,214, forward strand.
AGAAAGCATACAATCCACACGGCTTTAAGACGTTTGTGAACTGCATACCACTTGTCTTACACCACACACAAACATGATTACCGCGTGTTCTTGGAAAAACAAGGGATTACACATCTCCATGACATTATATAGACCATGATTCTATGTCACAGTACTGCTAATCTCATTAGAAAGTTATGTAAGTAAGTCAAGGCTGCCTCCAGACCTGAGTCAAATATGCACACTTTGTCAAACACTTTCAAAAGCTTGAGCTGTGCTTCATTTGGTTTTCCCCAGTACAATGTAACCAATGGATTAAAAAAAGTATTACCTTGCCATATTATGTATTTGTCCCAGGTCTGAGGTCTGTCTGCCTCACTTCACTATTATGCTTCTCATATCTCAAAATATCTCATTTATTCAAGGACAATGTGAACTGTAAAAACCAAACGTCTGTAATGTCATCATAGCTGTCCAAGTGAGCTGATGAACTTTTCTGTTTCTGTTTGACCACTGTGTCCATGAAAGCATGGACTACGCTTGGTTATATTTCATAACTTGACAGAGTTCTCTAGGCTGACAGCTAGAGGGCAACCAACACCAAGATAACTTAGATCTCCCCCCTCTGCATCTGATATAAGGCTTGTGAGATGGCACATCATATCAGGGTCTGTCTCTTTCACATTTAGCATTTACCAGGGTGTAACACGGAGTGAATACACACTTTTATGATGTCATATTTACAACCAATGTAATCACTTCAGATGATTATGCAAGCCCGAGTTTCCATAATATTTTTTTTCTTTAATTTACCAGGAAATAAATGATTAAGAAGTCAACTCGATTACTTTCCAAACAAGGAACAAATTCATAAATCTTAGAGCGAAAATAAAAATACATCTTAAAATAATTTTAGCTATTTTTGTTTTACCCCACACTGACCCAGAATTTAAACTTGCTGGCAAAATTGAAGAATGGCTTTCAATTCAGAAAATACTTTTACATTTTTTCCCCATTTTCTTTTTAGTTTTGGCCACAATCCTTAATTGCATAATGTTTGTTTGTTTTTTGTAGATACAATCTGCCAACAAAAGCTTTGTATATGGACGGGTTCGTAGTCAGAGTAAATTGAACAAACAAACAAAACATTTATAAGCAAATCAAAATGTTTTGTAGTTTTGAATCAAAAGCAGAAGCTGTTGTGGTGGCAGAGGATGACCCCACCATTATCACTGTGTGTGTATTATAGACATGGTGTGTGTGTGTGTGTACATTAGTATTTGTGCCTGTGTGTGAGTAAGCCCAATCGTTGTCTCACTGCATGAGACAGGTCTGGTTCTGGTAAAGTTCTTGCTACCTGAAGAAAGCCCTGGAATGCGCTCCAAGCCTGCTTTGTATCTTTGTGTTTGTCTAAGAGTAGGCTATGTACGTGTGAGCCTGGGTGTGTACGCTCTTCCATATCAGCTCAAGGTCTTTGAGAAATGTGTCTTGGACCCTCTAATGTCACATACAATCGTATCAGCTGCCAAAGCACCTGGCAGAGGCAGATTAGACTTCCCTACAAGCACTGGGGTGGGAGTTCCACCCTGACCTCTGCTAACTGGGACATTCCAGGACCAGTCCGGTTGAGATCCATCACTTTCCATTCCTCTTTCACATATCTCTCTCTCTCTCTCTCTCTCTCTCTCTCTCTCTCTCTCTCTCTCTCTCTCTCTCTCTCTCTCTCTCTCTCTCTCTCTCTCTCTCTCTCTCTCTCTCTCTCTCTCTCTCTCTCTCTCTCTCTCTCTCTCTCGCACTTTCTCTCATTCGCATCTCTCTCTTTCTCTCTCTGTCCATCTCTGATGGTGGTTGAGATATAGCCAGATATCCCAACAGGAATGCTGTTCTGTAGGCCTGTTGTATAGTAACAATAACACTATGCTATCTCTCAGGAGATATGGTACTCTGAGTTGCGGTCCATTCAACTTGTCTAATTGAATCACACTATCATTTTATACATGGGAGAAAGACGGAGCCAAATCTCCCTTCACCTACAGTTGAAGTCGGAGGTTTACATACACTTAGGTTGGAGTCATTAAAACTCGTTTTTCAACCAGTCCACAAATTTCTTGTTAACAAACTATAGTTTTGACAAGTCGGTTAGGACATCTACTTTGTGCATGACACAAGTAATTTTTCCTACAATTGTTTACAGACAGATTATTTCACTTATAATTCACTGTATCACAATTCCAGTGGGTCAGAAGTTTACATACACTGAGTTGACTGTGACTTTAAACAGCTTGGAAAATTCCAGAAAATTATGTCATGGCTTTAGAAGCTTCTGATAGGCTAAAAGACATCATTTGAGTCAATTGGAGGTGTACCTGTGGATGTATTTCCAGGCCTACCTTCAAACTCAGTGCCTCTTTGCTTGACATCATGGGAAAATCAAAAGAAATCAGGCAAGACCTCAGATTTTTTTTTTTAGACATCCACAAGTCTGGTTCATCCTTGGGAGCAATTTCCAAATGCCTGAAGGTACCACGTTCATCTGTACAAACAATAGTACGCAAGTATAAACACCATGGGACCACGCAGCCGCCATACCGCTCAGGAAGGAGATGCGTTCTGTCTCCTAGAGATTAACGTACTTTGGTGCGAAAAGTGAAAATCAATCCCAGAACAACCGCAAAGGACCTTGTGAAGATGCTGGAGGAAACAGGTACAAAAGTATATATATCCACAGTAAAACGAGTCCTATATCGACATAACCTGAAAGGCCGCTCGGCAAGGAAGAAGCCACTGCTCCAAAACCGCCATTAAAAAAGCCAGACTACGGTTTGCAACTGCAAATGGGGACAAAGATTGTACTTTTTGGAGAAACGTCCTCTGGTCTGATGTAACAAAAATAGAACTGTTTAGCCATAATGCCCATTGTTATGTTTAGAGGAAAAAGAGGGAGGCTTGCAAGCCGAAGAACACCATCCCAACCATGAAGCACGGGGGTGGCAGCATCATGTTGTCGGGGTGCTTTGCTGCGGGAGGGACTGGTGCACCTCACAAAATAGATGATATCATGAGGAAGGAAAATGATGTGGATATATTGAAGCAACATCTCAAGACATAAGTCAGGAAGTTAAAGCTTGGTCGCAAATGGGTCTTTCACATGGACAATGACCCCAAGCATACTTCCAAAGTTGTGGCAAAATGGCTTAAGGACAACAACGTCAAGGTATTGGAGTTGCCATCACAAAGCCCTGACCTCAATCCCATAGAACATTTGTGGGCCGAACTGAAAAAGCGTGTGCGAGCAAGGAGGCCTACAAACCTGACTCAGTTACACCAGCTCTGTCAAGAGGAATGGGCCAAATTCTCCCCACTTATTGTGGGAATCTTGTGGAAGGCCACCCAAAACGTTTGACCCAAGTTAAACAATTTAAAGGCAATGCAACCAAATACTAATTGAGTGTATATAAACATCTGACCCACTGGGAATGTGATGAAATAAATAAAAGCTGAAATAAATAATTCTCTCTACTATTATTCTGACATTTCACATTCTTAAAATAAAGTGGTGATCCTAACTGACCTAAGACATGGATTTTTTTACTAGGATTAAATGTCAGGAATTGTGAAAAACTGAGTTTAAATGTATTTGGCTAAGGTGTATGTAAACTTCCGACTTCAACTGTATCTCCAAATCCAATAACTTTGTTTTGGAGAACCAAATAAACCAGAGAAAATGTATTCTTTACGATGAGTGAGTGTTTGAATTATGTAATAAATAACATTTGATTTTTGCATCATTAGGTCGTTGTGTTCTTCACGCTGCCAAGAATGGACTCAGTTCAATGAGGACATTGACAAAACAGACCTCGAAAGAGACAGAAAAGGAAAGGGATGATTATGTCGATACAGACCTGGTGGGTGCCACTGTGGGAGTGTGTACCTGCATGCAAATCTATAATCACTGAGGCCATGACGACTGTGTGTGTGTGTGTGTGTGTGTGTGTGTGTGTGTACTGACTGACTGGCGGCATGGCCTAGTGACTTCATCCACCCAGTGCTCGGGCTCCAGCAGGCAGTGCACCAATCGAAGGCCTAATCTTATCTGCTCCGCTTGCGGTTGAAGGAAATCGATAGGACCAACCTTGAGAAGGCATTAAGACGAACGGTAAATGGGTTCTTCCTCTGAAGTGAACCCTCTCCTCTCCTTTTGTTACCTCATCCCGGTAACACCGCAATCATCCCGAGACCATCAATTAATATGTTTCTTAAGAGAAGGAGGGTTGAGGGTAGGGGATCAAAACAATTCCGAAGAAGATTCTGGTGGATTTAGTACGGTAGAGCTGGAATGTTTGGCGGCTCATCTTCTTCATAAACATGCCAAAGCGAAAGCCATTATTTGTGAGGGAAGGAGGGGTCTACTGGCGCCAGCGAGATTTGATTTCAGTGGCAGAAATTGGATTAGCAGCCATTAAAGGCCTCCTCACACATACATTTATAATGCCGTGAAGGGGAACGTATCTGTAGCCAGCTCCTCTCACTCACACCGATGAGCTCTTCTGTCTGGAAGAAGACACACTCCATGGACAGTGTGTGTGTGTGTGGATATGTAAAATGGCAAGGGCATACGGTGAGCCAAAGGTCTACAGATGTTCACTTGAAAAGACATGATCTAAAAGTGACAGAGAGTTTAGAGAGTGAGTAATAGAGAAGAGGGGGAAGAGGAGGAGGAGGAGGAGGAGGAGGAGGAGGAGAATGAAGAAAAGGAAGAGTGACAGTGTATGGGAGAGAGGTGGGCAAGAGGGGGGGGGAGAGAGACAGAGAGACAGAGATGGAGGGACATGGGGAAAAAAGGGAGAAGAGGAGGTGGAAGAGGAGGAGAATGAAGAAAAGGAAGAAATGGAGTGGGGGCTTTTGAGTGACAGGGTATGAGAGAGAGAGAGAGAGAGAGAGAGAGAGAGAGAGGTAGGAAAGAGGGCGAGAGGGGGCAGAGATGGAGGGAAATGGGGAAAAAAGGGGGAAGTAGCTGAGAATAGGGAAAGATACACAGAGATGTGCCGGCGAAAAAGAGAAGAAAAAAAAAACATTTTATGAGAACAAGTCCACCTTGCCAACCGAATGACAAGAGCCTCTCTGCACAGCGTCATTTAGCCTAACAAGATTACTCCGAATCGTACTTTCTCTTCTCTCACTCTTCTCTTTCTCATTCTCTTTCCCCCAGTGCTCTGCTTACAATCACCCATCCTGCTTAGCAGGGATGATTTAAAACATATGCATTCCGATTTAAAAAGCTAATGTTGGGATTAGGTGGGTCATTATTTTCTCATCTATGCGACGGAGGCTCTGTCAGGAGATTAAGCAGCAGGTTAGTCCACCGGTCCCGCCTTTGAAGCTCCATTTCGCTGACAATAACTCAAATCGAAAACCCAACTCTGAGATTAGCATCTTTAGCAGGGAGAAGCCCCGGCAAATAATGCATGACTGACACAGTGATTAATCTGCCCGATGGGTCATATGGAGTTGGGTTTTTTCTCCTTTGAGCTGCTGAATGACTGTGACAAAGACAATGGAACGTTCCCCAGGAATGGTATCCGGGAATGGTCCGGTATCCAGGAATGGTCCGGTGTTGAGGGAAGGACGATGAAACCATTCAACATTCAGTCAACGCCCGGTCAGTTTCTGATCTGTATGTATATGTATGTATGTATACTTAGACTTTGCTAATGAGAGAGCTACCTGTAAATATTTGGTCAATATTTGGCTAACCGCTAACACCACATCGCTAACAACCTTAACATAGGCAAGCCAGCAGACCAGGCCCCAATTTTGGAAATCACTGAAACCTCTGCAGAGTCACTCACAACTCTGCTCCCCCTGAACGGTACCCCGCTCCGGGTTAAATTGGCGCTTGCTCACCACCTCTGGCTCTACTTTACGGACGGTGTCACCACGGCAACGGCAGAGGGCCACGCAGAGTGCAGGCGAGATGACTAGGCCACTGTGTCTGATACGCCTGACAGTCTAATTCATCTGCAGTCTGCTATCGCCCCCCGACTGACTCACACACACATCTGGGCCTAAATACATGGAGCTGCTGCCCTGCAGAACCCTCAGAAAATAAGGAATAATTAGCTTTAGTTAACTATAATGAATGGCTCAATGTTGCGTTTCATTTCTGACGGGCAAAATAGCTCTGTCGTTATGTGTGTGTGCGTGTGGCAGTGGTTGAGCGTGTGTGTGTGTGTGTCTGTGTGCATGCTTGCTTGCATGCATGCGTGCTGATGTGTTCCCGTGTCTCAGTGTGTGTGGCTCTGCTAGTGTGTGTGCTGGTGCGAGAGGGTGTGTGTAGATGTGTGACTGTTAGCGAGCTGTGGGTAGCTGTAGCAAACCAGGGGGCGGTGTAAAAGGGGACCGGGGGTCCATTTAAAAGATCAAGGGGACTATGGGTGGAATATTACACATTTATCATCCTGGCTGGAATAATAGGGGGAGATGTTAATTATGTTCCACTCCAGTCACATAGCAGAGGAGAGGGTGGGGCTCTCCTTCTTATGCTTTCATTGTGGGGCGTCATCCATTTTCAGATCACAAGAAATGATTTGATCTCACTCATTCATTTAATTGAATCTATTTTATGTAAATAATTCCTGCATGCCTTAGAAAGGTGCCTTAGGCGGTAGAAACAGAATCATTGATCTTCGTTCCATCGCAGAGTTTATATATCAATTGATAGATGCAGGGTAATTCCCTAATGAAATGAACCATTTTAAACAGGGAAACATGGTGCTGACCTGGTTGCATTCTTGACTCTCCCTTTGTTTGGAGTAGAAGCACATTGATTGCCTCTGCGATTCATTATCTTACGCCATGCCATTAAACAGTAAAAGCTAATAAAAACAGGACTTGGCAGTGCGCGTTTACACACTCTGCCTTTTCCTTTTAAAGCCAACTAAAGAGAATGAAGAACTCCCAGTCCAGAGCACCTCGACTCTCTCCCTCTGTAAAAAAAACCACCTACCCAGTCTTAACTGGACACTTTTAAAAGCACGCTCGCTAGCACCGAGAGACAAAACATACGTGGTCCTGCCAAGGAGGTGATTAAACATAGGATGGAACATTTGTTTTTCATTTCAGGGTGGTGAAGATGCATTTCCTGCTGGGGGTGTTGAGTGGGCCTGGGTCGAGGGGCCGGGGCCCAAGGTGGGCAGCAGAACAGGGAGGGGGCAGGCAGTATGTGGTCTGGGTGGTGGGAGGTTCTCTGAATCTCTGGACCCATTTGTGGCCACAAGGAGGAGGGTTCTTCTGCTAACGCTCACGGTGCTGTCTGGGAGACCCTTCCTAACACGCACACACACATAAATTGTGTAATATATACTGTACTCACACTATCATGAGCCCCGCTGAGTACGTATGTATTATAGTGCATACACACACAAGCATGCACGCACGCCACACACAATGGAGTGTATCCTCTTCCAGACAGAGGGGCTCACATTCACTGAAATATCAAGGCTGTGTCAACAGTGCATCATACATACATAAAGAACATCATGCCTGCATTGTGAGGACGCCAAGGGGACATAAGGGGCGACTGAGAGTCTGTCACACAGGCTGTCTGCTGTCTGGGGCATGTGTGTGTGCTCTCCTCTCCCTGGCCTGCAACAGACCCTCTGGTCTACCCCCTCATCCCCCACCTCCCCACCACCTACCATATACACACACACACCACAACATCCCCCTGGGGGCTTGGGGGATCTAGGAGGAAATTGTCCAGCATGATTCACTGCTTTATACCTAATTTCTCCACCATGTCCCTTCATCCCCCTATCCTCCACTTCATCCTCTTCTCCTCTGGGAAAATGGAGGGGAGGGGAGGGGAGGAAATCCCCCCCCCCCCCATGTCTGGACACAGAGCACAACTGTCCCGGAAAGAGGAACTAGGCCCTAACGAAGAGGGAGCCATGCTAAATCAGACGGGCTTAGACGCTAAACCAGAGAGAGGGGCTGTGGAAATCATGGCACAATCCCTGTGCTATAGCGGATGACAAGGGACTCAAGGATACAACCTTGTTTTTGTGTTTTTATCTTCTTGGATTGTTTGGGTAACTCTGGACTTTTTTTCACCCCATCTCCTTGCACTCACAAAGCGTGAAAACACTACAAACCATTTTGTAAAAAGAGTTATTTTCGACTAGACAAAGTCTAATTGGAGCCTTGAAGTCCCAGTCTGTTTGATGTCCTAGCAGAGCTCCTGTTGTGTGTGTGTTTCCATTAGAGACCCAGAGCAGTCAGTTCTCAGTAATCCCTGATCCCCACTAAGGCCTGAGCTCTATCAGAAGCCTGTCAAGCGCCAGTCAAGCAGACAGCTGACTGAAGCTGCCAGATCTTACAGATCCTGTATCATCCAGCTATAGGCCGCTGCTGTAGTCTCCTCTCCTACCCAGGCACCAGCCGTCCCCTGTCTGTCAATAATACTCCAATACCTCTCCACTCACTCAAACACAAACAGGGGCTTTCATGACGTCTTGACATATGGAAAACATTTGATGGGTTTGTTCTTTGGCCTCCTTTGATTACAGTGCAATTTCCATTTCGACGGCCGTTTCAGGGTCTCGCCTCGAATAAGAGAGAGAGTTGTGTATTACAGGCAACAGCATCCTCCCAGAGAGGTATGGAGATTTGTATGATGCTCATAGAGTGACTCGTGATTCCATTCAACCGCAATACCCAGCCTCAAGGCCTATTGGGGTGAGGTTATGATCCCAAAGCCTGCCACCAATAAAGCAAACTAGGTGCACTTTACAGGGGATTTAAAACATCAACAATAGGGCACCTGGGATTGGTCAAACTCCCTTTTGAGTAATTCACATAGAAGTCTGAGAGGTTGGATGAGCCATGGAACAATCTATGGTTTCTCAAGTTTTCCCTTTTGTATATACACAATCACATCTCAAATCACATTTGTCACATGCACCGAATACAACAGGTGTAGACCTTACCGTGGAATGCTTACTTACAGGCCCTTAACCAGCAATCCAGTTAAGAAAATAAGAGTTAAAATTTACAAAGAAAACTGAAGTATAAAAAGTAACTCAATGAAATAACAATAACGAGGCTATATACAGCTCTTTTCGGTCATAAGAGACGGTAGCAGAAACATTATGTACAAAATAACACACAAAATAGCACAACTGGTTAGGAGCCTGTAAACGGCAACCGTCCCCTCACCTCAGCCGTGTAATAAAACACGTATTACAGTTACAGACAGTCCAAATGGTTGCTGTCTCCTCAGAGCCCATGGCGTATTGCCTTCGTGTGTTGAGTTGAGTACAACCTTTATGAGCGGGTCTCTACTTAAGTGCTCTGCTTCTCCTTCCCTGTATTTGTCTGTGTTCAAAAACACTGACACACACACCTACCCACACTGAGCAGCAGCTGGTAGGCCTGTACTTGTTGCTTTGTTGTGTCTGTGTGTCTGTTCCCTGGGTCCAAGCTCCTGGACATGAGTGGGTCAAAAGCCGCAGCCTCTCTCTGTGAATCATCAGGCTCTAATTAAAAGCTGTGATGTCTCTATAAAGACCAGGCCCGCCAGAGATGGATGGAGAGAGGGGAGGAGAGAGAGATAGAGGGGGTAGTGAGAGAGAGAGAGAGAGAGAGAGAGAGAGAGAGAGAGAGAGAGAGAGAGAGAGAGAGAGAGAGAGAGAGAGAGAGAGAGAGAGAGAGAGAGAGAGAGAGGGAGGTAGAGGTGCTTCTGGTGGCTGAGCCGGTGCAACTGTGCACCAGATGTTCCCAGCCGGCCCCATTCTCTTCTCCTTACAGCCAGCACACTCAAGGGGGCGGACGCAGGCGCACGCCGATGTTCCCCTTGAAAATGTGCGCCACAACCTCCACGTTAAAATGTCCTCCTGTGTTGTGTGCACTGCACATTGTCTGTCATTCCGATTGTCTTCATCGCATAGTGCTTGCATATTGAAGTTGAAGAGAGAGAGAGAGAGAGAGAGAGAGAGAGAGAGAGAGAGAGAGAGAGAGAGAGAGAGAGAGAGAGACAAAAGTAGAGTAGATAAACATAAGCTACACTATGTCCTTTTCTGCTTGAGGTCTGTTTGTCTGATTGTGTCTGTGTACGTAGGCAAGTGTGTGTGTTTGTGTGTGTGTGTGTTTGCATGTGTGTGTGTGTGTATGTGTGTGTGCTAATACGTGTGTGTGTGTTGGTATGCTATGTGTGGTCTGTATGTGGCGATGGAAGCGTGTGCGGGCCACAGTCAGACAGCTGGAGGTCTGGCAGGCAGAGATGCATCCCGGGCAGGGGCCACACTGGGGCCTTTAGGGCCCTCAAAGGGGCCATGGAGAAGGTTACTTACATTTGAACCCATCACCTCAATGCGAGTCTGTTGAAGCACCTAAAACTGCCTTCGATCTCATCGCTAGATACAGAAACCACTGACAAACCATCAATGCCCTAAAACCTCCAACGAACCCTCAGCAGAGAATCTGGCTTTACAGCCATAACCATGTCATGGACAATATCACACTGTGACAGTACATTTCTCCCACTTGTGAAACATGTTGATGGGGACTTGAAACGTTTTCCTTCTGCTCTGCTCCCCCTCCAGTGTGCTACCACTTTGTTTGTTTGTGTACGTCTGTTTTTGATGGGGCTGTCGCTGTTTAGGCATGTGCCTCCTCATTTCCTCCCAGCCAGAACCTCAGACAGGGTGGCTTTCCTGAACAGTGTTCTGTCGCTCTACGCACACTGTCATGGACAGACACACATGCTCGCTTACATACACACGGTCACAAACAGACAAACAGTCAGACACCTGGATGGGCTACTTTGTGACACACAAATCATCTTGATTAAACCCATTAATAGTCTGTTGTTCCATGGATGTTTCATCATATAACGTATCAGATTTAATCTTAACACGTCCATAAACGTTATTGCCTTATGTCAGAAAATCGAGCAATAATGAATATGGTAATCGACGTTAAAATGAATGAAAGAAATGCCTGGGATTTCCATGTTGTAATGTGACTACATGCGTCTAGAGAGGCCGTTCGGCAAAACGACTAGTTCGTCGGGCCAAAGAGTGGGAGAAACCCCCTCGTTCTTCCTGCTTGGAACCGACCAGATGACAATAATGTGGAGTATGGAGCCCCAGTGAGCACTAATGCACCCTCTCCTCCTCCCTTCTCCTCCACCCCCCTGGTCTTTGAAAGGCCTCCACATGTTTATGGCTCATGCTTGTGGTATGACGATGGATTCTCCATATAAAAGCCAGCAAGGATCATGGGGTGTTTCAAATATTGCTCTCCGAAGACAGTTGCTGACAAAATGACAGCGGCCATATTTATTTTGGTCAGGGAGCAGGGCACTTTGTGGGGAGTTAATCAGAGACTCTCTCTTCCCACCCTCCTTCGAGGAATGCAACCACGGCAGAGAAGGACCGGAGACTACTGGTAATGACTTTCTCCTCCTGTGGAAGATTTAACACCGCGAAAACGCTCGAGAGGCAGAAAAATAAACCCAAAGTTTGGTCAGGGAACCGTCAGTATAAATCAAGTGTTGATTGGCTGTCCAGACATGCGCTTGGATAATCAATTTCCATCCGGTTAGGAGATGCAAGTAATAATATTATAAGTGCTTATAGGAAAAGCAATGATCTACGGCAGCGACGGGTGAGGACTGAGGAAGATTGAAGCAGAACTTGTGTGCTAATTTGTGAGTGCGACCGCAGCGTTGGCTATAACTACTTTTGGCCCAGGGCAGCGGGTCCCGCCAATCCAATGGCAGGTTGATGTTTTTCCTTCTGACCCGTGATCCTCTATCTGAGTCTCAGAAACACGGCCGTAAACGCTCTCTAACCTCTCTACCACGCCGTTCTAATATACTTCAAATCTCAAGCTCAGAGGTGAAATGAATGTCGCACAAACGCTCAACGACGTCCTCATTATCATCGAGAGTTACCTGTTCGTGAATATCCTGACTCATCGCACCTTAATGAATCATCTTAATGAGTCATTTCAGATACATTACATAGTTAATGCATGTCACCATGTCACCAGCTCTGGAGAACAGCGGGGAATGGTAGATGTCAGAGGGGGACAGAGCTGCCCGTGTGGCCGCGAGGAGAGGGCGAGGCGGGAAGCGCCAGGGCGCGGCACTTCGGAAGGCCCCACTTAGTGGCTACCGTGTCGGCCGTGTTGAGCGGGCTAATTAAATGAAGATTAGGCCATGGCTCTCGCAGTCACAACAGGCTGCCGCGTGGGGCGCGCATAATCACTCTGACAGGCCAGCAGCCAATTAGTGCTCTCCGTCTGCCCTGGGAAAGCACTTGGCGGCCCACTCGCTGGCGGGAAATACTTTTCTGGATTTTCCGTGATATTACCCGGGCCGGAGTTCGCCTGTTAATCATCGGCCCCATTCCGGATCTGTCACGGAATCATAAGGACTCAGGAATCATCATCTACAAATCGTCTCTTTTTGTTTTCGCGAGAGCATTTAAGAGGTTTGGTTGAGTGTGGTGGCAAGAGGCAAAGTTTGGACGAGGCCTGTCCCATGAACTCTCTGTGGAGGAAAAGGACCGCGCTCCATTAGAGAGGAGTTAGCTCTTCAGGGAAAGCCTGTCAGTCGGTGTTCCGCAAACTGGCATGACGATGGCAGGAGGAGAAGGAGCGGGGTATGTCTGACAGGCACACAAACATCCAGAAATTAGTTGGGGGATATTGGTTTTCCAAACCAACAAACACGGGCCAGAGTCAGATGCGATCTGCGGATAGCCTTTGCCAGCACCTAAATCTCTTGGCTTTCTGACCGTAAACAGGCAAATTCTGTGTGACACAGTACACATACACAGACACATACACGCACACACACTAGAGCTTGTAAGTAAGAGCTTGTATGAAAGCATTTCACTGTATGGCTCACACCCGTTGTATTCTGTCATGTGACAAATCAACTTTAAATTGATTTGACACACACACAAACACAGCGAAGCCTAGCTTGAGCTTGTTGGTGTCACGGACGGTGTGTGTTACAGACAGGCGGCCGCGCTTCCTCCCAAACGGATTTGGGGCAGTCACACTTCTCAGTGCATCGTTTTACAGGAGGACCAAACCGACCGCCACACATGGTTCCCAGACGGAGGCGGCCAGGAGGTCCACAGAGCTGTGTGTTCCCTACAGAACCACACTGCAGAACCACACTGGGGTAGACAAAATCTACAGACCCACGCTTAAGAGTTAGACAGAACCTGGTCCACAGCCCTGTGTGTTCACTTCACAACCACACCGGGTTAGACAGAACCTGTGGACACACTGAGGTGGCTGCTGAGCACAGGCTGACGAAGACCTCACAGGCCTTCTAGCTTTCATCTAGCCAAGTTACTTTATATGGACATTGAAATACTGAAATACTACTAATACTGAAATACTAATACTGTATAACAAGTTACCAATACTTTCAACTTTTTTCATAGGCTGTGATGATTTCTCGACAGAAAAAAGGTCCAGTGCACGTACAGTATGCATTGCGCAATTGTACAGACACGGACACACACAAGTGGTTTTCCAATGAGAAGCATTTGCTGCCTGGCTAAAGCAAGGCAAGTGCTCGGGGCCTGTTCTGAGAAGTTTAGCTAAGTGTATGATTGATGATAGTGCGATGGAGAGCTTGGCCTCAGATGAGCTCTACAGCAGAGAAGGTTTCTCCTCTTACACACAGGGGAGATCATTAGCCCCCACCACACTGGCCTACTACTGCCGCTCCTCTCTGCTTCCAGCACAGGTACCTAACCCAATGACCATAGATAATCATTACGGGGTCTCTCTTTCTCTAACAGTCTACCTTACACTCTCCCTCTCAACCCTGTCGCCATGGTGAGTCTTGCTCATCTCATGTCTCCGTCTTTCTGCTGGCTAGAAATTATACACTCTGGGCTGACTAATCATATTTAGCCTATTTACACAGAAAATGCAAACAAGAGTTTGTCACGCTTGTCAATGACAACTAGTGACTTGGAGCCGTCTGTGAATCTGAAAGCGGATTTGCAGAGCAGTAGAAAATTAGCCAATGAGTTTCAATGGTGTGTTTGTGTAAGACCTTACTACTCAGCCTAAATCCAAAAACCAGGGATTACAGAAAGATTAAGTAGGCGTTTTTAGAGCTTAAACATTTTAAGTTGTTTACACAGCATCTAATACTATTAAAATGGAATAACCCATCGCTTGGAGGTTAGGAGAAAAGGGGGCTGTCTGCAATGAATTTAAACAGAAAGAGGAAGTTACAGTGTAAGAGAGAGAGAGAGAGAGAGAGAGAGAGAGAGAGAGAGAGAGAGAGAGAGAGAGAGATAGAGGTAGAGAGAGAGAAAGTGGGAGAGAAATAGAGAGATAGAGAGAGAGAGCAAGAGAGAGAGCGAGAGAGCGAGAGAGAGCAAGAGAGAGAGATGGATATGGAGAGATGTACTTGTTACATCTCTGTTTGTAAACCAGAGTCTGATGACAGGATTAATGTTTATATATTTTTGGGATTGCAGTGAAATCTCCTGAGGGAGAATCCGAATGGCGTCAATACTGAGCAGTTTAAGACTCCAGAGAGAGAGAGAGAGGCCCCAAGAGCAGAATTTAGACAGCTGGAGGTGAATAATAAGAACACATACATTGGCTATTGGCAGAGTGAGGTCAAAGGTCAGAGAAAGATGGAATGCTAAAGCATTGGAACGAGCCTTCACTGAATACTTAACCCGTTTAAAAGACCCCAAACAAAGCAGAACCTTAAAGCTGAAATCCTTAACGGTGAAACTGCCACGCCCATTTGCATTATTACAACAAGGAAGAAGTTACTGCAAACAACAAATACATTTTTTCCCCCCTGACATCATTGCAAGAAGCACAATATGTACTGCAATTCTTTTTACTATGCTGCGCGACGTCTCTTCAGCTTGGCAACAATAACAACGGTGGTGGGGTGGACGTTGCGTTTCCACCTAATGCAGGTTTCATCTTTAACTAAATACATAATTAGTCATCGTAGCCTGGCAATTGAAACAGGATGCCATAACAAAAACATGGCTGGCCAGAGCGACTATGTCATTACTGTGGGTCGGGAGAAATAGAAATTGAAGTACACTTTCTAATCTTTTGCCCCAAAGGTCTGATGTGTATGAGTTGGCAGCACAATATGTCACAGCTTGCCACAAGCTAAGGGAAGAAAGTACTTTTTTTAACTAATTTCTCCATGTATTGAATTAGATTTCTGAACGTTGACCATTATTACATTTTTTTTGTATTGGATACATATATTTTTTCAATTCTTATTGTTGTCGCTGTTGCTTTCCTAACAGTTGTGTATCACTTTGCTTTGGCAACATTGACCTTGTCATCATGCCATTAAAGCATATTGAAGTTGAGAGAGAGAGAGAGAGAGAGAGAGAGAGAGAGAGAGAGAGAGAGAGAGAGAGAGAGAGAGAGAGAGAGAGAGAGAGAGAGAGAGAGGTCAGCGTGTCATTACGGAGGCCAATGGAACAGCTATTAATAAGGCATGTTTATGGCCCTTTCAGCGGACCACCCTGGGTAGAGAGGAGAGGATGGAAGCAACAGAACAGCAGTCTGTCTACCTACCCTGAGGGAGGGAAGAGGTGAGGAGAAGAAGGCTGGCACCCAACAGCAGTGGTGGAAAAGGTACCCAGTTGTCATACTTGAGTAAAAATAAAGATACCTTAATAGAAAACGACTCAAGTAAAAGTGAAAGTCACCAAGTTAAAAACTTTATAAAGTAAAGTACCGAAAAATGACTTAATTAGTACTTCAAAGTACTTAAGTATTTTACACCGGCCAAGCAAAAAGACCAACTCTCTGGTTGTCTGGTAACTCCAGGCTGGCTGGTCTCAGACTAGACATAACACAGTAAACGAAAATCCCGGAAACTCAAATTAGTATGAAATGTTATGTTTGGCATGGTTACATAAGACACAATGTTACAGGAGGATGTTACATCTACCCCCGAGAACAGGTTACAAAGACACCATGCTAGCTGAGTCAGAACATACCCACTCATATCCACGTGGATAATTGGCTAATATTTGGTTGACATTGATCAATGAGATTACAACCTATATTCACCCACTCAAAAAGACAGCCAAAAGTTAGGACATTGGAAATTCAACTATCACTATGCTTTCAACCATCTAAAAGCACAACCAAATTCCAATTTAAAAAGAAATAAAAATCACCCAAAGTTTATCACAGTGCTTTGAATCATTTTAAAAGCATGGCAAGGTTCAAATACGAATACAATGTCAGATATTGTGTTTTTATTTATACAACATATGAATGTGCAATCACTGTGCTCCATCTAATAGCACAACCAAATGACCTGGATTGCAGATTCTGCACAGATTATTACAGTGATTGTGAAGATCTCACAAACCTGCAACAACATATTCTTGCTAATCTTGAACATGCACACTTTATATAATTACATATGAAGAAATGGATAGTTACAGTAACATCAACATGTGGCCATGGATGTGTAACTACTTTTGAGGTTGAATGTTACATTCGTTTGTAAGATACCCTTAACTTTAGGCTATTTGCTGTAAAAACAATATTGAATTGTGTTTGGTTGCCAACGCAACAAATGATCTACGTTTAAGAGAGATGTATCTACACTACTGCTGGAATAGTTCCATCTGAGCCTCTGGCTTAATCCCATTCTTCAACTTTTTCTTCAACAATTTTTGGTTGAGTTGGAGACGTGAATCCAACATGTAATTTGTTAATTGTCAACAAGTTAATAGGCAATTTATTTTATTTCAAAAGTGATATTGAATTGTTTGGTTGTCAACGCAACCAAATATCAACATTTGAAGGAGAGTTATCTTCTGTTTGGATAGTTCCATCTGTGCACTGACTTAGTCTGGCTTTAATTCCAGTTTGACTACAAATTAATAACTGTGATGTTGGATTCACGTCTCTATCTCAACAAAGCAATCTAAGTTAAGGAATAAGTTATAGGACTAAATCAAATCAAATCCAACTTTAAATGCACTTTAATCAAATGAGTTTTGATTTGATTCCCTCCTATTCTTTTGGTTAACAGACATACATAGTGAACTCAACCAGACACGGCACTACAGGTTTCTTCACGGTTCCCAAACCAAAAACAGTTTTAATGCGTTGATCAGTTATGCATAGAGCCATGTCATCGTGGGATGCCCTGCCACCAGAGGTTACTCATGCAAAATGCAAGTTTAGCTTTAAAAACCAGATCAAAAAGAATATTGTATCACAGCACCTCCTCTTTCTAAAGATATCATTTAACTTCACTGGATATAAGAATATGAATTGTGTGTAAATAGTATTTTTGTTGTCTCTTGGTGTCTTTCCTATATATAACTCTTATTACATTTATTTGTATTTTATTTCATGTAATAATTACTGTTCTGACTTTGTCATGTATTTGTTTGTTTTATGTGGACCCCAGCAAGAGTAGCTATTGAGGATCCTAATAAACTAAACTAACCCTACCCTTTGGAATGACTTCAATAGCAACAGTGAATATATTTCATTTTTAGGCGGAGATTGATCACAATCATTCTCACGATAGCACATTGGTAATAGTCAGTGATAAATATCGCAGCAAAGCAGGGCTGTGCTTGGTTAAAATTCTGGATGGGAGACCAAAGGGTAGCTGTAGATAAATCAATTCTCCAGTAAGAGTGCTGCCGAGCCAATTGTCTTTTCTGATACTGGATATAATGTTGAAGATGTTGTTTTAAAAAGGTACAAATTCAACATATTTTATACAAGGTTTGTCTATGTTGAAATGTGGTTACTATGATCACATAATCCTGTGGTTAAGGTTTCACCCCTAAAACAACAGTTACTTTTTTCAAATCCAATGTATTTTCCACGTAGATTCCACGTCACATTATGTTGACAAATTACGTTGAAACAACTTTGATTCAACCAATTTATGCCCATTGGCTAGCTATTAGTTCAATATCAGTAGAGAAAAGAAATTGAAACATGGTGGTGGAAGGGGAAAACTATATCATATTGTTTATACAGTACGGTGAGATGTCATGAATATATCAGACACGCTTCAGACTCATCCTCGCAGTTCGTTGAGAAATGCTTTGTTTCTTGATGTCCTTGACATTATCTGGGCTTTGACTATCTCTCTCCATGTATATTTTCTTGACGAGGGATTATGTCTCTCAGAAGACACTGAGGAACAAAGATCCTTGACTCTCATCAGAGGTAAGATGGGTGACATGAATCTGTAAATGACTTCCAGTGTTATTTAAGGGCATGGAAATGCAAGCCGGAGGCGATCAGATAAACTTTAGCATAAATAGTGCATACCTACATGAATGTAAAATATATATTTCCGGTCTCATTTTAATCCTTAGCAATCTAACCCAATACTTATCCCAAATACTGGTGTTCAGTGGGAAGAAATGACATGCAGTCCAAATGATATTTTCTTAACCCAGCCTTTCTTTCGTGTCACCCGGGATTCTACTCTAGTTCACACTCTACCTTATTTTCTTGTTGTTTGTATTGTTGTACAGGTATATTTAGAAGAAAAAAAAACATACATTCTGGTTATAGCCTGGGAATAATCCTATTTACATCTTGAGACGTAATTTGATATATTGCGCGGAGCAAAGCCATAGTGTATTAGATAGCATTGGAAGGCCTTACTGCCCAAAGTCCCTGGAATCTGTTGTAATTTAAAAGGTCAACTGGGAGGTATTTAATAATGAACCCGGGCGTAATGAGGCCTTTCCATGAACCTCTTGATCTTCATTCACCAGCTTGGACCACTTCTTGGTCACCTGCACACCAAAGGGAAATACAGACATTCCTCCCATTGGATTACTCTTTATTATCACTTATGGGAAGTGATTATTTTACAATGTCAGTCAGTCTGGAACTGGGTCTGGGTCCATGCTGCCTGCCTGAAATGAATCTCTGTGCTGTGTTGAACCCTGAGTATTTCTTCTTCTTTGCTTTTTGGCATTCCCTTATACCGCTCGACTTAAATGGCTTCCATTTTACATGGTATTTATTTAAACAGCTTGACATGGACGAGTCTTTCGTTTCACAGGATTAGTTTTGGGGGATAGGATTTTTCACTACCACTTGAAGCGGCTTGAGGGTCGGGGAGTTAACAGTTCCGTTTAAGTACAAAACTCAACTTTATGATATGAGCCACCTCTGCCATTCTTGTAACCAAAAAGAGCACACAGCAACGACTACAGACAACTTTAACTACACAACTAAATTGAAACCATGGACCATTCCCAGAAACATTGAATGGGGTGAAGACACTAATAGATGACCGTATCAACCATGCGACAGAAGTGATAAGCGAGGTCGACGTTAGAGGCCCCCACACTTGGTTTCTACAAGCTAGCAGAAAAATAGCTTTGCTATGCATTCAATTCAGACTTTTCACAATAACTCCCCATCACTGACCTCATACTAGATAATTGATGCCAGTAACACAGGCCCAACAATGCCAGGTTTTAATTAAAGAAGACCATAAAATACTTTGGAAAAGGTCAAGCAAGCAGTGCTAAATTAAAAACAGGACAAGGGATAGGAACACATAATCACCCCACTGGGGACACACTATTTGAATCAATGTTGTTTCCACATCATTTCAATGTTTCCACGTCATTTTCACTGGGCACAGATGTTAATTCAACGTCTATTCCACGTTGGTTCCACGCACATGGCCCAGCTAGAGTCAAGAAACTGCCCAGTGGGACAGTTTCCAAGCCAGAAAGCACTGCCTGGTTCAATATTGCTGCAATAGGAGAGACAATCATGGTTTATTTCAAGTTTATTTACTCTCTCACTACCTCACTAAATGGTACTCGGATTTAACATGCAATACCAAAAATGGAGGAAAATCCTGGAGAGAGTAGAATATTTTCCTGCTTTTTTGAACAATGTTCTTTTTCATAATTTTTCGGAAGGCTTGAACCAAATCTGCCATTCTGCCACTATAACTCCTATATCTCCTTGTTTTGCTTAAGGAAGTGTATGCACAGCACATCCTAATCCGAAATCACATTTACTGAGTTAGGGACATATTTGAGTTAGGGACAACTTTTCTGTCATCACCTCGTCAATAAGCACACTTGAATGAGGCCATCGCTCTAAATGGTGTGCTTAGATCATCTGTGAAGAACTGAATACCTTCAGGAAAAATATTTTCCTAGCTGTATTTACACAGAAACATATTTCCAGATCTGACTTCTCATTTAATGGTCGACGTACTTGCTGTGCGTACCGCAAATAACTTTCAAATGGACGGGAGGAAACAGAGAGTGCCATTGAGGAAACCTGCAGTTCATACTTTAAAGAATTCCACTGAAGAGAGAGAGAGAGAGAGAGAGAGAGAGAGAGAGAGAGAGAGAGAGAGAGAGAGAGAGAAATATACCCAGAAAAACCTGGTGAGCTGGCTTGAATGGGGCGGCCATGGAAAAATACTGATATTTCATGCATGAAAACGCCACTGTGCACCTAAAAACCAAAAAGGTAAAAAGAAAAAGGCAGAATGTGGTGGGTTTGTGTTTGAGGGACACACAGGGTTAATGTGGGCTAGAGCAGCAGACATACCTGGTGGGACTCTGAGACCAGAGAGGGGAAATGGTTTCTCCCAAGAGGGAGTTCTGGCCCCTTACCCTAGATACAAGTCTCTAAAACACAGGTGTCAAACTCATTCCACGGAGGGTCGAGTGTCTGCAGGTTTTCGCTCCTCCCTTGTACTTGATTGATGAACTAAGGTCACTAATTAGTAAATAACTCCCCATACCTGGTTATCTAGAAAGGAAAAAGACAAAAACCTGCAGACACTAGACCCTCCATGGAATGAGTTTGACATTTCTCGTTGCCCTAAAGCACTATAATCCTTGAGGAGAGGCTAGACTTGCACATGACAGACACACCACAGACCAAAAACACCATGAAGATAGAGATGGATGACACAGACGCGCACACACACACACACATTATCCATCTACCCACCCAAACAGCTGTCTGACAATATGGCGTCACGTCTTACCTCTCCTGCAGTGCCTAATGGCCATTTTGCATCTCTTGGACTCGGCGATGGTGGGGCAGGGTATCGTGTCCTTGGGCGGCTTCTTCACAATGTGCCGCGTCCGGTCTCCAGACCCCACTTGAAGCCGCAGGTTTTGTTTCTCCTGGTGCAGGACCCCCACTCGCTCCACTGGCCCACCTCGCAGCCTTCTGTGTGGGGAGAGACATGAGTCATTAAAGGGTAGCACCAGGGAGACTCGATGGAGGGTCCAAATCAAGGTTTACTACAGTACATAGTGAAAAGACTAGGACGGCCATAACCTCTTGGTGTGTGGTCCTTTCCATCCTTCTACTGTTTCATTCAAAAACATATACTAGAGGTTAGAAGGTTAAAGACTGTACGGGTAAAGTCCTGCCTCAATGTGATCCACATTGTCAACTTTCCACATTTCAAACACAGTATGAATTACTCCAAAGACACCCTATCCCTATATAGTGCACTACTTTGGACCAGAGCCCAGTAGTGCACTACATAGGGAATACGGAGCTATTTCAGACACACATATGTCTTTGCTGTTTCCCGTCTTACCTCCACACTCCATGGTGTCCTCCAGGGGCGCAAAGCCCTCTGGGCACTTCTCGGAGCAGCGCCCTTTGTGCAGGTAAAACCCTGCCTTGCACTTGGTGCAGAAGTCTTTACTGAAGCAGGACTCACAGTTATCTATCCTGCACCCTGTGGGAGGAAGAGGAGACAAGATGAGAGGCGATGCGGGGCGAGGAGGGGAAGTGAAGAGAGGAGAGAAGAGGTCTCGGCAAGGCCAGGGCTAGGCAGCGGTACAGTACAGTATACATTCATACCATCTGGAGTTGATAGAAGACTAAAGGGGGTTTGGGGAAGGAGATGGAGTTCTTGAAAGGATTACCGCCCCCCTCCAAAAGAAAGCCTCTGTGTTGATGTCCTGTGAATCATATAATCATATATCTCCAGGGCTGTGCTATATTTCAGCACACTCGGTTTTCAGTGTGAGCGGGTGAAGAGTGTGAACTGTGAAATAACAGCAGCAAAGTTAGTGAAACATTACCTCACTGTGACCCCTTTCAACACAGGCAGGAAAACAGATCACTAGCCTGACATCCAACAGTCTGGAGACAACACAGAGGTCTGGGCCTGGTTCTCATGTCCTAGCCACGAATGGGTTTGAGGGATTCCATTTTGTTTTGGTGGGGGGGTTCTATTTTGTTTTGGTATTAAATATATTTTTAAAGCAAGTTAGTGTTACCCATGCCTCCAATTTATGTGTGCTATAAGCTTATTCTAAGCTTAGTGTTATCAGACATTGCATCATTGAAGGGGGTAAGAATGAACTTTTTCTGTTTAGGAAGCTGGCATAAAGCTATGATAGAATCCTCGGTTTTGTGTTAGTTTGGGTTGGGGAACAAAAACATTGCGAGCCTCTGCCAAACTAACTAACCAACGCTGATGTCTTTGGTGAGAAACACAACGCCACACTTATCGTCCCACGCCCCACCCTGCCGGGCTGAAACGCAGCACTGTGCGGCGAGGGCGACGTGTCATCAAGCCTTTCACTCTGCAAATAGCAGGTTCAGGCAGGGGCCCAAATTACACAAGCCGCACCGACGGGGCGACGCACTGGGCTGCATGATTAAAAGGAAGCCCTCACCCGAGCTGTCTAATTTATGACACTCCTCAGAATCCTTAAGTCGCCTGATTGGTTGGCTAACCCCAATCTATATTAGAGGAGGCTGGTGAGAGGACCTATAGGATGGGCTAATTGTAATGGCTGGAATGGAATAAATGGAACGTATCAAGCATATCAAATATATGGAAACCACATGTTGGACTGTCCATTAATTCCATTTCAGCCATGACAATGAGCCCATCCTTCTATAGCTCCTCCCACCAGCCTCCACTGACCTATAGGCTAGCCAACTAGCAGCAGTCATTTCTATCACTCGCTCTACTAGGCTTTCTCAGGTATGGTGGTGACATCTGGTCTTCTCTGTGTCTCCAGGAGAGTCACCATGTGTGCATGTGAGTGTGTTGAAGTAATTATCCACATGTAACAGATACAGAGTACAAGGACCAAGACTCTTTTATCTAGGACCCTATTGCGGGCCCGGAGAAGGTTCTCACAATCACGCCCCTTAATTACACCATCTCCAGCTAACCATCAGGCCTCCTCTGCTCACTCTGCATTCCTCCGCAACAACAGAGGTCCCCTCCCATTTTCACTTTGAACCCCTAAGTATGGCCTCTACCCACTCACTCTGTCTCTCACGCTTTCCCAATCCTGACCAGTCTAAACAAACCCGCCGCAAACACACACATAAGTACACACGTACACACATATGCACAGGTCACGTCATGTACACACGTGTACACACACACATAATGGAAACACACAACCTTACACACACACACACATTTTATACACACACACACACACACACACATATATATATGCAAACAGACACACACACAAACACGTCACATACACTCAAATCAGAGTTGGTTGGGGACACACCCATCGCGCTGTCGCCCCTGTTGCCTACCTTGTGAAAAGATGACAGGATGACAAGATGTTCGAATACCAGCCTCCACCGTTTTTGATTCTTTACCTAGATAGAGTATCAATTGGCTCTCTGGCTGGTCATTGGCATACTGCTTGATTATCACTCTCATCAAAGTTTATTGAATGATGTTCCTGACGCGATATGTATAGGCCTACATCCAGAGGTTCAATGGAGAAATAGCATAAATAAAATGTATATATATGTATGTACTGTATGTATACTTAATATATTTGTTATGTGAATGCTGTATATAAAAGTACCATGTCTGTAGTATGTAAAATGTATGTATGTGAAGAAAAAAAGCTGGACAAAAAAGTGACAAAGAAATATGTTTAATCTTTGGGACATGAATAAAATCAGCTACAGCCTAAATGATCTCATGGTAAAAGAACAGTGCAACCTAGGGTAATATAACGGCATCTAATATATGCTTTTATCCAATGGAAAAGAGAGAAACTCTCCGGAGGTGACAACCATATGTGACAACCAGCTGTGATTTGCAGAAACGGGATGTTGGGGTAGGAACAGTGTAAATTCAGTGCTACTGGAACGGATGTGCGGATGTGGTATATGGAGGCATACAACAGACACTCTCAGATTCAAGAGGTGGTCTGAAGCAGCCTGTAAGACCTCACTGCACTCCTGGGTCGTGTTCATTAGGCACGCTGTAGGGCAATTCCACGGTAACAGAGTGATGCTGAGACTGATTCTTTACTTTAAAATGCATATCCAACAAAAACAATGATTGCAAAGTTAAACAGACAATACAACTCTATGCACAAGGACTACTTTTAGCAATTTCCACTGAACATTTTGCAACATTTACTTGAAGAACAGTGCTGATGCAAAGTTTGGTAACAGAACGACGCCACAAACAGCACAAACCGTCATTCTGTGTGTTTAACTTTGCAATCATTGGTTTTTGTTGGATATACTGTACATTTTAAAGTGAAAGTGAGTCTCAGAATCACTGTTACAGTGGAATTTCCCTACACTGGACAAGTACAAATAGTTTTATTCCGTTTGGTACCGATTGAAGACAACCTAGATAGAACAAAACAAACTACACATGGAAGGCAGCCAACATTTACAATATAGACATTTCTGCCTTCTCACTGTCTCATCCCTGGTCCAACATATCACACACACACACTTGCTTATCTCTTGTTTGATAAACACACTGGGCCACTAGAGTTACGCAGTGCTGTAGAGATTTTGGCACGGAATGAGTGAAACAGGGGAGGTAAGGCAGAGGCCCACACAAATGCAGGATGCGCTCGCTCTCCTCTCCCTCCCTACTTTTTAGCTCTCATCCCTCTCTCCTCTCCTCTTTGTTCTCGCTGAAATTAGATATTGGTGGGGCTCGATGTCAATACACATCAGGCCCAAGACAGGGACCCAACAGCCAATAAATAAAGGAGTAAATTGGAAAGCAGCGCTCCTCTTTACCCCTCAAACACAAGCCTTCCCAGGCCTGTCATCACCTGAGTCTTTTCTTCCTTTCGCTCTGAAGAAATAAAAGAAAAAAGAACATCTGGCACTACTACACTCTCAAGCACCGGCATGTTGCGCAACCTGCTGTTATTGACAACAAACAGGAGTGGAGGCGCTGGTACAACGAAACACACATGACTAACGAGGACCTTCAAACTCAGGGCCTCTTTGCTTGATATCATGGGAAAATCAAAAGAAACCGGCCAAGACCTCAGAAAAAGAATTGTAGACCTCCAAAAATCTGGTTCTGTTATGGAACAGAGACTCAAGACAAAAAGGTTTCAAAAAGGAGTAACAGATTTAATGAAATATAGCTGGTGATGAAAAAATGAAGTAGAGAAAGTCTCTGTAAGATGGTGATGGGAAATCCAGACAGGTATTCTTGTATGAGGAGAAGGAGGTAGCCAGAGGATGAACACTGGAACCAGGAAAACGAAGGAGACACTGGAAGGTAGATGAAACAAGGTAGATAACGAAGGTCGAGGTTAGAGGAACAGGGAGTGAGTCCTTACTCAAACGAGACCAGACAAAGTGACTGTGTTGGGGGTGTGCCTATATGCTGACTGTGCTGATGATCCAATGACGTGCAGGTGTGGGTGATTAGAACTCAGGTGACAGTGATCTCTGTGATTGTGTGGTGGTGGAGCCTGGCTGATCCCTGACAGGTTCATCCTTGGGAGCAATTTCCAAATGCCTGAAGGTACCACGTTCATCTGTACAAACAATAGTACGCAAGTATAAACACCATGGGACCACGCAGCCATCATACCGCTCAGGAAAGAGACGCGTTCTGTCTCCTAGAGATTAGCGTACTTTGGTGCAAAAAGAGCAAATCAATCCCAGAACAACAGCAAAGGACCTTGTGAAGATGCTGGAGGAAACAGGTACAAAAGTATCTATATCCACAGTAAAACGAGTCCTATATCGACATAACCTGAAAGGCCGCTCAGCAAGGAAGAAGCCACTGCTCCAAAACCGTTTGCAACTGCACATGGGGACAAAGATCGTACTTTTTGGAGAAATGTCCTCTGGTCTGATGAAACAAAAATAGAACTGTTTGGCCATAATGACCATCTTTATGTTTGGAGGAAAAAGGGAGAGGCTTGCAAGCCGAAGAACACCATCCCAACCGTGAAGCACAGGGGTGGTAGCATCATATTGTGTGGGTGCTTTGCTGCTGGAGGGACTGGTGCACCTCACAAAATAGATGGCATCATGAGGCAGGAAAATTATGTGGATATATTGAAGCAACATCTCAAGACGTCAGTCAGGAAGTTAAAGCTTGGTCGCAAATGGGTCTTCCAAATGGACAATGACCTCAAGCATACTTCCAAAGTTGTGGCAAAATGGCTTAAGGACAACAAAGTCAAAGTATTGGAGTGGCCATCACAAAGCCCTGACCTCAAACCTATCGAGAATTTGTGGGCAGAACTGAAAAAGCGTGCGCAAGCAAGGAGGCCTACAAACCTGACTCAGTTACACCAGCTCTGTCAGGAGGAATGGGCCAAAATTCACCCAACTTATTGTGGGAAGCTTGTGGAAGGCTACCAAAAACGTTTGACCCAAGTTAAACAATTTAAAGGCAATGCTACCAAATACAAATTGAGTGTATGTAAACATCTGACCCACTGGAATGTGATGAAATAAATAAAATCTGAAATAAATCATTCTCTCTACCATTATTCTGACATTTCACATTCTTAAAATAGGTGGTGATCCCAACTGACCTAAGACAGGGAATTTTTACTAGGATTAAATGTCAGGAATTGTGAAAAACTGAGCTTAAATGTATTTGGCTAAGGTGTATGTAAACTTCTGACTTCAACTGTGTGTATATATATATATATATATATATATATATATATATATATATATATGTAGGTCTGGGGTCAGAGTTGGATGGATATGAGGGAAGTTCCCACAGGGTGCTGCATCTTCCTGGCTGCTTGTCTGCCTCTGCCGTGGCCAGAGGCCCAACGGAGAGCCCCAGGCCCTCAGATGCATAGGAGCAGGTTATAGCCCTCTTTGGGATTAACCTCTGTGCCACTTCCAATGTCTCGTCTAGGTGCCTCTGCGAGACTAATAAGAAATAATGAGGTCATCAGATCTGTCAGGAATCCGATGAAAGGAAGGCTCAATGTTCTTCTTGAGGCTTAAAACACATTATCTCCTCTTAGCCTTGTTTCTCAGTTTTTAACTCAATATCAAATCATTTCTGGGTAACAATTAAGTACCGTACTGTGATTGTTTTCAATTAAAATGGTCAAAAAGTAAAAGAAACAGCTTCTTAGTAAAGTGCAATTTCTCAAGCAAGAATTGTGTTAGGACTGTCTGGGAGTGCGGAGGGGAAAACTGAAAACGAGTTGTTATTGGCAGAGAGGCTTGGAACTCTCTTATTGTTCTATTAGGACAAAACACCAACCTGCCAAAACAGGCTGAAATTTCAGGTGGTCAACATCTTTTAAAGGAAAGTCATGGTTGCACGTGTATGAATGTGACTGTTTCCATTTTTTTGTTTTTTCAGTTTGTGGTTTTCATGTCAACTACATTTGGAGTTGAATCATGGAGCTTTAAACGCGTGATCTAACCCTGCGAGTCTAGCTGGCAGCGACTCTCCCCTCCTCTCTCTCTCTGCTGTGGTCTGGATCGAAAATCAGCTAATTTGATCAGGGACACTCAAAGCAATTGTCAATTTCAGAGGGGTTCTGTCTGAGATTGGGTTGACATGGGACATATTCCATCACTTGATTTATTTATATGAATATTCATGTTAAAAAAAACTGTAAATCATTTTTCAAAAGATGGATAATCTGTTGGGAGCCCAGAGAGGGCCTTTCTTGTAAGCTATGGGGGTTAGGTTGTCAAGCCAATCATCAGTCTAATGAAAAGTCACAAAGTCTTCCAGGATGCTAACCAGGCCTGCTGTTGAACAGGCAGGCAGCGGCAGTGTCCGTGTCCATGATCAGACAGAAAGAAGCTCTGGCACTGAAGCGGGGGGAAAACAAACCCCATTTTTCCAGCCTTCCTCTCCAAGTGGGTCTGAGTGAAGCAGCTAGCCTTGTGCTAGCCTAATAGCGCTTTGACCTACTCTCTAAATCAGAAGGTTTGGCTGACATTTAACCCTTGGCTTGCTAGCTGCCACCCAGCCATGTCATGTGGATTGATGGATGGCAGGAGTTCATGGCACAGGGAAAGGCTGCATGTTCTCCCCTCTGACATTCTCTTTTCTTTCCACGTGGATGCTCTTCAACACACTGGCATGGGGCTGCTGGGCGAGACAGTGCCGGTGTTCCTGTCAGTCAGAATGGGCCAGTGGAGAGGAGACACGACAGGTCTGTCAGTTGGTTGTGTCCATTCTGTTGTCTGGCAGTGTCTCTAAACTGTGGTTTGTAAAAGCTGTGATGATTAACTGTCCCTTGGTTAGGCGCAAAGGCCAAAAGCAACTGGTATTTTTCTGGTTAAAATGTGCAATGGAAATACCCACAGGAAGACAGAGATGCAGAGTAGCCTGCTTCTGCGCTGCCAACGTAGCTCATTGTATTATGAGTCAGTTCCTTTACAGAGCTTCGGTACTTCGGTACTCATTTGACTCGGAGAACTGAATCCACCAAACTCCCATGATGGACTTTAAAAATGAACTATCTTACAAAGGTGTAACCAGTCATCCAAAACTCTGGCATTGAAATAAATACATAAAACGGGACAAACAAGAAACAAAATGCAACAATGATATTCAGTAACCAATTTTTAGTACGAGAGAGGCAATAAAATAAAATCAGAAATCGAGTTTTAAAAATCACCTCGGACAAGGGGAGTCTCGAGTGGCATATATACTGGCACTGGACAAGCTGTGATATTTGAACCACACTTCCAGAATATTGGCCATATCTATGAGCTCAGCTTGACATGGTTTCCATCCTGGCAATGGGATGCTCGTTGCTGGGGTTTCTGTGAGCATTACAACATGCTGTGACTGAGGGAGAGCTGTGGCTGAGGGAGAGCTGTGTGTGTGTGTTTGTTAAAGGGGGGTGCATATAGGGACAATCTATCCCAGACTTAAAGCCTTGTCCACCAGGATACCCTTCAAACCTCTTCCCCCTACCACCTCAGCAGTGTTTAAAACCATTATACAGCCCCTGGGAGGAAGTTTTGCTCAGAGTATTACTCTCATGCTGTCCCTGTCAACACTTTCCCTAACGTTAAACTCAGCACACTGTTATCCACCATTCACCCCCTCCTCCTAATATTTTAAACCCATATGAAAATACAGTTGATGCCTGATACAGTCTATGCCATAGCTTGGGAATTAAATCATGTCATAAAAGTATGTGTTAAACCTAAATCATGCAGATAGATGTCCCAGGCAAGTAAACAGATTAGTTTGTATTAGCACTGGTGCAACTGCAAGGAACTTACACATAGTTTGCTAACTTACACATCACTTATATATGTGCACTTATCAGGACTGGGCTGTATATAAACCATATGTGAATCTCTATCCTTAGAAATGTCCCTGGTAGAGATGGAGGTTGACATAGAGACAGATGAACATAGAGCAGTGTTAGTCTGTTGAGCTGATAAGTGCCTCCATGACTGCAGCTGTTGTGGAGTTACAGATAATATCAAACTCGTCACCATTAGCTGCTGAAAGGTGTGTGTTTGTGTGTGCGTGTGTGTGTGTGTGTGTGTGTGTGTGAGAAAGAGAGAGAGAGAGAGAGAGAGAGAGAGAGAGAGAGAGAGAGAGAGAGAGAGAGAGAAAGATGCGGAAAACGCAGATGGAATCACGTATGACAGACATTAAAACGGAATTCAGCAATATTCAAAATGTATTGGACTTATAGAAAATCCATGAACAAAATGCATCAGTGACTATACTTTGTGTAGCTGTTAGCAATAATGCTAATGATAATCGTCTGCTGGTACTGTAGATGGAAAGGCTTTCACCAAAACCTTCTAAACTAAATGTTAACTACAAAGTAGCCTATGCCTACCTGGCAGAAAGATATCATGATGATTTGCATCAATCCAGTAGCCATTTGTTTTGCTAACTACAATCACATGAGCGCTACAGAAACACTGCTAACCAAACAAAAAAGTCTCTGGCTGGTGCACACTTGCAATAAAGGGTAACTACAATATTTCTTAGATTTTTTTGTGTGTTTTCTATGAAAAAGTGTGATTTTGAGAGCAAAAACCAGACAAATAAAAATAAAACCTGGAAAAACTACACAGAGAAAATGGAATTTGAGAAAAAACTATGCGGAATCAGGCATCTTCCTCCACTGGCTGGTTCAGTTGCCTGGTTAGCGTCAGTCACCTAGTCTTACTGCACGTTGGCACACAGGTTAAAATGTGTGGCTACACTTTCTTCTCCTAATGCCAAGCTGTCAAGTGGCAGCTGAAAGAGAGTGAGGAACTTAGCCATGGGGTTCCAGCCTCATCACGGCTGGGCCTGGGAGTGAGTGTGTAAACCTCTCTCTCTATCGTGTGGCTTTGGTTTTCCTTTACCCAGGCAGTCCACAAAACATTCTTGAATGAGATAAGATCACACAGACAAACTCTGGTGTAATAATAAGCAGCTGCTCCTTAAGTGATTTCAGAGGCTGTTTTGAAAGACCATGATAACAGAGACGTAATGCCACGTTCCATGCCTCTTAGAGAACAGGGGCAGGCACTGGCTCTGGGTCTGGGGCACTGGTGGCGGGGAGGAACCCCGGTGTCTTTGAGCTCAGAGGAGAATCCAGCTGCCTTGTCAGCCCACAAATCGTTCCCAGTGACCCGACAATTAGCTTCGTAGAGCCGACCTCCTAGAACAGCCCGTTATGGCCGACAGACTCAAACTGTTTAGTGGAAATTACATAAAGAGTGCAACTTAAGGAGGAAGGTCAAATGCGAAGTGGGATTACAAAGTTACGACTCCAAATGCGATCACATCAAAGTAGACCTGGCCCGCCGAGATTTGATGCTACTTGACATTGGTAAGATTTTGGTTCTGGGAGCAGTTTGCTCTGAAAAGGACTCAGATTAACTTGCCACACGTTGGTGCCGCACGTCGGTACCGCTTAAAATCAAACTTCGCGCAGGACAGAGAGACGGTGTGGGGAGGGATGGGGAAGAATTACTATCCGCTGAAGAACAAAATGTCTTTCTCTGATTTTCCCTGACTTGTGAAGATTGGGTGAAATGACTGCAGGCCCTTCCTTCTCCTCTTTTATTGTGGGGAATGGAGAGATGAGAATGTGTGTGCAGGGGGAGCGGGTGTCTCGGGAGGGAAAATCCAATTGATACCAGCAGTTTACGACAAGCCAGGCATTTCAGTCGTCAATCTGCTCTATTTTTCTGACTGACAAAACCAGCGGACGTATTTGCATGGAGGTTTGGAGAGAGAGCGAGCGAGTAAGCAGCAAAATGGTTTCTCCTCCGGTGTCTGCTGCGCGTCTGGATTATTGGGCGGAGAGGTCCTGACACGCTCCTCTGGGGCCTCATTTCAACATGTCTGTCAGGAGTTTGGCTAACAGAACCCAATGGGTTCAAGTTCTTTCTCAGTTTTCACATGAAACACTCAGCCAACACCTCGGGCTCTCTCTAAACCTATAAAGCCGGCCTCTCTCAAGCCAGACTCCATGTTAAAATAAGGTTATGAGATGGGGGCGGCGCAGCCTGGTCCAATAGAGGTGGAGAGGGATACATTTAATTAATTTGATATTGTATTATTATTATTATTTATTTATTTTTAGTTGAGAGCCATTGTTGGGTTTTAGTTTTTCCCCTTTACGTTTTTAATGTAGAAAACATAATTTAAAAGAACTGTTTCTAAAAGTGTCTGTTTTAGGTTGTCATGAGACCAAAACAACCCTGATATCGAATACAGCTGACTACACACAGAAAACACGTTGAACACATGAGCACATAAATCCCACAAAAAAATTATATACATTTATACTATTGACATGGATGAATAGAAATATCTAATATGATGTTTTTTCCTTACATCATCATCAGGATTGTTTTTCCTCAGAATGACATCACTCAGCCCTCTGCGAGTGCCTTAACCTATTCCACTCTCTTTAATCTGCACATGGCAGCGTTCCATTTGTGCAAAGTCTACAAACTATTGGTAAGCGTTACTAATCTTCCATTAAACAAAGCACCAAGGTATGCCTAGAACTTGAATAACAGCCCATTTAAGTGCGTCTGTATAGCCTTCGTTCTGAAGCCCATCCACAACACCCTCTAACAAGCCTCTAAATGTTCACCAAGTGGGACTGTTGGTTGAGAAGCCGGATTAATCAGACATCTACAGCCTCAGATCCTCAGATCCTACATCCAGGCTGGTCGCCCCTGGAGGAAAGTCCCTTCTTAATAAAGTCTCGGCACTAACATCAACCTGTGCTGATGGTTCAGCCGTTCAAAATGTGAAGCATGTGTGTCTCCCTGTGACGAGACAGTAAATCATGTGACGAGAGAGGAGATAGAAAAGAAGGAGCAGGGGATGGAGGAATGAAGTAGGCAGGCCTTACGGGAGCACGTGTTGATCTCCGGAGCTCGAATGCCATAGTATCCCGTCGGACATGCGTGGAGACACTCGCCGTACTGCCTCATCCTCTCCCTCCGCAGGAACAGGAAGAGCTTGGGCTGGCAGTTCACGCAGCCATTGTCCTTGGAGCACACCGAGCAGCCCTTGCAGATGGGGTACACTCCATAGCTAGCTGCAGGAGAGAGACGAGAGACAGAGGGCACAAACAGAAAGTGTGATTAGTTTCAACTACATGTAGAGCAATCCAATCAAGCAATCAATCAATCAGTTGATCAAATTTACTTATAAAATATTTTTACATCAGCAGTGGTCACAAAGTGCCTTACAGTAACTTGGTTTAGACCCCAAAAAGCAGGGAGAAGCAGTGGCAAGGAAAACACACTGGAACAATGCTTGAGTTTGAGAGTGTGGAATACAGGCACCGTCAGTATGAATGATAACTGCCTTTGATAGTATATTCCACTGTAACTACTGTAACTAACATGTGATAGTGCAGCTGAGTTCACTGGGCCGAACAACAACATGTTCCTGTCACGGTGGTAAGACCGAACTGTGGATGGCCTCAGAGCTGAGGACAAAGGTACACTTGAGGCAACAGACTAAACCAGAGGAAAAAGTCAGCAGTTGAAAAGTCCATCACACAGTATAAGCCAAACAATAGTAACAGATATGTAACAAAGATATTTTCAAATTTGTAGGAAATCCGTCTAATTCAGCAATTTGTCATTCATGCAAACTTTGGTTGCCCTCTGCAACTTTGAATACTGATTGGTTTTGAATGTGAATATTGCATTAATTCTGGTCAGAACTGGCCCTCCTGAGCGCTGTGTTGACGCTGTGTTGAGACAGCCGATGTACGCCCCAAACCACATTGACTCTGGGCCCGGATCAAGTTGCCGGCGGAGGACAAAGGAGCCAGTAACAGCCAGTCCATTCCACAATAAGCGTCTCTTAATATAAACTCCTTAGCGATCCCGTTTACAAGGAAATGTCCTTGGGCGAACACAATAGCTGCAAACGAGAGACACTGTTATCGATCGGAAACCAAGTTTTAAATATCACAGGCAGATATAGGGTAACAGCTCCTACCGAATAGGCAACTTACCACAGTGCTTAATAAAACATCATAGAAGAGAAGTAAACTGACTGAACAGAGCATGTTTCTCCATTGGCCATGAATTCGCATATTACATTTCTCCAACCCGTTTAAAGACAACAATAAATTGCTAAGTGGAACTACAACAGCAGTTTGTAATCATGTGAGAAGCAGCAGCAAGGAGATGTCAATGTTTGACATGGGGTTCACTCTTCCCCACAGTGTTGAAGACTGAAGCAGAGTACTGAGGATTTACAGAGGAGAAGACCCGCCTGGCAGACTACACACACACACACACACAAAATCTGTGTTGGGGAGTGGTGAGATGGAGAGAGAGAGGAGACACTGAGATTTAGTGTTAATCAGAGTGTGTCTGTGATCGTCTCCAGGGATTAAGTTCACCCCGACACCTCGTCGATCGCGTTCAGATTAGCACCCACTGTACTCCGGTGGCCTATTCCTCACTGATTGCTCGTCTCCATACTGCACAACTACTCACTCAGCAACGAACAGAGACCTCAATACGTCAGACAGATAACACATTTCAAGATAGTTCCGAACAGTGAGAAGATCAGATTCATTGCAGCCACGTACTGTAACATCCCAATCTAAACAGACCGTCCTCTTTTTCTTCTTTCGCTTCAGGACGTCAAACCCAACCTGCTTCTGTCTACTCTGACAGAGAAATTATATGGGGAGTTGATGTCATTTTCAAAGATAACGACGTAACAAAGTAATGATATTCTTGGACAATATACAGCGAGCTCCAAAAGTCTTAGGACAGTGACAATTTTGTTGTTTATTTGACTCTGTACTATAACACTTTGGATTTGAAATGATACAATGTCTATGAGGTTAAATTGCAGACGGTCAGCTTTAATTTGAAGGTATTCATCCATATTAGGTGAACCGTTTAGAAATTACAGCACTTTATGTACATAGTACCCCCATTTTAGGGGACCAAAAGTATTGGGATAAATTCACTTATATGTGTATTAAAGTAGTCAAAAGTTTAGTATTTGGTCCCATATTCCTAGCACTCAATGATTACATCAAGCTTGTGACTCCAAAAGCTTGTTGGATGCATTTTCTGTTTTATTTGGTTGTACTTCAGATTATTTTGTATCCAATAGACATGAATGGTAAATAATGTATTGTGTCATTTTGGAGTCCCTTTTACTGTAAATAAGAATACATTATGTTTTTAAACACTTCTACATTAATGTGGATGCTACCATGATTACGAATAGTCCTGAATAATTTGTGAATAATGATGAGTGAGATACTGTAGTTACAGAAGCACAAACATGCTAACCTCTCACCATTACAATAACAGGGAAGGTTAGCATTTTTTGGGGGTAGGATATTTATGCCTCTGTAACCTTCTCACTCATAATTATTCCCAATTCACAATCATGGTAGCATCCATGTAAAAGTGTTTAGAAACATATTCTATTCTTATTTACGATAAAGGTTACCCCAAAATGTCACAGTACATTACTTACCATTAATTTTCATTGGGAACAAAATTATCTGAAACACAAACAAAACAAACAGCAAATGCATCCAACAAGTTTGTAGAGTCACAAGCTTGATGTAATCATTGTGTGCTAGGAATATGGGACCAAATACAAAACTTTTGACCTACTTTAATACATAATTAAGTGAATTTGTCCCAATACTTTTGGTCACCTAAAATGGGGTGACTATGTGCAAAAAGTGCTGTAATTTCTAAATGGTTCACCCGATATGGATGAAAAATAAATGTTAATTAAAGTTGACGTCTGCACTTTGACCTCATAGTCATTGTGTAATTTAAAATTCAAAGTGCTGGAGTACAGAGACAAAAAATATATACAGTTGAAGTCGGATGTTTACATGCACTTAGGTTTGGAGTCATTAAAACTCATTTTTCAACCGCTCCACAAATTTCTTGATTACAAGATTACAATCCATAGTTTTGGCACGTCGGTTAGGACATTTACTTTGATTAAGACACAAGTAAATTTTTCAAAAAATTGTTTACAGACAGATTATTTCACTTATAATTCACTGTATCACAATTCCAGTGGGAACTTTACATACACTAAGTTGACTGTGCCTTTAAACAGCTTGGAAAATTCCAGAAAATTATGTCATGGCTTTAGAAGTTTCTGATAGGCTAATTGACATCATTTGAGTCAATTTGAGGTGTACCTGTGGATGTATTTCAAGGCCTACCTTCAAACTCAGTGCCTCTTTGCTTGACATCATGGGAATATCAAAAGAAATCAGCCAAACCTCAGAAAAAAAATTGTAGACCTCCACAAGTCTGGTTCATCCTTGGGAGCAATTTCCAAACGCCTGAAGGTACCACGTTCATCTGTACAAACAACAGTACGCAAGTATAAACACCATGGGACCACGCAGCCATCATACCGCTCAGGAAGGAGACGCATTCTGTCTCCTAGAGATTAACGTACTTTGGTGCAAAAAGAGCAAATCAATCCCAGAACAACAGCAAAGGACCTTGTGTTAAGATGCTGGAGGAAACAGGTACAAAAGTATCTATATCCACAGTAAAACGAGTCCTATATCGACATAACCTGAAAGGCCGCTCAGCAATGAAGACGCCACTGCTCCAAACCCGCCATAAAAAACCCAGACTATGGTTTGCAACTGCACAAAGATCGTACCTTTTAGAGAAATGTCCTCTGGTCTGATGAAACAAAAATAAAACTGTTTGGCCATAATGACCATCATTATGTTTGGAGAAAAAAGAGGGAGGCTTGCAAGACGAAGAACACCATCCCAACCGGGAACCACGGGGGTGGCAGCATCATGTTGTGGGGGTGCTTTGCTGCAGGAGGGACTGGTGCACTTCACAAAATAGATGGCATCATGAGGAAGGAAAATCATGTGGATATATTGAAGCAACATCTCAAGACATCAGTCAGAAAGTTAAAGCTTGGTCGCAAATGGGTCTTCCAAATGGACAATGACCCCAAGCATACTTCCAAAGCTGTGGCAAAATGGCTTAAGGACAACAAAGTCAAGGTATTGGAGTGGCCATCACAAAGCCCTGACCTCAAACCTATAGAAGATTTGTGAGCAGAACTGAAAAAGCGTGTGCGAGCAAGGAGGCCTACAAATCTGACACAGTTACACCAGCTCTGTCAGGAGGAATGGGACAGAATTCACCCAACTTATTGTGGGAAGCTTGTGGAAGGCTACCCAAAACGTTTGACCCAAGTTAAACAATAGAAAGGCAATGCTACCAAATACTAATTGAGTGTATGTAAACTTCTGACCCACTGGGAATGCGATGAAAGAAATAAAAGCTGAAATAAATCATTCTCTCTACTATTATTCTGACATTTCACATTCTTAAAATAAAGTGGTGATCCTAACTGACCTAAGACAGGGAATTTTAACTAGGATTAAATGTCAGGAATTGTGAAAAACTGAGTTGAAATGTATTTGGCTAAGGTGTATGTAAACTTCCAACTTCAACTGTATGTGTCACTGTTCCAATACTTTTGAAGCTCACTGTATATCTGGCTTCATGCTGTCAATCTCTCCATAAAGAGAAAATAAATGGGGGTATTTTTCTTTCCTCATCGCCTCACACAACCATACATTAACGTAGAATATACACTCTGGGCATGTTTACAATGACCTGACATCCACTGTAAAGTGGCCAAATGTACTCCCCTTTCCCAAACCCCATCCACACATGATTGCTAACACACAACGTTGAGAGCAGGGGAAACCAGGCTTGGAATGAAGATGGAAATAGTGAGAAGTTAGTCAGTTCATTTCCCACCCATTGGGAGAGAAGGGGTTCTGGGTTCTAACAGTGGCGAAGGCGGGGCACTACTATCACAAAGCATGTCCCTATCTTTCATCATCTGGGCGGGTTAGTTACTCACTTGATCTGACCAGCGGCGCCTCTGGCTCACCTCTTTTTAGTGGTTGAAGGCCTGCTGCCTTCTATTAGCAGCCATTTAACTGTGCGTTCATTATGCCTGATCACCTCAGCCCACTGGTCAATCAATCAGCGAGAACGTCACATCTCTGGCTCACACTCCATGCCTTTCCTCTCTGATCCTGTTGAACAGTTTTTGGCTCGTTGCTAATCTTGCAACACATGCTGATTAAGGATAACAACAACCATGCATGCACTGTTTGGATCCGATGCAGATCCCACATCCTACAGTTAGAAATGGAAAGAAGGAAGGAAACACTCTCCAGGCGAGTGAGATTTTTGGGGGTAACTGTTCTTTGGAGACTTCTTTGGATCAGGTCGAAGTCTGGAGTGCATTTGAACCACAGCCCACAGGTATGTCAGAGGGAGGCAACGATTTAGTCTATCCGTCCATCTGTCTGTTTGGAGTGGCCCTGTCCAACTCAACTAGACCTACTGTAACGGTGTCAAGCACATTCAAACATCAACATTGCCAGCTGGTTTCAGTCATTCATCAATTCTCAGACACATCGATGTGAACCAAACATGAAACAAGCTCAAAAAAAAGGAAAACAGTTTTGCTTTCTAAGGACGACAAGGTGTCCAAACGAGTTCTCTCCAATTTCATGCCTACATAGACATGGATATTTAGCAGGAACATATGTTCAAGATACAAACCTCTCACAATATTTGTGCAGGAAACCAACAATATCCTTGAAAAATCCCATTAAAAAAAGCTTAGAAAAATCAACAATTTGGGGTTTTCTAGAGGAATATGGCATCCACCACCAGCAGTTCAGTGCATTGTAGAGAGAGACACCGTGCCAATGGGGAGATAGATCCATGGCGAAGCGATCAGATAGATATCAAAAGAGAAGCCTCTACTCCCTTAGCTCGCATGCTACAGTGCCTCCAACCGAAAGTGAAATCCGTTCGGCTCTGATGTGTAAACAGCATCTATAGCCATGTTTTCAAGTCACACTAGAGAGGAGACGATCAAAGTGCATCGGTCTGGAGGAATTTCGGGCTCTCTGAAAATTACAGCATCCTAACCTAATTTGGCACCCATGTGAGCTTTTAAACACACAGCGATGGTATGTTGTGTGAACTTGTAACGCACATTGTACATAAACAGATACATTTTAAACCAACCAATCAACTACGCAAACCATATTTTGACATGTTCACAAGCTAGACTTTTTCAAGGCATCTGTAGTAGCTCAGCTCTTTTCTCTTTCATGTCATCTTTCATCACCAGAACATAGGCCTAGCCGAAATGGTCATTGTGAGATTATGGATGCCATAGAACAGCCTGTTTTTGTAACTGTGGAGAGAGAGAATGTAACCAGTGAACACACCATTAAAAATGCCACTCCCTCCCCATGATCAACCAACATAGTTTACAGTTTCAACCACAGAATAAATAGGACTTAAAACAAAACATCTCTGCAGTCCCCACTTCTGATGGTTATCTAATGATCCCTCTGTGCCTCAAGTATTGTATTTACAAAAACCAGGGCCCTTTTGAACATCACTGGAGAAGACACCACCACAATGGTTCCTTAGCACAGCAAGCTAACCAAGCAGACAAGAGAAATATTACAAATTTGGAGTGTGATGGTTGTATAGTGAAATGGGACTGACATATAGCTGCTAGTTAATATTGGTCTTCTACTGGCACCACACACAGTAGATAATGTGAGAAACCCCTCCCCTGCCACAGACATTTAACTGTTTGCGGTAGTGGGTTTGAGGGTTCTCCTTGTATGTGCCAGTGTGAGATATGCAGGGAGCAATTTTACATATATCTGAAGTCCTCCACTGTATTTGCAGCCTCAATTCTACTACACTAAGTTTCTCAACTGAACCAATGTGTGCTGTGTTTTTGTGTTGCTGATACATTTCTACGAATCAATTGCTTGGGTTGAGTAATAATCATTCTTCATTTGACTCTCTCTCTGGGCTTCAATAAGACTCCATTTTACAAGCAGTTCTGGTAGAACAAACTGTGCAATTTCATCTATGAATGAGAACAATATCTACGACATTCAACAATGATTTCAGGCTCCAGACTATGAAATCAAATCTAATTTAAACTGAGGCAACATGTTCCTCCAACAGAGTTCCAGTGTCACTGCCCAGTTTGGAGAGAGATATTCTAGTTCATTCAGGTGAACAAAGTTTTGGTCCTCCATTCATGCAAAACCCAGGCCCATAATGTGAGTTATGACAACATGTTTGGAGGGTAGCGGTTTCATTCAGTAGGGTAGCGGTGCGTTGCTGGGAGGTTTGTTTTGAACGCAGCTCAGGAGCAATTAGGCCCACTGTGAGATCCAGCAGGAACACAGTCTGTCTCAGGTACGTTTAATGACTCTGAAACAAGCGTAATGGGCATCACTGGCAGTTGCCAAAGCCCCACATGCAGGCAGGGGAGTTAGCCGGGCCTGGTCTGAGCCAACCACCTCCTGCCTCTCACGCACCTACCGCTCTCCATGACATCATCAACCACACTGACTCATTATAACTTTCTGCAACTTATAAACCATAAAAAGGCAAATTGCAGATCCGTTTTTGGGGTTTCTTTTATGTGAAAACTTTGATTGTTCCCTGTAGGAATCACACACTGACTCACCCCTCGATCCATCCACCGCCCGGGATGGAAATGTAAAAAGGAGCATCCCACCCACATTACTAAGGCTCATTTACTGTTGATCCCATTTGTTGAAGTTGTGTGAGGCAGGGATAGATGGGATGTCATGAGAGGGCAGAGGAAGAGGGTTGCCGGGGCCAGGGTCCATTCTCTCTCATCATCGGGCTTTCCCTAAGTGAGTAACTAAAGCTGCTACGCATCAAAACCCACTCAGGGTCTGATTAATGACTAATGTTTCTCTGTAGAGGGGGAAAACTCTTACTCGAACTGTTGTGACTGGGAAGCTTGTGCTAATGATACAGGGGATTCAGGGTCAAACGCACCCAACACAACACAAGAGGTTATATCCTTATACGTCTCCTTAGCTACTCAGGAGGGCCCTGCTATATCAATCTAATAACACTAGGATAGCTATATCCCTAGTAGCTAACCAGAGTTTTGGAAGAGTTCGACTATATATTAATGTATGGATCCATTCATATTGGATACAAATGGCGAGTGAGGACACGGTGCAGGGAAAACTCAGGCCTCATATGTCACAAAGCCGCAGCCTGGTTAGGAGGTTCACTCTTCTTATGTGGCGAGAAAAACATTCGCCAACAGAACTATATATGTGGACTTTTCTTCATAGCATCTAGGCGATTATTGTATTTTTTTTTTAACCCTCAATGATGGTATAAGCTTACTGTTATTCAGTCAAAGAGAGAGCCGAGAGAGAAAAGCCGTATCCCTCTCATTTCAGTGGGTCTGGATGTGCTACCCCTGGGCGAGAGACGTGCGGGACACCATCACAACCACCAACAGGCTGGCCTCGTATCGAACTTGGAGACACGACCGCTCGCTGTATCCCTCTTCAAACCACGTAACCCTTGAGGCTTACGCTGTAGCAGTGAGAGGCTGAACAGCCAATTCTACACTGAAAAACTCTCAGACCGTCCACCCAATGTTAACCAGCCCCCGGAACGGCTACACATTGTTCTAGCTTGTTAAAGTCGGTACATGGAAAAGGACATCAAACCACCCACATTTTAAGCATATGACTTTATTTGTCACGGTTCTGGAAATCACACTTCGCTCAAAATTAGGGGGAAAATCTGAAGGGTGGGGGCACACCAGCCCTATGCGCTGAAGGCACATTTCTGTTCCAATTTAGCAGAAAATATGTTGGACTCGGCTCCGACTCCTTTCCAGCTGGAAACAGTCAGGATTTAGGATCTATGTTTTTTTCAGAGTTTACTTTAACAGATCGTACTGTATGCACATGTTTATAATTTAGGACAATTCTGCTGCTTATAATGATTTTGCAGCATGTGTCTGAGCAAACACATTTGTTTTCAGACGTATTATTATAGCCAAAGTGTTCCTGTGACACAGACCCACCAGGCAAGGCAAGACAAGGCAGGCGCGGAGAGATTTGATCACATCACTTGAAAGGAGCTAGAGATTTCCAAAGCAATGGGGAAAGCAGGCAGCTATATGAGTAGGAACCTGCAGCTTATAATAGGGAATACGGTGGGCATAAAGAGTTGTGGCACAGCTTGTACCTAGCATGTGTTCTCATTTCCATGCAGAGAAAAATGACCCAGATAGAATCACTGACTCAATGTCAGGTGGATACACATCCTTGGCAAGCCACATTAAATTGACTTGTGGGGCAGATTTGGCCTGCAGGCCACAAGTTGAAGACTCCTGGCCTACAGTAGGCCCCAGCACAGCTTATTTCTGGCTTTGGGCTCCCTCACTCAATCAATCAATCAATTACTCAAACAAACCATGACTCATTCATATACTCTCCTCTCTCTGAAGCCACTCCCTTTCCCTTTTAGAATTCAAACTGTGTCACAACACAACTGTCAAGATTTTATTCACATACTCTTCATAAAGAGGCCCTTGGTCTTCCTTAACGAAAAGCATATTTTACTCAAGGCCTGACTCCTATTCAATCCTTCTACTTTTACTTTTAAACTTTTGTATACAGGCAAGTCATTTAACAACAGATTGTTATTTGCAATGACGACCTGTCAAAAACCTCAGAGAACGTGACGCTAAAAGTTAGTCTAGATGAACAGGAAAACCATTCCAAGAGAAATAACATACGTGTGGAATCCCAGAAGGGACGGAAGGCCGCAATCTTACCGGGTTAATGGCCTCTTTCCTGCAAGACGTCCTCAGCAGAGAGACGTTTGACAGGCCCCCAGTCATCGTCAGGGCGCATCGCACTGCGGAAAAATCACAGCCCGGTCGCCATCCCAGAGTAATGCTAGTCTGCCTACATTACCGCCAGACCAGAGATAAAAATTATTTGGACCTCCCACGAAAAAGGACAGCTGAACTACAATGGCAAGTACAATGGAACTACAATGGCAAGCGGATCCCAGATTACTCGGCAGACCTGGCAAGACGCAAAGCTGCATACAAAGATGCGAAAGCCCACCTTTACAAGGCAGGAGTCAGATTTGGCCTGATACATTCGGCTAAACTGAGGATGATTTTCCAGGGGGCTAGCCACACATTTGATGACCCCCAGTCTGCGCTCACCTTCTACTGGGACAATATCCACTCAATAGTGGCACAGATCCCAGATCCGTGAAGGCTGCTAGTTACAGTTGAAGTTGGAAGTTTACATACACTTATGTTGGAGTCATTAAAACT
The DNA here is from genome assembly GCA_030435695.1 of Brachymystax lenok tsinlingensis. Taxonomy (NCBI): domain Eukaryota; kingdom Metazoa; phylum Chordata; class Actinopteri; order Salmoniformes; family Salmonidae; genus Brachymystax; species Brachymystax lenok. The sequence continues at coordinate 77,516,211 of CM059789.1, forward strand.
CGTTTTTCAACCACTCCACAAATGTCTTGTTAACAAACTATAGTTTTGGCAAGTCGGTTAGGACATCTACTTTGTTCATGACACAAGTAATTTTTCCAACAATTGTTTACAGACAAATTATTTCATTTATAATTCACTGTATCACAATTCCAGTGGGTCAGAAGTTTACATACACTAAGTTGACTGTGCCATTAAACAGCTTGGACAATTCCAGAAAATGATGTCATGGCTTTAGAAGCTTCTGATAGGCTAATTGACATAATTTGAGTCATTTGGAGCTGTACCTGTGGATGTATTTCAAGGCCTACCTTCAAACTCAGTGCCTCTTTGCTTGACATCATGGGAAAATCAAAAGAAATCAGCCACGACCTCAGAAATAAAATTGTAGACCTCCACAAGTCTGGTTCATCCTTGGGAGCAATTTCCAAACACCTGAAGGTACCACGTTCATCTGTACAAACAATAGTACGCAAGTATAAACACCATGGGATCACGCAGCCGTCATACCGCTCAGGAAGGAGACGCATTCTGTCTCCTAGAGATTAACGTACTTTGGTGCAAAAAGAGCAAATCAATCCCAGAACAACAGCAAAGGACCTTGTGAAGATGCTGGAAGAAAACAGGTACAAAAGTATCTATATCCACAGTAAAACGAGTCCTATGTCGACATAACCTGAAAGGCCACTCAGCAAGGAAGAAGCCACATTTTAATGAGGGAAATAAGTATTTGACCCCCTCACAATTAGTAAACTTTCTGGCTCCCAGGTGTATTTTATACAGGTAACGAGCTGAGATTAGGAGCACACTCTTAAAGGGAGTGCTCCTAATCTCATTTTGTTACCTGTATAAAGGACACCTGTCCACAGAAGCAATCAATCAATCAGATTCCAAACTCTCCACCATGGCCAAGACCAAAGAGCTCTCCAAGGATGTCAGGGACAAGATTGTAGACCTACACAAGGCTGGAATGGGCTACAAGACCATCGCCAAGCAGCTTGGTGAGAAGGTGACAACAGCGATTATTCGCAAATGGAAGAAACACAAAAGAACTGTCAATCTCCCTCTGCCTGGGGCTCCATGCAAGATCTCACCTCGTGGAGTTGCAATGATCATGAGAACGGTGAGGAAGCAGCCCAGAACTACACGGGAGGATCTTGTCAATGATCTCAAGGCAGCTGGGACCATAGTCACCAAGAAAACAATTGGTAACACACTACGCCGTGAAGGACTGAAATCCTGAAGCGCCCGCAAGGTCCCCCTGCTCAAGAAAGCACATATACATGCCCGTCTGAAGTTTGCCAATGAACATCTGAAAGATTCAGAGGACAACTGGGTGAAAGTGTTGTGGTCAGATGAGACCAAAATGAGCTCTTTGGCATCAACTCAACTCGCCGTGTTTGGAGGAGGAGGAATGCTGCCTATGACCCCAAGAACACCATCCCCACCATCAAACATGGAGGTGGAAACATTATGCTTTGGGGGTGTTTTTCTGCTAAGGGGACAAGACAACTTCACCGCATCAAAGGGATGATGGACGGGGCCATGTACCGTCAAATCTTGGTTGAGAACCTCCTTCCCTCAGCCAGGGCATTGAAAATGGGTCGTGGATGAGTATTCCAGCATGACAATGACCCAAAACACACAGCCAAGGCAACAAAGGAGTGGCTCAAGAAGAAGCACATTAAGGTCCTGGAGTGGCCTAGCTTCTCAGGGATCACTGGGGCGCTAGCGGGCTGCACCCGACACTACCAGGTGAAATGCAAGACAAAATTCCAAAATTGAATTATTAAAAATGCACCAATATACAAGTGTCCCATACTCATCAAAAGCTCTGCTTCTTGGCAATATCACAGCGTTGTCGGATTTCAAAAAGGCTTTACGGCGAAAGCACTACATTTGATTGTTTGAGGCTAGCACCTCACATATTGTCCATAACCATACCAGCGCGGTCGATAGAAAATGCATTTCACAGGGAAAACCTGTGCCTTACCTTTTGTAGAACGTCTGCAGAGGGCTTCCTAAGTGTCCAACGAAGACAATCCATGGGTATTTGGTTAGAAAAAGTAATTTATTATATCCTTAAATCTCCGTTTGGTTGGCGCCTTGTGTTCAGAAAATCCAATGTGACGAGAACGCGTTCAACTATACCTATAAACTTTCCCTCAACAAAACAAAAACCAATTAAAATGCTTCCTTAGCTTATCTTTTATGAATAAAAGTGATAATCTTTCACTTGGATGGTCACCTAAACGTTATATAAGTCAAATAAAGTGGACCGCTCAGCAAAATGTGCGTACAAAAACGTGCAACTGAAAAAGAGGTCCCCCGGCTAGAACTTCTCCCAATAGAACACATTAGTTCCGATTTCCATTAAACTTTGCCTATACACTGCTGACATCCAGTGGAAGCAGTAGGTACTACATTCAGGGTCCTGGTATAAATTATTTTTTATAGGCACTGTTTCAAAGTGAGCTATAAACCACAAGAATGAGATTTCCGGATGGAAAAATCTCTGGTTTTTGCCTGCCAAATGACTTCTGTTACACTCACAGACAAAATGATAACACTTTTGGAAACCTCAGAGTGTTTCCTATCCAATAGTACTAATTATGTCCATATCCTAGTTTCTGAGCCTGGGTGGCAAGCATTTTACTTTGGGCACGCCAGACTCTCCAAAACCAACCCCTCAGCTGCCGCTGCCTAACAAGCTAGCCAGTCTCCAGATCTTAATCCCATAGAAAATCTGTGGAGGGAGCTGAAGGTTCGAGTTGCCAAACGTCAGCCTCGAAACCTTAATGACTTGGAGAAGATCTGCAAAGAGGAGTGGGACAGAATCCTTCCTGAGATGTGTGCAAACCTGGTGGCCAACTACAAGAAATGTCTGACCTCTGTGATTGCCAACAAGGGTTTTGCCACCAAGTACTAAGTCATGTATTGCAGAGGGGTCAAATACTTATTTCCCTCATTAAAATGCAAATCAATTTATAACATTTTTCACATGCGTTTTTCTGGATTTTTTTGTTGTTATTCTGTCTCTCACTGTTCAAATAAACCTACCATTAAAATTATAGACTGATCATTTCTTTGTCAGTGGGCAAACATACAAAATCAGCAGGGGATCAAATACTGTTGTCCCTCACTGTAGGCTAGGCTACATGTGACTGTAAAGTGTGTGTTCGGGCATGTGCATGTGAGTACAATATTGCTAATGCTTCAGACAATTGAAAAGATCAGGCAATTCATTTTTCATCCACATGTCCATAGATCTATGTTAATTCCCCTTTATTCAACATAGGACATAGTGAAACCCTTAGTGGGTTTTTAGTAATGTGACAGAAAACATGGTAGGTACTGTTTTTGGGGTCTGTCGTTTCATTTGGGGACTCGGCAGTTGGGGTTTTCTAAATTGTATTTTTATGTTTTATTTTAGTTTAGGGTTACACAAATGTTTTATTAATTGTTTGTTTTTGTGATGCACTACTCAGTCTGGTTTAAGTTATTCTTTAATACTACTGTAACATAAACAGTTCATTTAAAGCAGTCTCTTGGAATGTTCGGGGCAGTGAGCATGTGGTCAAGAGGAAGAACATTCTAACATTCTTAAAAAAAGGAAAGGGTTTCAATTGCTGTGCTACAGGAGACCCATTTATAACAGAACATTCTAAGCTGAAGTGGGACTGGGTGGGTCAGGCGTACTTCTCTTCTGTTAGTTCAAACAAAAAAATGTCCCATTTATATTTGAGAACCAAGATACAGACCTTGAAGGACGATTTATTTTGATTACAGGTAATATACTTGGTCAACATATTACTATACTAAAAGTATATGGCCCAAACACAGACTCCCCCCAAATCTATGTCTGACATAATTTTATTGTTTAATCAACACTGCAAGGGACTTGGGTTTATTTCAGGAGATTTTAATTGTACTTTGGGTAAATTGGATAAATCATCAACTGCTCCAGTCTCAAATCATAGAGCCTCAAATGCTCTCAGAAGTGTTTGTGATTCATCTGGTTTAGTAGACGTATGGAGAGAGCTAAATCCTAATGTCAGAGACTATACTTTTACTCAAGACCCCATAATTCATATTCTAGATTGGACAATTTTGTTATGCCCTCTACTTACATGCATTGTCCAGTCATGTGCTATTGGTTCTATAGTAAGTTCTGACCATGCCCCAGTATATATAGATATTGAAATTGGTAAAACAATTCCCAAAATGAGATATTGGAGACTTAATATGTCTCTGCTTAACAATGAAGTATTCTGCTCTGTGATAAAAGATAAATTATTACATTACTGGATCGGCAATCTACAGTCGTGGCCAAAAGTTTTGAGAATGACACAAATATTCAAGTCTGCTGCCTCAGTTTGTATGATGGCAATTTGCATATACTCCAGAATGTCATGAAGAGTGATTAGATGAATTGCAATTAATTGCAAAGTCCCTGTTTGCTATGCAAATGAACTGAACATTTCCACTGCATTTCAGCCCTGCCACAAAAGGACCAGCTGGCATCATGTCAGTGATTCTCTCATTAACACAGGTGTGAGTGTTGACGAGGACAAGGCTGGAGATCACTCTATCATGCTGATTGAGTTTGAATAAGGAGGGTGGTGCTTCAAAAGGAGGGTGGTGCTTGGAATCATTGTTCTTCCTCTGTCAACCATGGTTTCCTGCGAGGAAACACGTGCCGTCATCATTGCTTTGCCCCAAAAGGGCTTCACAGGCAAGGATATTGCTGCCAGTAAGATTGCACCTAAATCAACCATTTATCGGATCATCAAGAACTTCAAGGAAAGCGGTTCAATTGTTGTGAAGAAAGCTTCAGGGCACCCAAGAAAGTCCAGCAAGCGCCAGGACCGTCTCCTAAAGTTGATTCAGCTGCGGGATTGGGGCACCACCAGTACAGAGCTTGCTCAGGAATGGCAGCAGGCAGGTGTGAGTGCATCTGCATGCACAGTGAGGCGAAGACTTTTGGATGATGGCCTGGTGTCAAGAAGGGCAGCAAAGAAGCCACTTCTCTTCAGGAAAAACATCAGGGACAGACTGATATTCTGCAAAAGGTACAGGGATTGGACTGCTGAGGACTGGGGTAAAGTCATTTTCTCTGATGAATCCCCTTTCCGATTGTTTGGGGCATCCTGAAAAAAGCTTGTCCGGAGAAGACAAGGTGAGCACTACCATCAGTCCTGTGTCATGCCAACAGTAAAGCATCCTGAGACCATTCATGTGTGGGGTTGCTTCTCAGCCAAGGGAGTGGGCTCACTCACAATTTTGCCTAAGAACACAGCCATGAATAAAGAATGGTACCAACACATCCTCCGCTAGCAACTTCTCCCAACCATCCAAGAACAGTTTGGTGATGAACAATGCCTTTTCCAGCATGATGGAGCACCTTGCCATAAGGCAAAAGTGATAACTAAGTGGCTCGGGGAACAAAACATCAATATTTTGGGTCCATGGCCAGGAAACACCCCAGACCTTAATCCCATTGAGAACTTGTGGTCAATCCTCAGAAGGCAGGTGGACAAACAAAATCCCACAAATTCTGACAAACTCCAAGCATTGATTATGCAAGAATGGGTTGCCGTCAGGATGTGGCCCAGAAGTTAATTGACAGCATGCCAGGGCGGATTGCAGAGGTCTTGAAAAAGAAGGGTCAACACTGCAAATATTGACTCTTTGCATCAACTTCATGTAATTGTCAATAAAACCCTTTGACACTTATGAAATGCTTGTAATTATACTTCAGTAGTATTCATAGTAACATCTGACAAAAACATCTAAAGACACTGGAGCAGCAAACTTTGTGGAAATTAATATTTGTGTCATTCTCAAAACTTTTGGCCACGACTGTACTCTCTCCTGTCTCAGCTGCAACTATCTGGGATGCTACTAAAGCAACCATAAGGGGTTATATCATTTCCCAAGCCTCTCTGATCAAGAAGCTTAGAATGGAAAATAGGGAAATATTGGAGGCTGAAGCAAAGCATTTAGAATGTTTTCATAAACAACAACCAACCCAGGCGAACTGGAATTCACTAGCTTGTGCTAAAGACAAACTCAATTTAGAGCATACAAAGCATGTAAGCATTTTCAGCAAGCAAAAATATGAGTTCAGCAACCGTCCAAGCCGTCTACTTGCACACCAACTTAACAAATAATAGAATGAAAGATTGATTAAGTCTATAAGGATGGCAGATGGCTCCACTTCTTACGATCCATTGCTTATCAATAATACGTTTTGCGACTTCTATAAATCTCTTTATACTTCACAATGTACAAGATCGAACGACAAAATTAATAATATCTGAATAAGATCATCTTGCCCATTATATCAGATGAGCAAAGAAATAGACTAAATGCTCCCCTTTACTCCTGAAGAGGTTTGGGAAACTATTACAAAAAAAAGTTGCATTACCTTTATTTAACTAGGCAAGCCAGTTAAGAACAAATTCTTATACACAATGACGGCCTAACGGGGAACAGTGGGTTAACTGCCTTGTCACACCCTGATCTGTTTCACCTGTCTTGTGTTTGTCTCCACCCCCCACCAGGTGTCTCCCATTTCTCCCCATTATCTCCTGCATTTTCTGTTTGTCTGTTGCCAGTTCGTCTTGTCCTGTCAAGTCCTACCAGCGTGTTTTCACGTTTTTGAGTTTCTATAGTTGCTGTTTTCTAGTCCTCCTGGTTTTGACCATTCTGCCCTGAGCCTGCCTGCCGTTCTGTACCTTTCTGACACTACCCTGGATTACTGACCTCTGCCTGCTGTGACCCTGAGCCTGCCTGCCGTTCTCTACCTTTCTGACACTGCCCTGGATTACTGAACTCTGCCTGCCCTTGACCTGTCGTTTGCCTGCCCCCTGTTTTGTAAATAAACATCTGAACTGTCTGCATCTGGGTCTTATCCTGAGTCCTGATAGGCTGAGGCAATAAGGTCTAGTAATAACATCAAGGGCATCTCTATGGGTGACGAAGAGCACAGAATTTAATTATTTGCTGATGATGTGCTTTTATACATGTCTAAACCAGAGACCTCTGTCACTGCAGTAATGGACATCATATCTGAATATGGTAACCTGTCAGGGTACAAAATTAACGTGGATAAATCCATGGCTTTACCTTTTGAGTATCCCCTCTACAATCAACATAGAAACGATATCTCAACAATCACCCGACCTCAACTCAATTGAGATGGTTTGGGATGAATTGGACCGCAGAGTGAAGGAAAAGCAGCCAACAAGTGCTCAGCATATGTGGGAAGTCCTTCAAGATTGTTGGAAAAGCATTCCAGGTGAAGCTGGTTGAGAAAATGCCAAGAGTGTGCAAAGGGTGGCTACTTTGAAGAATCTGAAATATAATGTCTTCACTATTATTCTACAATGTAGAAAATAGTGAAAATAAAGAAAAACCCTTGAATGAGTAGGTGTGTCCACACTTTTGACTGGTACTGTATATCTGGAACAATAAGAAACCCAGAACCAAATTTCCCAAACAAATTAAGCCTAAGGTTTTAGGTGGAGTCTCTTTGACAAATCTGCAACTATAATACTGGTCTGCTCAGATCAAGCACATGATTAGTTGGCGCCTATACAGACGCCACTCACTTTGGGTTGAGATGGAATCAATAGCATGACATCCAAGAGCATTAGCTTCCTTACCCGTTATTAATAGCCTTGAAAAGATCCCAGCCTTATCTGACAATTTTACACATAACATAATACACTCTTAGCTTGGAAAGATGCAAGGAGGTACTTGCAGATTCCAGACCATATATCACTCTGGTCACTGATTGCCCTTAATCCATATTTTCCCAAAAAAATAAAGAGCATTGGATTTATGGACTGGAAGACGAAGGGTATTGCTGACCTTACGCCTTTATTTACTCAGGACACTCTTAAATCGTTCCAACAGATAAAAACGGAGTTTGACTTACCCAACAAAGATTGTTTTAAGTACCTACAACTTAGATACCTCATAGAGGGTCAGAAGAAAGTCGATAAACTACGTTTTCAAATTACTGAAGTTGAAAAACTATTTACGAATACTACTGTTCGGAGAGGTTTAATCTCCAACATATATTCTATTTTATTGAACAGAAGTGCCTCATCCTATGATGCGTTGAGACATGTTTGGGAGAGAGACATTGGACATGCATTCGTGAGGAAGAATGGGCTTCTATCTGCGAAAGGGTCTACCCCAAATGCAGCACCATAAGCATACAATAACTACATTTCAAATGTTTTCATAGAACCTACTTTACACCTCTCCGCCTTCACTGAATGTTTCCCAATGCATCACATTTATGTTTCAAATGTAAACAGGATACTGGCACCTTCATGCACGTTCTTTGGTACTGTACCAGAATCAAGTCTTATTGGAATGATATTCATTTACACATCCAGAAGATCTTGGGTAGACAATTTGCTTTTTCACTTAATTTCTATCTGCTCTGCTTTGATTGTAACGTTGTGTTTGACCCTGACTGAACGTCTGTTCAATACCCTTGTTTACTTAGCCAAAAAATGCGTATTGTTATTATGGTCCACACCTGAAGTACCATCTGCGAGAATGTGGATTTCTCAAACTTCTGCTATTCTACTCCTAGAGAAACTTACCATTGATTTACACCAGACGTCTGATACATTTTGGAAAATCTGGTCTCCATTGTGGTCCTATGTAGAAAGGAACCTCCCATAAATGACCCATGTTATAATTGTGATGTTTGTATATATTTTTTATGACTGCCTTTTTGTGTAATGTTTTGCTGTATCCTTATTCCGTTTATTGTACTTAGTCTGTATGGTGCACTTTGTTTAGTTGTCTATGTAACGTTCTAATAAAAATATCCTAGATTCAACACAAAAAATAACTCCTCACCTGGAAATGAGAACAAAGTCCGTCTATGGCCATAATGCATCAGGTTGTAGTGAAACGTAGTGCGTTTCAGACACAATCTGGAAACACTCTGAGAACCTTTCACCCATCTGTCTAACTCTACAACTCAGTGAGGGGCTCCTCTTAGCTCTCACCCTATGCATTCTTTCCACATCTATATGAAGAATCCAGGTTGGTTCACATTCTTATTCATTTCTTTATGATGGATTCCGACTAAAGTCCCATGTACCCGGGTGAGATCCGACATCTGGATTTTCTCACGTGAAAGAAACCTCATTATTTTTGCTTTTATGAACATTTAAAAGGTGACTGACCCAATGGTATGGTAGTATGTGTTGTGGTCTGTTCCCACGTTTCATCCAAGTTGTGGAAAACCAAATGAGAATAACCTTGGTCATTAATATATATATATGGAGAGCCTTACGGTTGTGGACGGATATATATATATATATACGCACAATAAATACATTTTGTATTGTGCACATTTGCAGCTAAAAAAAGCTGAATTGCAGCATACATAGGCCTACGTAAGTAAGTCAATAAAATATAAAAATAAGAGATGTACTATAGCACTGGATGGACAAAGTAAGTGTAGATTGTCAGAAGGTCTTCGGGGGGGAAGGTTGAAGTGGCGCAGACAGTCATGAAGAGCCTTCGGATCACTTTGGTGGTAATGTCAGAGATGTGTGTTTCCCATTTTAGGTTGGCTTGGAATGTCACACCGAGCGCTTTGGCACTGGACACCACCTCAAGTGTGTGGTCGGAGATGGATAATGGCTAAGGTGGGTCAGGATTATGGCTGAAACAGGTATACATGACTTTTCACTTTGTTGGGTTGAGCTTCATCTTGTTTTGTTCTGAACAGTCAGCTAGTTGGTTGAGATCCTGCTGTATGGTGGAAATGTCACATTAAAAGGTACAATTTGCAATATCCTATAGCTGTGGTCATTTCAATGAATTAATAATATATTCCCATTGATTCTATAAATCAAATAACATTTTATTTGTCACATACACATGGTTAGCAGATGTTAATGCGAGTGTAGCGAAATGCTTGTGCTTCTAGTTCCGACCATGCAGTAATATCTAACAAGTAATCTACCTATTTCACAACAACCACCTTAAACACACAAGTGTAAAAGAATGAATAAGAATATGTACATATAAATGTATGGATGAGCGATGACCGAACGGCACAGGCAAGATGCAGTAGACGGTACAGAGTACAGTATATACATATGATATGAGTAATGTAGGGTATGTAAACATTATATAAAGTGGCATTGTTTAAAGTGGCTAGAGATTTAAGTCAGTATGTTGGCAGAAGCCACTCAATGTTAGTGGTGGCTGTTTAACAGTCTTGAGATAGAAGCTGTTTTTCAGTCTCTCGGTCCCAGCTTTGATGCACCTGTACTGACCTCGCCTTCTTGATGATAGCGGGGTGAACAGGCAGTGGCTCGGGTGGTTGTTGTCCTTGAGGATCTTTTTGGCCTTCCTGTGACATCGGGTGGTGTAGGTGTCCTGGAGGGCAGGTAGTTTACCCCCGGTGATGCGTTGTGCAGACCTCACTACCCTCTGGAGAGCCTTACGGTTGTGGGCGTAGCAGTTGCCGTACCAGGCGGTGATACAGCCCGACAGGATGCTCTCGATTGTGCATCTGGAAAAGTTTGTGAGTGTTTTTGGTGACAAGCCAAATTTCTTCAGCCTCCTGAGGTTGAAGAGGCGCTGTTGCGCCTTCTTCACCACGCTGTCTGTGTGGGTGGACCATTTCAGTTCGTCCGTGATGTGTACGCCTGAGGAACTTAAAACTTTCCACCTTCTCCACTACTGTCCCGTCGATGTGGATAGGGGGCTGCTCCCTCTGCTGTTTCCTGAAGTCCACGATCATCTCCTTTGTTTTGTTGACGTTGAGTGAGAGGTTATTTTCCTGACACCACACTCCGAGGGCCCTCACCTCTTCCCTGTAGGCCGTCTCGTCGTTGTTGGTAATCAAACCTACCACTGTAGTGTTGTCTGCAAACTTGATGATTGAGTTGGAGGCGTGCATGGCCACGCAGTCATGGGTGAACAGGGAGTACAGGAGAGGGCTGAGAACGCACCCTTGTGCGGCCCCAGTGTTGAGGATCAGCGGGGTGGAGATGTTTTTTCCTACCCTCACCACCTGGGGGCGGTACGTCAGGAAGACCAGGACCCAGTTGCACAGGGCGGGGTAGAGACCTCGAGCTTAATGACAAGTTTGGAGGGTACTATGGTGTTAAATGCTGAGCTGTAGTCGATGAACAGCATTCTTACATAGGTATTCCTCTTGTCCAGATGGGTTAGGGCAGTGTGCAGTGTGATTGCGATTGCGTCGTCTGTGGACATATTGGGGCGATAAGCAAATTGGAGTGGGTCTAGGATGTCAGGTAGGGTGGAGGTGATATGATCCTTGACTAGTCTCTCAAAGCACTTCATGATGACGGAAGTGAGTGCTACGGGGCGATAGTCATTTAACTCAGTTACCTTAGCTTTCTTGGGAACAGGAACAATGGTGGCCCTCTTGAAGCATGTGGGAACAGCAGACTGGGATAAGGATTGATTGAATATGTCCGTAAACACACCAGCCAGCTGGTCTGCGCATGCTCTGAGGACGAGGCCAGGGATGCCGTCTAGGCCGGCAGCCTTGCGAGGGTTTCAATGTTTTACTCACGTTGGCTGCAGTGAAGGAGAGCCCGCAGGTTTTGGTAGCGGGCCATGTCGGTGGCACTGCATTGTCCTCAAAGCGAGCAAAGAAGTTGTTTAGTTTGTCTGGGAGCAAGATATCGTGGTCCGCGACAGGGCTGGTTTTATTTTTGTAGTCCGTGATTGACCGTAGACCCTGCCACATACCTCTCGTGTCTGAGCCGTTGAATTGCGACTCTACTTTGTCTCTATACTGACGCTTAGCTTGTTTGATTGCCTTGCGGTGGGAATAGCTACACTGTTTGTATTCAGTCATGTTTCCGGTCGCCTTGCCCTGAATAAAAGCAGCGGTTCGCGCTTTCAGTTTTGCGCGAATGCTTCCATCAATCCACGGTTTCTGGTTGGGGAACGTTTTAATAGTCACTGTGGGTACAACATCACCGATGCACTTGCTAATAAACTCGCTCACCGAATCAGCGTATTCATCAATGTTGTTGTCCGACGCTATGTAGAACATATTCCAGTCCACGTGATCGAAGCAATCTTGAAGCGTGGAACCAGATTGGTAGGACCAACGTTGAACAGACCTGAGCACGGGCGTTTCCTGTTTTAGTTTCTGTCTATAGGCTGGGAGCAACAAAATGGAGTCATGGTCAGATTTGCCGAAAGGGGGCCGGGGGAGGGCTTTGTATGCGCCGCGGAAGTTAGAATAACAATGATCCAGGATTTTGCCAGCCCGGGTCACGCATTTGATATGCTGATAAAATTTAGGGGAGCCTTGTTTTCAGATTAGCCTTGTTACAATCCCCAGCTACAATAAATGCAGCCTTAGGATATGTGCTTTCCAGTTTATATAGAGTCCAATGAAGTTCTTTCAGGGCCGTTGATGTGTCTGCTTGGGGGGGATATACGTGACTGTGATTATAATTGAAGAGAATTATCTAGGTAGATAATGCGGTCGGCATTTGATTGTAAGGAATTCTAGGCCAGGTGAACAAAAGGACTTGAGTATGACTTATAAAGCCCCATGAACTTAGTACAATTGTCTTACCCCCGGCATGTCCTTGTTTTTTACTCAATAGTTAACAATAGTCGTTCTTAACACAGAACGTATTGCCTCAAAATAATACCTCTAGAATATAATAAATAAATAAAAAATAAATAAAATGAATAAAGGATTGTGCCTTTAAAGAACTGGAAAGGACTGGAAAGACTCATAGCCCCATTTGAACTGAAATGCACAGGAAAAGCAGTGAGAACTGCCTTGATGTGCAGTTGACAAGTCAGTGTCATCTCTACATGAGGTCCCATCAAATACTTTACAGTGCAATCAGGATAGGGAAGTAGAAACAACAGCAATACTATTGAACGTCATTAATCACATTACTTAAACATCCCACATAAAAAGCAGGACTATTTTGATAGCATAATTTACTAACTCGATTAAACCAGTTTCATTACATGCATTTATAACCGTGTATGGTTGTCCCTCTGTGGAACATCTCTAGAGCATGCTCTGGGATCTACTCCTACTATCACTCTGAATGATCTTCCAGCTACTGACTGGCACGGTGCTCTTGTCTATACAGCATCTGCCTCTGGTTGTCATGTTGCTATGCTGTTTAGATGCCAGTATGGCAATAGGTCTGTGCAGGTGCTACAGGGTTTACTACTAGCAGGATAACAGAAAGAGTTAATGGGTGACTCAACACAATGGATCTTATCACTCTCTGGCCATGCTCGAAGACACAAACATGTGGCTTATGTTTCTGCCCTGTGGTTTATGTTTCTCTCTCTTTTCGTCCTTCTTTTTTGGGGGGATTTTTATATTTGGTATTTTCCACTCCCCGAATTCCTCTCAAGCTGCGAGTGAAATGTGTTTTCCTCTCTCTGAAAAGGGGTAGAAATAGAGAAGGGTGGATGGAGGTGAAGTGGCTTAAATTAGCACACCTGTTGGTAATTTATCACACATAAACCTCACACCTAATTTTCACACCTGTAGTGCAATGTGCTGCGAGTCCCAGTAATTCACTCCCACATGGTGTTTGAGTCCTGGGTTTCCCCGCGCAACGCCTGGCTCGGAATGAGAGGAGAGGGGACATGACAGCCTATGAAGAGTGGACATGCATGCTTGGCATTTTTGCACCACATGTAGCATGGCTCAGTCCGGTCTCTTCCATCCCGTCCCCACCCCCCTCCTTTGCTCTACCAGCCATGGATACTTTAGATTCTTCACATCTGAAGGAAAAAGTGGATGGATACCAAGATTCTCCCTGCTACGTAGCACAAAAATAAACATCCCTGAGGGCTTGGGTCTATTTGAGACATCCCAAACAAACAAAAACATCCACACAAATTAACACACACCACACACACACACAGGGCTCTAAATTAATAATTAAAAAGTGGATGTAATAAATGTATCACTAGCCACTTTAAACAATGCCATTTATATAATGTTTACATATCCTACATTACTCATCTCATATGTATATACTGTACTCTATACCATCTACTGCATCTTGCCTATGTCGGTCAGCCATCGCTCATCCATATATTTATATGTACATACTCGTATTCATTCCTTTACACTTGTGTGTATAAGGTAGTTGTTGTGAAATTGTTAGATTACTTGTTAGATACTACTGCATGGTCGGAACTAGAAGCACAAGCATTTCGCTACACTCGCATTAACATCTGCTAACCATGTGTATGTGACAAATAAAATTTGATTTGATTAAAAATGTTTAATTGGTAGCACTGATGCTTCCAACCTAAAACAAATGTAGGAGCACAACATCAAATTTAGGAGCACCAGAAAAGCCGATTTTTGTATTGATTAAGATAAAGCCTATATTGGGTCTATATGAATTATAGCTACTTCTGAGGCACAATGATGTGCCCTAGAGACTAATAAAGACATTGTTTATTATAAAACGGCATAGATTCTACAAGTGTCTGGAACTCTATTGGAAGGATGCGACATCATTCCTCCACGAGAAATTCCATAATTTGGTGATTTGTTGATGGTGGTAGAAAACGCTCCAGAATCTCCCATAAGTTTTCAATTGGGTCGAGATCTGGTGACACGCACACTTGCGCACGTTCCTTTAAGACCACTCTTCCAAAGTAACTGAGACCTCTTCTTCTAGCCATGGTAGCCAAAATAATGGGCAACTGTGCATTTTTATACATGACCCTAAGCATGATGGGATGTTAATTGCTTAATTAACTCAGGAAGCACACCTGTGTGGAAGCACCTGATTTCAATATACTTTGTATACCTCATTAATTCAAGTGTTTCCTTTATTTGAGCAGTTACCGTATATGATCAGACTGGTAATAGGGAGGGAGCAGCAGAGGGTCCGCCTCTCACCATCCCTCCGCCGGGACTGACCGTGACCAAAAAGGGGACGCCCACTTTGCACACACTGGTTGAATCAACCTTGTTTCCACGTACACTACCGTTCAAAAGTTTAGGGTCCCTTAGAATGGTCCTTGTTTTTGAAAGAAAAACACATTTTTGTCCATTAAAATAACATCAAATTGATCAGAAATACAGTGTAGACATTGTTAACGTTGTAAATGACTATTGTAGCTGGAAACGGCAGATTTTTATGGAATATCTACATAGGCGTACAGAGGTCCATTATTAGCAACAATCACTCCTGTGTTCCAATGGCACGTTGTGTTAGCTAATCCAAGTTTATCATTTTAAAAGGCTAATTGATCATTAGATAACCATTTTGCAATTATGTTAGCACAGCTGAAAACTGTTGTTCTGATTAAAGAAGCAATAAAACTGGCCTTCTTTAAACTAGTTGAGTATCTGGAGCATCAGCATTTGTGGGTTTGAATAAAGGCTCAAAATGGCCAGAAACAAATAACTTCTGAAACTGGTCAGTCTATTCTTGTTCTGAGAAATGAAGGCTATTCCATGCAAGAAATTGCCAAGAAACTGAAGATCTCGTACAGCGCTGTGTACTACTCCCTTCACAGAACAGCACAAACTGGCTCACAAGTCCTCAACTGGAGCTTCATTAAATAGTACCCGCAAAACACCAGTCTGAAATACAGCATAACGTTTCCTAAAGGTGTCCTCATGGTTCTATTTAAAGTCATTTTCTCAAATTGTTCCAAGAATGCTAAGAAACAAAGTTCTTCTGTGGGAATTTCAGTACTTCAGCAATACGGTTCCAACAAGTTTCTTCATGGTTCTATTGAAATTCATGTTCTCAAATTGTTCAGAGAACATAAAACAAATGTTCCATAAAACAACAAGAAAAATGTAGTGACGTTCAGAGAACGTTCTAAGAATATTATTTAAAAACATACAGTTGAAGTCGGAAGTTAACATACAGTTTTTAACAATTCCTGACATTTAATCCTAGTAAAGATTCCCTGTCTTAGGTCAGTTAGGATCACCACTTTATTTTAAGAATGTGAAATGTTGGAATAATAGTTGAGAGAATGATTTATTTCAGCTTTGATTTCTTTAATCACATTCCCAGTGGGTCAGAAGTTTACATACACTCAATTAGTATTTGGTAGCATTGCCTTTACATTTTTTAACTTGGGTCAAACATTTTGGGTAGCCTTCAACAAGTTTCCCACAATAGGTTAGGTGGATATTGGCCCATTCCTCCTGACAGAGCTGGTGTAACTGAGTCAGGTTTGTAGGCCTCCTTGCTCGCACACGCTTTTTCAGTTCTGCCCACAAATGTTCTATGAAATTGAGGTCAGGGCTTTGTGATGGCCACTCCAATACCTTGATGGTGTTGTCCTTAAGCCATTTTGCCAAAACTTTGGAAGTATACATGGGGTCATTGTCCATTTAGAATACCCATTTGCGACCAAGCTTTAACTTCCTGACTGATGTCTTGAGATGTTGCTTCAATATATCCACATAATTTTCCTTTCTCATGATGCCATCTATTTTGTGAAGTGCACCAGTCCCTCCTGCAGCAAAGCACCCTCACGACATGATGCTGCCAACCCCGTGCTTCACGGTTGGGATGGTGTTCTTCGGCTTGCAAGCCTCCTACTTTTTCCTCCAAACATAACGATGGTCATTATGGCCAAACAGTTTTCTTTTTGTTTCATCAGACCAGAGGACATTTCTCCAAAAAGTACAATCATGGTACCTTCAGGCGCTTGGAAATTGCTCCCAAGGATGAACCAGACCTTTTTTCTGAGGTCTTGGCTGATTTCTTTTGATAATCCCATGATGTCAAGCAAAGAGGCACTGAGTTTGAAGGTAGGCCTTGAAATAAATCCACAGGTACACCTCCAATTGACTCAAATTATGTCAATTAGCCTATCAGAAGCTTCTAAAGCCATGACATAATTTTCTGGAATTTTCCAAGCTGTTTAAAGGCACAGTCAACTTAGTGTATGTAAACTTCTGACCCACTGGAATTGTGATACAGTGAATAATAAGTGTCTGTAAACAATTGTTGGAAAAATGACTTGTGTCATGCACAAAGTAGATGTCCTAACCGACTTGCCAAAACTATAGTTTGTTAACAAGAAATTTGTGGAGTGGTTGAAAAACAAGTTTTAATGACTGCAACCTAAGAGTATGTAAACTTCCAACTTCAACTGTACATTCCATTCTGAGCATCAACGAAACTCTCTCTATCCTCTAGTGTGTTCTGGTGTGTTGGCCTCACCCACAAATTGGCCACACCTGATCTTAATGAGTGCTTGTTTTCTTTGAAATGGGGTCTGTTTGAATAGACAAATATTAACAGCTTTGTATGCGTAAAAAAATGGCATGCTAGCTCCATCCTGATGGCACAGTCGACTAATTCCATGAATAGAGAACAGAGGATTATAGGTTTGAATCTCACTGATGGCGTGTGACAATAGAAAAATTGTGCCTAAGCAAATTAATTTCCATGTCTTATCTATGTTTGGAGTTCAAAAAAGTTAACCAAAAATAAGCTAGCAGTGTTATTAAAAGTCTCACTGAAACATTCAGTGAAAGATTTAAGGAAGTAATTTAAAAACCTCCAAATAACCTATAATTTCCATTACTAGAACGTTAATAAAACCTCCAAGGAACAAGAGTAAAACATTATCAGAACCTTCATGTAACCTAAAAATAAACATTTCCAGAAGAAGGCGAAATATTCACTTCCGTTTTACCGGTCAGGAAACGTATGGCTTCGTTCCCAGAACCAATGGTAAACCAAAAACTTCCAAGGAACCTAATGCTCTAGCTGGGTCTCTAGTCATGGTTTTAAAACTTTTGAAATCTCATAGTATCAGCGCTCGAGGAAGCTGCAGACACGGTAATCTGAGCAAACCGATTAGCCAGCCGTAGGCCTATAGGTGCACTTGACTTGCTCTCCGGGCCCGAGGGGGTATGGCACTTGGAGGCAGTGGTACAGCAAAGCCTAATCCTAACAACAATTATTCTGGTAAAAAAAAAAAGCTAAATAATGCATACATTTAAATATTTAGGAGCAAAATGGTTGCACTTTAAAGCACTGCACACACACTGTATACATAGTCACACTGACTATCACTACGGCCCTCCCTCTCTCCACTGGGTGAACATGAACCGTGCCACACAGTTCTACCTCATTAACCCTTTAACAAGATACAACCTCACACCCCCGCTCGGCCCTGCGGCCTGGAGGGAGATCTGAGGTGATCCACAGGGTCAAAAGTGGAGCGCTCCACAGGGGGGGGGCTGATGGCTGAGACACGGTCTTACTTTCACACATGGTCCACACCACAAAAAGACAACTTCAAAGCATCGTTCCCTGGCTCCAATATCTAGAATCCCACCACCACCTTTCACTTGAGAGTGAGAATTGCAGCGCCTTGGGTTTTCAAACTTTAGTAATTGAGGACTGTTTCTTACCCTTTACAGATAGACTTCATGGTATGTTGCCTGTAAAAAAATACGGATTCATACACTCCCATTTTTACCATATTCTTGTTGAGATAAGACTTTTATATCTCCGTGCACATGAATTTGAGTGGACATGGGCCAATGTGGGTGGACTTCTATTTTAATAAATCCATTGAATATATACCATCACAAATAAATCCATTATTCATTTGTTTAAGGCAGGTCCTAAGAAACAAAAGACTAATAATTTATTTTCAAAAGAATAGAATGGCATATTTTGAGTTTAATGACGTTGCTGGTCTGTGCAGCCTATATGCTACATGGCTATGCCATGCACACGAAATGAATAGTTATTGTGTTCATTAAACAGACAAGACACTTAGGCTACCCTGATCACAGTCAACACAGACGGAGATTCAGTGAAACAAAATCACATTGATTGATTAAGACGAGTCATAGGCTTTTGGTCAGGAGTAGGCCTAGGCTACTAAGTGACTGCAAAATAACCCACAACAAATGTTCTGTTCACCAGTGCTAATACATGAACCAACTAGACAAGATGATCATGAGCAGCATTCACCTCAACTTAGCTAACATTTCTACAGCCTAATTGTAACCAATATTCAAATGTAGATTCAGTGAAAATAAAAATCTGACATCGATTGATATATCAGGACGAGTCCCCACGCTCGTCTCAATGAACCGTGAAACGGTGCTGAAATAGTTGAACACGTGCGGGTAGGCTATTGCTTCAAATGTATTATAGCAATTGGATGACTTTCATCCCGAGTTTCAGTAAAGAAAAAATGTGATGCCTTCAATTGCATTAGCTTACTTTATTACAATATTTTCGTCATTCAGTGATATTTACTGGAACAGTAATTCTTTATGGATACATCCAGATGTGGTTAAGAAAACACTGCATGCGGTGGGCTATGAGAAAGAAGAAAAAAAGATTGGTGAAGTGACATGCCGCGCAAAGTTTAGAACTGGCAGGAGAATGGTATTAACGGGCACTGCCTAGCAACCATTAAGAGCTTAAGAGCATAGTCCGTGTCAATGCCGCCTCATTTCATACCGTAGGCAGAACTTTACTGCCGTCATGACTATGTCGGTTGGACGGAAATAAAAGTAGAGGCTTTATCGCTGGCATTACCTTTCATATATCAAGAAAATTTAGCAAAATGTTGGCGGGATGTTAAAGTTGGCGGTAAAAACTCACTGGTTTGTATGTTGTATAAGTGTCACGCCTGCTCCCGCTCCCCCTCCCGGGCGCTCGAAGGCGCCAGGCTCCCCAGCATTACGCACTCCTGCCACCATCATTACGCACACCAGCCTTTCCCCCGTCACGCACATCAGCGTATTATTGGACTCACCTGGACTCAATCACCTGTTTATTACCTCCCCTGTATTTGACAGTTCCCCATCTCTGTTCCCCGCTGCTGCATTGATTGTCGAATGTCGTTGTGTTGCCCGTGTGCTGACGCTGTGCCTGTATTGTTTCATGTCTGTTCCTTATTAAATGTGGACTCCCCGTACCTGCTTCTCATCTCGGCGTCGGTCCGTACAATAAGAGTCCTATTAGAGAGCATTTCCCATAGAAGTAATGAAATCGGATGGCAAAGTACAGAAACATTTTGAAACACTCCACACATCTAGGGGCAGTATGGTATGTGCAATAGGTGTTCAAATTAGGATGGTGAACTGTATGTTTAATTCACATGAATGGTTGACATACTAGAGCAGGGATGGGCAACTTTGATGGGGGTGGGGGCCACAAAAAATCTGAACTCATCATGAGGGGCCGCAGTGGCCTGCGGGTCTTTTTTTGTATTTCTTTTTTTCAATTTTGTTTTATTTCAACTTTATTTAACCAGGTAGGCTAGTTGAGAATAAGTTCTCATTTACAACTGCGACCTGGCAAAGATAAAGCAAAGCAGTGCGACACAAACAAAGTTACACATGGAAAAAACAAGCATACAGTCAATAATACAATAGAAAACGTCTATATATGGTGTGTGCAAATGAGGTAGGATAAGGGAGGTAAGGAAATAAATAGTCCACAGTGGCGAAATAATTACAATATAGCAATTGGAGTGATAGATGTGCAGAAGATGAGTGTGCAAGTAGAGATACTGGGGTGAAAAGGAGCAAAATAAATAAAATAAATAAAATAAATAACAGTATGGATATGAGGTAGTTGGATGGGCTATTTACAGATGGGCTATGTACAGGTGCTGTGATCTGTGAGCTGCTCTGACAGCTGGTGCTTAAAGCTAGTGAGGGAGATATGAGTCTCCAGCTTCAGTGATTTTTGCAGTTCGTTCAAGTCATTGGCAGCAGTGAACTGGAAGGAAAGGCGGCCAAAGGAGGAATTGACTTGACCAGTGAAATATACCTGCTGGAGCGCGTGCTACGGGTGGGTGCTGCTATGGTGACCAGTGAGCTGAGATAAGGCGGGGCTTTACCTAGCAAAGACTTATAGATGACCTGGAGCCAGTGAGTATGGTGACGAATATGAAGCGAGGGCCAGCCAACGAGAGCATACAGGTCGCAGTGGTGGGTAGTATATGGGGCTTTGGTGACAAAACAGATGGCACTGTGATAGACTGCATTCAATTTACTGAGTAGAGTATTGGAGGCTATTTTGTAAATGACATCGCCGAAGTCAAGGATCGGTAGGATAGGCATTGAAGCTTGTCTGGAGGTTAGTTAACACAGTGGCCAAAGAAGAGCCAGAAGTAAACAGAATGGTGTCGTCTGCATAGAGGTGGATCAGAGAATCACCAGCAGCAAGAACGACATCATTGATGTATACAGAGAAAAGAGTCGGCCCGAGGATTGAACCCTGTGGCACCCCCATAGAGACTGCCAGAGGTCCGGACAACAGGCCCTCCGGTTTTGACACACTGAACTCTGTCTGAGAAGTAGTTGGTGAACCAGGTGAGGCAGTTATTTGAGAAACCAAGGCTGTAGAGTCTGCCGAAAATAATGTGGTGATTGACAGAGTCGAAAGCCTTGGCAGGTTGATGAATACAGCCGCACAGTATTGTCTCTTATCGATGGCGGTTATGATATCGTTTAGGACCTTGAGCGTGGCTGAGGTGCACCCATGACCAGCTCGGAAACCAGATTGCATAGCGGAGAAGGTATGGTGGGATTCTAAATGGTCTGTGATCTGTTTGTTAACTTGGCTTTCGAAGACCTTAGAAAGGCAGGGCAGGATAGATATAGGTCTGTAGCAGTTTGGGTCTAGAGTGTCTCCCACTTTGAGGAGGGGGGTGACAGCGGCAGCTTTCCAATCTTTGGGGATCTCAGACGATGCGAAAGAGAGGTTGAACAGGCTGGTAATACGGGTTGTAACAATTTTGGCAGATAATTTTAGAAAGAGAGGGTCCAAATTGTCTAGCCCGGCTGATTTGTAGGGGTCCAGATTTTGCATCTCTTTCAGAACATCAGCTATCTGGATTTGGGTGAAGGAGAAATGGGGAGGCTTGAGCAAGTTGGTGTGGGGGGTGCAGGGCTGTTGACCGGGGTAGCCAGGTGGAAAGCATGGCCAGCCGTAGAAAAATGCTTAATGAAATTCTCAATTATCGCGGATTTATCGGTGGTGACAGTGTTTCCTAGCCTCAGTGCAGTGGGCAGCTGGGAGGAGGTGCTCTTATTCTCCATGGACTTTACAGTGTCCCAGAACTTTTTGGAGTTTGTGCTACAGAATGCAAATTTCTGTTTGAAAAAGCTAGCCTTTGCTTTCCTAACTGCCTGTGTATATTGGTTCCTAACTTCCCTGAAAAGTTGCATATCGTGGGGGCTATTCAATGCTAATGCAGTATGTCATGTTTTTGTGCTGGTCAAGGGCAGTCAGGTCTGGAGTGAACCAAGGGCTATATATGTTCCTGGTTCTACATTTTTTTCAATGGGGCATGATTATTTAAGATGGTGAGGAAAGCACTTCTAAAGAATAACCAGGCATCCTCTATTGACGGAATGAGGTCAATATCCTTCCAGGATACCCGGGCCAGGTCGATTAGAAAGGCCTGCTCGCTGAAGTGTTTTAGGGAGCGTTTGACAGTGATGAGGGGTGGTCGTTTGACCGCATACCCATTACGGACGCAGGCAATGAGGCAGTGATCGCTGAGATCCTGGTTGAAGACAGCAGAGGTGCATTTGGATGGCAGGTTGGTTAGGATGATATCTATGAGGGTGCCCGTGTTTATGGATTTGGGGTTGTACCTGGAAGATTCATTGATCATTTGTGTGAGATTGAGGGCATCAAGCTTGTAGGATTGTAGGATGGCCGGGGTGTTTATCATTTCCCAGTTTAGGTCACCTAACAGCAAGAGCTCTGAAGATAGATGGGGAGCAATCAATTCACATATGGTGTCCAGGGCACAGCTGGAGGCAGAAGGTGGTCTATAGCAAGCGGCAACGGTGAGAGACTTGTTTCTGGAAAGGTTGATGTTTAAAAGTAGAAGCTCAAATTGTTTGGGCACAGACCTGGATAGTAAGACAGAACTCTGCAGGCTATCTCTGCAGTAGATTGCAACTCCGCCCTTTTTGGCAATTCTATCTTGTGTTATAGTTAGGGATGGACATTTCAGGGGTTTTGGTGGTCTTCCTAAGCCAGGATTCAGACACGGCTAGGACATCCGGGTTGGCAGAGTGTGCTAAGGCAGTGAATAAAACAAACTTAGGGAGGAGGCTTCTAATGTTAACATGCATGAAACCAAGGCTTTTACGGTTACAGAAGTCAACAAATGATAGCGCCTGGGGAATGGGAGTGGAGCTAGGCACCGCAGGGCCTGGATTAACCTCAAAATCACCAGAGGAACAGAGGAGGAGTAGGATAAGGGTACAGCTAAATGCTATAAGAACTGGTTGTCTAGTACGTTCGGAACAGAGAGTAAAAGGAGCAGGTTTCTGGGCACGGTAGAATAGATTCAAGGCATAATGTACAGACAAAGGTATGATAGGCTGTGAATACAGTGGATGATTACTAACCAAAACAGCAATGGACAAGGCATATTGACATTAGGGAGAGGCATGCGTAGCCGAGTAACGATTCAGACAGCTAGCGGGCTGGGGCGTTCCCACACATGCAGTCATGCCGTTTGAAGGCCCTAAGTGAAAAAAAATTGTTTGAAATTTCACATTTGCCATAGTTTGGAGAAAAAATATTTGCAGCTTTGAATATGACATCTGAGTGAGAGTGACTAACAAAACCAATGGGGGCCACTCGGTCAGTAATTCGACCATGATTACTACAAGTTTAGATAGTTGGCTAGACTAACTTATCAATCAAAATACATATTTTTTTGCTGTCACAGGCTAATATTCTACTATTCTAACTCAACAGTTGAGACCCCGACCGAGTTCCTAAAAAAACGAACAAACAAAACGTGTTGGATGGGATAGATAATGCGATACGTGTGAATTTGGGGGTGGCTTCCATCCAAAGACATGGGTGGTATGTAGCCCTGAGTGTCTCAATACAAAGAGGTCATCAGCATTTTTTATTTAATTTTTCCTTTATTTTACTAGGCAAGTCAGTTAAGAACAAATTCTTAATTTATGCAAGAGCCGCTGCTATTATCCAAGCCCCAGAGGCACTGGTTGTGCTAAGGAGTTATGATAACTCAAACCACAGGAGTCTCTTCTCTTTGTACCTTGTCAGCTCAGGGATTTGAACTTGCAACCTTCGGTTTCTAGTCCACCACTCTAACCACTAGGCTACCCTGCCGCCCCAAGCACAGAGTAGGCGAAGTCCCCACCTTGCAGGTGTCAACATGCCACACTACTTACTGTTATAAATGAGCAACAAAATGTTTTTTATGCAAGAACCGCTGATATTACCCAAGCCCCGAGGCACCCTTTATGGTTCCAGTTAAAACCATTTTTGTTTCCATATTTTCCTTGAGTTTCAAGTAGATAGACCATGTAAACCCTCTGTAAGGGATCTACATGGAACACAACAGGGGTTCTACCTGGAACCAAAAGGGTTCTACCTGGAATAGAGTTGCAAAGGGGGGGTATATTACTAGAAGCTTTCTAAGTTTACCAGTAAACTACCAGAATTTTGGTATCTTTCAAGGATATTATGTAATCTATCACAAGACATCTAGTGGCCCTTTTGGGTACTTCAGATTATCACAGGTGTCTGTAATTATCTCTGTCCCTCTCTGTCCCGCCTTATCACATGTAAAACATATGAAATAATGAAATAAGATAATTTTACAATAGAAAATATAATGATAAAAAAAGATATATATGATCCTAAATACAAACCATCAATTTAGTGAATACCATTGATGTTTAATATGAGGGTTTCAGCATTAAATATATTTTATTAAAATGTTTTATTTAACTATGTCAATATGTATTTGTTGTCAATGTTTTGGCATCAAACTGGTGGATTTTATATTTGGAAGACTTGGCAGAGTTAATTGAAAGTAATGCCATTTGATTAGATGCTTTTATTTTCTCTTGAACCATATGGTCTATGTACTGGAAACCCATGGAAAATATGGGCACAGATATAATACATGAATATGGTATATGAATACATTTTTATAAATTACCAAAGTTACTCAAGATTGCCATAGATTGTCTGTTAATTACCAAAATTACTCAAGATTCCATTAACTTACCGGTAGGTTTGCAACCCCCTAACCTGGAACCAAAAAGGGTTCTTCAAAAGGTTCTCCTTTGGGGACAGCCGATGAACCCTTTATGGTTCCGGATACACTCTTGCTATCTTCTCTACATCCTTAAAAGCTGATGGGTTTTTAGGTATAATCCTTCCTCTGGCTCTTACACTTAAATTGTGTAAGTTGTTTTCAACCAAACACTGCTTGCTAAAACCATACACATACTGTACAGTGTGTGCGTGTGTGCATGTACAAGCGACTGTTCTTTAACGACGATATCCAGCCCTAAAATGTCCATTACGCTTTGCTACTGTCCATTACGGCATCATGGCCGTGCCATCTCGAAGCCCATTAGTGCGTAAACATGTACACTACATGTGACCCCTGCCTACTTACACCTATTAGTTAGGGCTCCTCTGTGAAAGTTGTTTATACAGTGTGCTCATGAGACCTGGCTGCCGTTCAAAGAAATCATATTGAGTTAAGGAGAAGTCAGCCAAGATGTAATACAAATAGCTGTAAGAAAAAGAAAGAAAGGAATTTGAAAAATGTTAATGGTGTTTTTTCATATTTTATTTTCTTTAACGTAACTTTTTCTTCACCAATATTCCCTACTGCAGTTTTGTTCCATTGTCTGGTCCCTAAACCAAGTTAGCAAAAAAGAATACTGAATGGAGTTCAGTACTGCAACAAATGATATTCAGTAACCAAAAAAGCTGGAAATGTGGGGTAGCCACACGCGACATTAAAATCATAATGCAGCTTGTAAATGTCTCTCTCTCTCTCTCTCTCTCTCTCTCTCTCTCTCTCTCTGTCTCTCTCTGTCTCTCTCTCTCTCTCTGTCTGTTCTGTGTATCCTGGCTGTGTGGCATGCAGCCAGAGCAAAGACACAAACGAACATGGCCTTGAGTCAACACAGACAACAACAAGACAAACAACAACAATGACCACAACCACACACTGACCAAAACCCAACCATGCAGTAAGCTATACTACAGACAGTCTTATGTCTGGGCCCATGTGGAATGACTTGGGATGCATTCCATCTCTGACAAGGTCTGAGGAAGAGGAGAATGCTTGTTCTGATGCCTTCCACCCAGTGGAAGGCATCAAAAGCCCTAAGTACACAAGACTAGGAACCATGGTTTTAACGAGCTCTGCCTTCACTGTATTTGGGTATTGCCAAGATAATCTTCAAGAGAAAGTAACTTAGTGCATCTAAATGGGACATTTCATATTCAGCACTTGGTGAGAATATCTCACTGTTCACTCTCTATCTACAACTCTGTAACTACATACTGTATGCAATGCCAGTGCCACCCATATGGTTTTGTGCATGGCAATGCTAGAGTGCTCTGTTCACTTCTGTTAGAGCAGAGTGACGGTGCTGTGTTGACAGTCCTTTTCAGTATGGGACTGTCAACTGTCCACGTTGTTAATAGCAGCAACATAGTGAGCCTAATTAGATGATTGACGAGGCATCTCATTTGTTTGTCTTGACAATCTCTCGCTCTCTCTCGCTCTCTCACGCTCTCTCACGCTCTCTCTTTCTCTCTCTCTCTTTCTCTCTCTCTCTCTCTCGCTCTCTCTCTCTCGCTCTCTCTTTCTCTCTCATCAGGGCTCTGTAATGACTACCAGCACTTGGCCCCAGCCCGAGACCTAATCCTAGATCCAACCTTGTGCCCATATCCTTAATAAATACAAATACTGCCCCGGTTCTAGTCTCAGCCCCAGCTGAGTAGTCCCAGCCTACTTCCAGCCCCATACAGCACAAGCCCAATATCCCATCCTAAGCTTCAGCCCAAGTCAAGCCCCTGTCCAAGTCCTATAGCTCTAGCCTCAGATCGAACCCATGCCCTACCCCCAGCCCAGCCTCAGTCAAGCCACAGGTCCAGCCCCAGCCCAGCCTCAGTCAAGTCGCAGGTCCAGCCCCAGCCCTACCCCCAGCCCAGCCTCAGTCAAGTCGCAGGTCCAGCCCCAGCCCTATCCCCAGCTGCACTCATCAATCCAGCAGCCTCACGCAGTGAGTGGGTGGGTTCGGGAGCACCACCACCACCATCACCTCCAGTACAGTACATCCATGTCCGGCGGATTCCTAAATTACAGGCAAGTTCCACCCAGTGAGACGGTTTATTGCATCTGACCAGCTCACTTCCTCCCCATACCAAAGGCATTGCATGCTGGGCCTTATTCTGATGTGGCGTGTAAGCATAATTAGAGGTCCAATAAAAGCAGAGGGTGAAAAAGAATGCATGTCCATCTGTCGAGTGTTAAAGTAGTGGGGAGGGGGTAGAGAGAGTCCTGCTCTGCTCTCCACCATGCCTCCCTGTCTGTTGTTGTAGCAGCCATTAGAGCAGGCGTGGATGTAAATACTCTGCAGAGCCAAAAACCAACCCCACAAACTTGTCTGTCTGCCTGCCTCTGTGTGTGTGTGTATGAGTGTGAGTGTGTGAGTGTGTGTGCGTGTGTGTGTCTGTCAGGGGGAGGGGGGCTCCTGATCTCAAGTTACCAGGGCCTTGCGGAGATCGATCCAAAGTAGGTACTAGTCTGCACGCACACGGGGACGAACACACACACAGACATGGCAAACAAGCGTCAGATATGTGGCTCACTGCAGTAGTACAACATTGGACCATCCCTATTCCCTCCCTGCCCTTGTGTCTCTAGCTATGTCCCTAGGAGTGGTGATGTTAACCGCCTGCAGCCCAACGACTGCTAAACTGCTGGTCGTCGAGTTCCAGCTTTTAACCTCTTAACATAAGCCTTCATTTTTTTATACTGATCCCTAGATTACTAGTAATCATAGTATTCCTTAAGAATTAAGAATCACACCAGTTGTGACCATGGTATTGTCAATACACTGTTCTGAGTAAATGCTTGAGTGTTGTTCTTCACATGAGTATAGTGAGAGGTTAGTTGACGAGGGCCTCCCTCTCTCTGTCTCTGGTCCCCTCTCCTACCTCTGAAGCCCTCGCATGACTCACTTTTGTGTTTAAATGCTTCTTTTGTGTTGTTGTTTAACGCGCACCACTTAGAAACGATCCCCACATTATGACTTTTATGGCCTAATAAACTCAAGAGTATCGAACCAAACTGGCTGGCCATATTTAGTAGCTTTATACGAAAACGTATTAAGGTGTAATTGCTGTAGGCAGGCGCGCTATTGAGAGAATAACATAGGTGAGGGTTACAGCATTTCCCCTCGCACTCAAAAGGGACACTGGACCTTTTGTCTGCAGCTCTGGAGTTTCCAATCACCACTGGGAAATATGGAGTGTATTATAAGATTTATATAATAAGTCCATTTTATTTCACATTTCCGAAAATGAACTTTCACAGTGTGGTAAAATGTAGCCTGAAAGAAAAACATCTGTTTGGCATTTAGCGTTGCCAACATATGGGATCCTCTGATGACAATGATTGAGGGTGGAAGAGAAGATCCCCGTGTGTGCATTGCCCTGAGAAAAAGAAAAACAGGGACCAAATCTACACACAATGACTGTTTCTCTGCAGTGACGTGATAAATGGAAACGTGTAGAAGTGTTACAAAACTAGCCTTCGCCTCTGTGTAAAATGGATCTTCCTCAGTCTTCGCTCAGAAACGAAACAGCGCACACAAAAAGATAGAAAGCGGAAAAACCTAAACCCTCTAGTTCGTGAACCTACTGCGTCGCCATCGAATCAGAAAGCTACGTGTTGGTGCCAATTTAAATGAATTAGGGCTAATTGAGTTTGTAGGGTGAAGGGGGCTAGGCAGAGTGTGAATAGAAAATAGACAATGTTTTTTGTGGTGAGAGAAAATGAAGACAAAACAGAAACAGATAACCCACAGCTTGTCACGTGGGTCCTGAGGAATCTCTCCGAGCCTGACTACAAGTTCATGACACCTGTGTTGTTTTTTTCTCAGGGGGGGATTTCCACCAGTGTAGCATGGCATCGGTGCACTGAGGACTGAGGACCCTTTCACTGGCTTCATTTGATACGGCTGTGACTGAGACCTAGTAGGTCTGCTACACTACAGACAGACAGGATGGACATGCTTGGGTTAGTGGGTCCCACCAGACTGACCTCGCTGCAACAGTTACTGTAGTTCACAGATTTTGTTTTGTTACTGAATTTATTTGTCAATGCAGCTGAAAACTTGAATTATCTGCCATAATTTTCCACAAAATTGGCACTGTACAGACACAAAAACACACCTGCATAAAGACTTGCATGCACGCACACACGCACGCACACACACATCCACACACACACACATTAACGGCTTGGCTGATGGGGCCTGGGAAGAGAAAGGGAACACGGTTCCTCTTAGACGCTGCAGCCGGGCTCAGGTCAGGACTTGGCGAGCAGTAATCCCTCTCAGGTGATGCTGCTCACATTCAGCCACATCCAGCTGATCTGCTTAAATATGTTCTCTCCCGTCCCCATCCCTCCACCCCCTCTCATCTTTAAAAGCCCCCTCGGCAAGGAGCAGAACTTGGGAGAATGGGGGCTACTGCTATTCCACACCACGAACCACGGATCGCTTTTCAGCGTTTCCGTAAAGTGATCGTTCCATGTGCCGCTTGGCTCGGTGACACAACGTTACAGGGCTCCTTCATAACCAGCCAGGAGAAACGCACTGCTGCTGTGGAATAAAAAAAAGTCACACAGCCCTCCTGGCTTAGGCGAGAGCGCGCACACACGCAGGATACAGGGCGCCCATCCCGTGGATTAGAGTGGCATTATGTGAAAAAGCCTTGTTAAAAGACATGCCATCTGCGGCTCCTTTTCACTTTTTCCAAAGGCAGAGTGGCAAAGCTGCTTTATTAAGAGTAGCCTCGTGGAGCATTCCCTCTCCCTGTCGGGTTGGGGGTGGGGGTAATCACTCGAACACACATTCATTCTCTCCAAATCATCTCCAACTTTAATTACAAACCTTCTGACTCACTCCTTCACATCTCTCTCACTCACACACAGTCAGGTTAAAATGGCTTAATGTCCACCAAACAACAAGAGGGACAATAAGCTATTTAATAGACAGTCATAAACTATTAATATATACAAAATATATGCCATTTAGCAGACGCTTTAATCCAAATTGATTTACAGTCATGCTATTTGTATCCATTTCTCTCACAGAAGATTCAGAGTATTAGCAAGTGCGGCCTGAGTGCTTTCAGGGCGGCAGGTAGTCTAGTGGTTAAGAGCGTTGGGCCAGTACCCGGCTAGGTGAAGAATCTGCTGATGTGCCCTTGAGCAAGGCACTTAACCCTAATTGCTCCTGTAAGTAGCTCTGAATAAGAGTCTGCTAAATTACTAAAACGTGAATGTAAGGCATATCCTTCTAAGTATTACCCACACTGTAGTGCCATGTCAAAGAGGTGCTCTTGACTGTGTCCCCCATTGAACGTGTGTGTGTTCATACTACAAGCAACATAAAACAGGAAAACAAAAGTGAGTGTCTCTTATTGGTAGTCCCTTCTGTTTGGTGACTAATGAATACAACTTTAGCAGGTACAGTACTAACAAATCTGTATCGTGGATGTTCTACATAACTTTTTCCATTAGATGCATCATCACTGTGTTTCCTCTTATCTCACATGAATTGAGTCCGTTTCCTCAAATATGCCCAAACTCCATATTCAAGTAGACTTTGACACAATCAAGATCATTTATTATCTCTTAGTGGTTACAAAGTTACTTAAAGATGCAATCTCAAACTTTTGTATAATTTCAGCCAGTAGTTTTGAAAGTAGTGCCCGTTTTCTGTGTACTATGTCATCAAATTATGTACATTTTACATTCTCATTTTAGTCCTTTAGCAGATGCTAAATCCAGAGCGATTTACAGGAGCAATTGGGGTTAAGTGCCTTGCTTAAGGGCACATCGGCAGATTTTTCACCTTGTTGACTTGGGGATTCTAACCAGTTACGTCCTGCAAATATTATTATTAATATATATTTTTTGCAATTAGTAGTACGAATTTGTTCTGTTTAAGATCCTGGAGTACATTTTTAAGTTTCTTAATCTCAAAATCTGTTTCATATCATTTTGAGAAAGAAGAAGAGTAGGCGGCCAGTACGTTGCAAATAACTTTAGTAAACTATTAACAGAAGATATTTACAAAATACTACATATAGGAGCAGTCAGCATTGTACATCACAACTTGAAGCACAACTGGGAAACGAACTTCGACTGCTAGAATCTTCCCCAGGCAACGTTGGAACAACAGCTGAAGATTATTATTTGAATTAATCTAATTCTGATTCTTTTATTATTGTCAAAAATCTGATTGTGGGGACATTCAAACCCAGATCATTTCTATGATCTTTTGAAACAGTTGACCTACAAAATCAAAGTTCACCTTGGGAGGGATTACAGAACACTAAGGGTACGTTTTTCTCCAGTGCTGTACAGTCTCACTACTATAGCCATTTCCTAGTAGTGGATTTACAAACTGCCCTGACCCATGGTGCATCTCTTCCTCCAGGCAACATTGGTACTTGAGTCTGTTTTGATGTAGTCAGCAGGTGGCATCATTAGCCAGAGAATAAAAATGAAAACCAATATCCTTGAGTCTAGCAATGATATCATAGCAGGCTTCATTGGCATGATTTCCTCTTTTTTAGTGGGTGGGGAGTAAGGAGGAGTAAGGAGGTGTAAATCATTGGTTTTATATGAACAGAAAAAACAATAACCACAGTGGAACAGAGGATTGAGTGATGCAGTTGATTATGGGAGCTGCTTCCAAGACATGATCAAACCATTTACACCACAGATGCCCTTCATTTAGCCTTATCCTGACTCTCTTACAGTTTGCCTTTGAACACAGAGCATCCTCTTGTGTCCTCTTATTATGCACCCATCTCCTTCCCATACACTTCCCTAGCTAATCCAATCACATACTGTAAGTCAACGGCAAAGGCTCTACTACTTACTTTCAGCCAACTTATTTGAATTTATTTCAGACGGAAAGGTAAAAACATTTGTTCCTCTACACACAGGATATTTTTCTTCACGCATAAAATATATATGCCTGGGGAGCATAACGTGACCAATTCCATATTCAGTTTTTAAAATGTGTCTGGGACTCAACACTCCAGACTGATTTGGAAACCTCACTATGTTACTGCTGCTTGCCAGACATACTGTATGTAGAGTTGACATAGTGAACCTTGAGGGCAAGGCACAAATATTCAGCCCTCTCAGAGCATATTGAACAGTGATCTCTCTCTCACATGCTTCTCTCAATACCCATAATAAATAAAGGAAAGAAGTGAAAACCTAAAGCTTGGCTGCCTGCCAGTGTGTGCTAAATATCGCTTTTGGCCTCAGTTGGACCATTCCATTCCAAAACAACAGGAACCAATCCTCCACCTTCCCTCGAAAATCTATCTGTACAAAACCCATACATTGCTGAGGGCTGGAGCATCCAGTTTGAGATGTTCAGGGAGAATTTTACGGTAATGTGTGTACAGCTCAGCCTAATCCCATCCTCAGGGTCAAATGTATGAGTTAACCTTCTGCTCTCACCCCCACCTCCAGCCACCACCCCCTCCCTCCCTCTCTCGACACACACACACACACACACACACACACACACACACACACACACACACACACACACACACACACACACATACATACATGCACACACACACACACACACGTAAGGGTTATACCTCTCTAGCCTGTTAGCCAAAAGCATTTCAACCACTTCTATCAACAACAAACACAGAAACACAGACAAACACACACATCTATGCCATTATCAATTTGCCTCTCTCCCTATAACATCTCAAACTTAAACTTAGCCAGTTCCACTCTGTGCCAAAAAGTTTGATCCCATTAACAACATTATATTACAGAGCATCTGAGATCACCCCAATCCTAAGAGAAAAATAGAGGAGCAGAGAAAAGTGTGTCTGTGCCAGTACCCCACAGTGATTGCTTGATTATTTGCAGATGGGCAGTGGAAGGCTTGCAGCCAGGAGTGGAGGTTTCCCCTGGCATGCCTTGCATATGATTCAATCTGTGATTGCCTTACAATTTACAACCCCCCCCCCAAAAAAACATGCATTGAGAAGAGGATCCTCCTACTGTACTCCACACCACACTGTATAGACCTAACATGTTCTGTTAAGGGTATTTGTGCTATAACCAGGCTACCATGGGATCAATAAGGAATAGCACACACACTTCAGATTAAGCAGCGTTCCCTCTCTCCCTTGCCACCAACGGAGTAAGGACCTTGCTCATGTCACAGATCCAGAGGGGTGCTGATAACAGCAGGCACACTGATGGTCACAGTCTGCTCATTCATTCCACATTGCTGCTTTTACCAATGGGCCAAATCCCCACAGGCGATTGTTATGCATGTACCAACTGTTCAAATATAACTCTGCGGTTATGAGATCAATTAAAACCAGCTTAGGAGGTTGGAGAGGTCGAATTCATATGACAGGGGAAGGGGGTTCCGCATCTATTCATTAAAACTCCCACAATACGCCCCCTTAGCGGCTGCTCTCGACAATAGACAGCGGCGCACTACCAGCCTTTACCGTCTAGTCGCTGTAGCCTACTAAGCAGTACCACATTTAATTAAAGACACAGACCTCTCTTTGTTGGCACGGACAGGCGGACAGGTAAGAGCAGAGAGCCCGAAGCAATTTGGGGTAACCTAGGCTATTTGACCAAACGACTCACCAACAGCAACTATGTAAGAAACACGAAGCAGATAACAATATCACAAATCTTATCAGGCATTCTTTTGCGTTGGCAGCAAACAATTACCGTTATTTGTCCAAGACGCACATTTTGCGCATTTGCCAAAATGTCCCCAAAACAGAACTTCAAGAATGACCTGTAATCTAGTAACACAACTAACAATGCCTTTGAGTGGTGAAGTCTCACCAATTTGTTACAATTTAGAAAAATAGTTTCCACGTTGAACTCATGAAGTTCCGAACAGTTGCCTCGTAAAACATACCCACAGTCTGGGCAGACTCGGCTACTGCTTTACACCGCTGTGGGACTTTTCGTTTTGGCGGGATGGATATATTAGGTGGATGGAGAAAAGAAATTCACTGCGCTTTTAATCTTCTACCGGCAGTCGGCTGGTAATATCAGAGTGCATACAACTCATCCAGGAATTTACGAGCGCACTTACCAGAAATGCATCACCTCAAATAGCCTAGCCCTAGTCTACAGGATGCTGGACGGTCACCGTATCGTGATGACTACACCGTGCTCAGGGCGATGATAGCGTCAGTATGTAGGCGACGTGCCAACGAGTTATGTTTGAATAAATTGTCAAGGTAATTATCTAATCATGGTTACGAAGACACCATAAGCAGAACCGGTCATACAATGGCAACGCATGTTGATTAAACTCTTGGTCTAAAAATGTTCAATATTATCTGTCCGAACATGTG
Organism: Brachymystax lenok tsinlingensis; assembly: GCA_030435695.1. Taxonomy (NCBI): domain Eukaryota; kingdom Metazoa; phylum Chordata; class Actinopteri; order Salmoniformes; family Salmonidae; genus Brachymystax; species Brachymystax lenok. The sequence goes on from CM059789.1 coordinate 77,550,707, forward strand.
TATTTTTCTGTTTCTAATGTTGCTGTCTCAGAAACTGTCCAAAACTTCTCGCTTTCAACTGTCACATTGTCAATGATGCTATATGCACAGATAGACGATTTTTCACTTACCTCTCTTGTTCCTCCTCCAGCGATTTGACTGCGTTTGACAGTTGCTGTACTCCATACAGTTCAACACGATTAATGCCAATGAGAAAAGTCGAAACTGCATCTGGACGGCTGGTGTTCCGACTCGAATAAGAAGTGCCAATGGTGTTTGGGATGAATTATCTGGTTCGTGTCCTCCAGTTTCTTGAATGATTCCAATTTGTCACACATTAAACGAGCAGCGACAACATAGTATCTCACCACTGAATAATATCATTTTATGAAGTTCACCGTCCCTTCATTCACAAGTGTCCCTTTGAGTGCTGTAAAAGAAAGATATGGGTTATTGTGATAACAAATGTGACGATATCAACATCTATCCAAACATGGGAAAAATTATTGATCTAAAGAGTTTAGGAGCCTAAGCCTATTGTATTTAAATACACTGCAACAATGAAACATTTTTCTGCCACACGTGTTTATTTACTCTCCATTCTCGACAAAAGAGTTTGGCATGAAATGAATGCATAACATTACAACGCCTCTCAAACAAGCAATAACCTTCCAATATAATGAGCGCAAGAAGCTGGGTTTAACAATGAACACAATATGAAACATACCTGCATATGTGACAGTCTAAATGCACTTCAGAAAGCCACAGTGGGTCTGGAGCATACAGCATCCCTCTTGTATGAAAAGTTATTCTGAAGAGAACAGAGGTCCGAGTGATCTCCCTTCTCCTTGAGACGCACGCGACTTTTATTCCGATAATACCTATTTCCCCGGTGAAAGCGTGCCCTTTGTCACTCCAACAAACTTGTCTACACCATTCGGACGTCCCGTTTTACGTTGGGGTTTAAAGCAAATGATAACGCCAGTAGATTCTCCTCTAGATTGTCTGCATTTGCGCGTCGAGCAGAGGTGAAGTGGTAGGCTACTACTGGTCCTGATGCTTGGGTTGCTTTCTCATATAGCTGCTCCTGTCACGTGGAGATCTCTAGATCTGTTGGGCTGCTCGGAATTCGAAGCCCATTTGACCAGAGTGAAGTATTTTTTCTTATTATTTTAGATAATGAAGATGACACATGCTATTTAGCTGCCTAGGTCCTCACACTACACCGAGGCTCCCTCCGGGTCCTAGTGCATGAAACAAATGATTCGCAGCCGTTTTGATTCTCGTGTGAAATTAGGCACAACTCGTGACGTTTGAGTGGGGTATTGTCGTAAGCTATCACCCCTAGTTTGGAAGTTGAATGACTTAAAAGCTCTGACAAAATCCAAATTAGAAAAAATATTACGGTACTCTAAGTTGTTTTCTATGGAGTTTGTTCGGTCGTTAAATTACTGAACGTTTGACCAATGAGAAGTGGTCTTGCTCAAAATGGGCCTATCACCTACATGTGTGCATCTTTTCTATCCCATTTAACACCAACAGGAAACGTATTCTCAACGATAAATCTTGTCGAGAATAGTACCTGCACGGTTAAACTGTTATTTCCACTATCTGACAAATAGGCCTATTCATGTCTCAAAAACCTAGTGAATTGCAGTGCAAGTTATTCTCATTTTAGGATTTCAAGGAAAACATATAGTTGTATGGCTTAGATTCTGATGTTTTTAATCGTCTAATTTTAATGGATAAATTGGGAGGACAATGATCATAACCATCATCAACATCAATGTTTTACCTTCATCATCATTGCCATCATTCTTGTCATTTGCTCACAATAAACAAGAATGCATGCAACTTCAAAGCTGCAAAGGCCTTGCTCTAGGAGAATGTAATGTGATTGGACAACTATTTGCTCCACTAATGGATGTGATATAAAGTTGGTAACTTTAACAGTTAAATAATCTACCTAATCAATTGACACAAAACTAGACTATTAAGAAACCATTAGTTAGACATACTTGCATGACCTCAACTCTAACTGAAAGTTAAGTCAAAAGCAATACCGGAGAATAGGCCTACTACCAGTCCTGAAAAAAAGACGAGAAGAATCACAGGTTAGGCCCCTACTTGAGATTTCCTGATACCCACCTAGGTCCATGTGTTCACCTCCTGTTCTGGTAGAAATAGGCTGTAAATGCTGTACCTCCTTTGACCACTAGGTGTGGCACTTCATCTTTTATTTATTCTAAGAAATTAGTTTGTGTCGGGCACTTATCAGGACACAACGGTCTGCCCCCAATTGGGAGGCAATATTCTACTCAAAATAAACAGGAGGTAGAGTTTTAGGAAATGACTGAGGCCCAATGGTTACAGATTGGTGTAATGCATATGTCACGCTCCATATAGTCCTTGTATATAAAGCACACATCTAAACCTTGGATGTTGTCTTTTGAAAAGCCAGAGGTCAATTCAGTCTGACCAGTCAACAAGAAAATGAAAAAAGGAGACATTAAAACAAAAATATTTTTGTAGTTAATGTATTAATCACTACCAAAGGCTTTGTAGTGAAAACAGTAATATACATTTAGTTGCCAATATCAAGCTTAAGTTATGAAAACATTCAGATATAGCCATGGAACAGAGCATGATTAAAAATGATTTATTGTAGATAATGGAAAGAGGAGCAGCGTCATATAGGAATACCACCCCACAGAGAAAACCAGAGACCTTCCATGACATTTTTCATTTTACACATTTTGTCACACTGGTTTTATACAAGACACAGGAGAAAAGGGGAGCGCTCCAACACCAAGCAATAAAAACACAATGTAAGTTTTCCATTTCATCACTGGGACCGCTTGCAAACCTTTTGTGGGGGGGAAAAGCTTGGACAATATGTAAAAACAGAACCATGGAAGTTTCCCGGCCAAAACCGATAGTGACCTTCTGCCTGACTGTTTATTTCTTTATTCGAGTGCAGTGACAGACATTGTGGTCAAAGGGCTGTTTGTGGCAAGTCTGGTATTGGTCTGGACATCCTACTAAAACAAACACAGGAGAGTGCACTGGTAAGGTGAATGATAATTAAGGGCTAGGATAACTTTTATTTTCATGATGCGTCATGGCGAAGGACCGGTAAACCAATCACTTTATCCTCCCTGCTGGCCTGGTCCAAGGTGACGTCAGTGTTTGAGTCGTCTGGCTCCGAGCCCCGAGTGCCATGGAAGCTGGAAGCACCTCTTCTCTCCAGAGACGTAGCAGCATATGAAAGTTTCAGTCTACCGAAGGACCACTAGTCACTCAAAAGAGTAGTCACCTACCTGAAACCATCTCTCCTTCTAGAACAAGGTCAAGTTGAGAGGTAAAAGGAAAGTTACGTGAGACAGACAGGAGAAGCTGAAGGAAAGGGGAGCAAGAGGCACATTAAACTGATTAGTCTGGCTAATGGAGGTTTACGAGTCCCTCATGTCCTCAAGAGGGAAAGATGACTGGCAGAGAATATGACCACTATTAACTGTACATCACCTCTGTCTGCCCCCTCCTCTCACTTCCCCTCCTGTGTGACTGCCATGGTGAACCGGGCCACTAAAACCCAATAGCCTAAACACTCTTTCATCATTACAGCACATTACATGAGCCGCATCACCCAAAACAGTATTAACTGTCCCACTCAATGACTTAATGCACACGTTAACACTTCCAAGAATTACCAACGCAGAAAAAGTCTGACCACTTAAGCCTCAACCACCATCTGTAATGTCCAGAAATAAAGCGATCATTGGTGAAAATGGTTTTTGCACGTCTGTTTTATTGAATCACTGATGACTTGAACCAAGAGCAAAAAAATAAATAAAAAGATCCTCTGCTCCTTGAGGGACACGCAGAAAAAAAAAACAGGATGTTGTTGCTGGATGGGAATGCTGTGTAGAAACAGGAATAAAAACATTCTCGGTGGTGTCTTGCTAAAAGCCAGTCTCTTGACCTGCCCAGTTGGGTGTCTGGGGGGGGAAGGAGAAAAGGAAGGAGAGGTTAGACTACCAGTTGACAGACAGTATTTCATTTCTGGGCTTTAATGAATTCTGTGATGAATTAGAAACAGAAATCCCCATGAGTGTATGTAGTTGTACACTTGAAGTTGACTTAAAATGTGAGCGTGTGTCTGCCCGTATGTGTCCGTATGCGTGACGGACCCCCATTAGCCCATCCAGTTGGCTGGCAGTAAATGTATTAGAAGTGATTTGTAGCCCTGAGGATGTAATGACACTTGTTTGCAGCCTCTTTTGTCTAATTAAGAGAAATTCCTTAAGGAGGGTCTCTGCTTTTACTAAACAGAGTTATAGCAGCTCTCTTTCTGTAGATATTCAAACAAAAGAGGTGGTAACTGAACACGTCAAAAGATACCTACTCAGAACTCGACAGTTAAAAGGGGGGTCGGGGGAGGCTGTGGACTGACTAATTTAAAAGTTTAAGAATTTGTTTAATTTTGGTTTTACAGACACGTCCTTCTCTCCCTAACTTCAAGGAGCACTGCTGGCATGGGGAGAGGGTTGGGCTCAGGGATGTGTGTGATCATTGAGGATTACCTTCATGGAATAGTCTTACATACCGCTCATACACGGTCAAGATCAAAACAGACTGAAATTTGGACCCCAAGCCAAACATCTGTGGGGACCTGTACTAAGTGCAGAGAACTCCGTAGTTTGAGCAATGTTCAGTTAGGCTAGTGTGAGAATCAACCTTATTTGCGCAGCGGTAGCTGAGTCAAAGGGCACAGGCCCGGTTTTACGGCGGCGTTGACATCTACCTTGTCATTAGGCCTATGAAGATCAATGGGATGATGAAAGTGCCAGCTAGCGCCGTTAAAACCTGCTCTTACTGGCTGATTCCGTGTCAAATGGAGCGTTTTGTTGAAGCTGGTTCGTCGACATTCTTCTAGCCCGGTTCTCTCAGAGCTGATCATTTTGAGAGGGCTTTGAACTGTGTCCCACCCACGTAAGAGACAGTCAGTTGGAAAAGAGAACAGGAAATCTGGTCTTTGACAAGGGATGGGAGGGTGGGTAGTGGTGTGACAACTCGCTTACCTCATTCCTGCTGGCGTGGGCCATCTTCTTCTCGATGTTCATGGCAAGCATCTGGCTCCTGAAGGACAGGCTCTTTGTCTTCTCAATCACCTGCTGGTACGGCGACACAGCGTTGTTCCCCATCACCACGTGACCCTGGATAAGAACAGGACAGGGCGAGGGGCGCACAGTTAGGCCTAATCACACAGCGGGAGAGCCAATCACATCTCGTCTCACAGACACGCCACTGTTTCGCCAACCGCCAGCCTCTCGGGACACATTTATGCAAATTTCAGTGCACATCTAGTTAATTCTATGTCATTCCAGGCAGAGTGGCTAGGGTATGATTTGCTGATTACAGAGAACTGCGCCGTGATGGATACGCCAAAACATGCAAGACCCAATATGGAGCTGTACAGAGGAGAACAAGGACTTAGAAAGGGTAAGGTATTGTGGTTGCTTACTTCATACTGTGTTGTATACCCTCCTATTAAAATAATGGCCCATCCCATGCCTTGGTATTCTCATCTTAATCATTCTACAGTTATGTACTTACATTGCATCTAGAGGTACACCGGAGAATAAGCTCCCCGATTACGAAGTAGTAAAAAATTAAACAGAACTTCTGACTAATCAATTGTGTGGGAGCAGAGGTCATTGGTTGACGAGGCAGACAGACAGGGCGTCAGTTTTACCAGTTTGGAGTCTATCTTGGCATCCAGCCTGGCGTTGCGGATAAGGTTGACAATCCATCTCTCCGCCTCTTCGGGGGTCATGTTCAGCTTGTCTGCCAGCATGCTGAGGAGGAGCAGAGGAGAAACAGGATTTTTAGAAGGTGAGTGGAACAATACACACGTGTACTCCCAATTAAATAGGCGGTACAGAAGTTTAGTTGCTAATTGTTTAAAGAAAAATACGGTCTGAGTGTTGTCTATATAGTTCATATACGCACACACACCACACTGTGGCGTAGGAAGGTGTACCCCTCTGTCCAATGAGGTCATTTCTGGGGAATATTTGTCCCTTCAGGGGACCCTTTTTGGGCCCATTACTGCCCAGGAGCAAAAGCTGGGTATATCCTCTAATGTACTGAAGCAGACAGCAGAAAAGACCACACATCAAAAAAGCCAAGATTATACACAGATTATAATATGCTCTTTCCATGACAGACTGACCAGGTGAATGCTATGATCTCTTAGTGAAGTCACTTTAAAATCAGTGTAGATGAAGGGGAGGAGACGTGTTAAAAAATACACACACATATTTTTTAATGGTAGCAGGTGCACAGGTTTGAGTATGTCAAGTACTGCAACGCTGCTGGGTTTCACGCTCAACAGTTTCCCGGGAGCATCAAGAATGGTCCACCATCCAAAGGACATCCAGCCAACTTGACAACTGTGGGAAGAATTGGAGTCAACACTTGCCACCTTGTAGAGTCCAAGCCCGATGAATTGAGGCTGTTGAGGGAAAAGGGGGGTTCAACTGTATATTAGGAAGGTGTTCCTAATGTTTGGTACACTTGGTGTATATGACAATCCTTTTCAGTGGAGGCCTGATGCCATACCTCTACATTTGCGACACTACTCAATATGATGAATGGGCTGCATTAGGACTGCAACAAAGCTAACAGGACAATGCTAATACATTACCAAGTCACACACATTCTTAGGCTAAAAGGCCTATAAAGTAAAATACAATGACATGGCAACCTCGATCAGGGGAATATGCACAAATTATCTTACATGAACTAGAACAGAACATTTCATGACTCCCCAGGCTAACGCAATTAGAGGAGTCAGTGGGAATCCCGGATTCTCTCCCTAGCCAGTCACTTTACTCTTTGATGTCCTCTTCTGGACACACACTTACATTCTCCCCGCCTGTCGTGACAGAGCGGGATCTGCTACTGTCCCCAAATGAAAGCCAGGTTGCTGCAGGGAGCTCTTTGATAGAGCGGTGGGACGTGGATGTGTCACCGAGGGAGAGAGAGGGGGTGGTGGGCGCCTGGCCCTCTTTGATCCAAAGCCTTTCCAGTGCAGCTGGCCTCCCTTGCGGATTTGAAAATAACTAAACCCCCTTGATACTACTACCACCATCTAGACCCACTCTTTCCCACCCCCACGTTTCCTGCTGGTCCCCCATTTCATATTAGGGGCCTATAAATATACCAATCTCTTCCACCACCACTAGTATAGCTAGTTCCTTCTCATCCCACAGCCCAGTCAACTAACACATCACACCTCTCGAACACACCTTTGAACGAACCTCATTAATACACTCGTTCAACAACATAGATACTAGTGTGTGTGTGTGTCCGTGGGTTTATGAGGACTGTATGAAAAGTGCACCCCACTAATTATAATTTCCAGCTCCATTAATCAAGTTCCTCCACCCCCACGGAGATCGGAGAGACAGACCTGGGAGTATGCCAAACCCTCGCCATCCCAAACCACCTCACGCTATGGGATCAGACCCAGTCCACAATAGTTGCCAATACCAGCAGGCCCGTTTCAACGGTCACTTCCCAAACGCTGACTTCTTTAAGACTTTCACCCTCGTAAATTCCCATTTGGAAATAACCTAATTTGGGATAATGTTTGCCTTACCTCAAGGCCCGACAGCAAAAACACAATGGTCGCCGCTCTGACCCAGCGTGGCATCTTTTTTGAAAGTAGCAGCAAAACCACGTACAGAGGGGATTGAAATTACATCAGTGTCTGGAAGGGGCACAAAAAATAAAAATAAAAACAATAAACAGCATTACCTCAGCATAATGAGGCACTGCCTCGGGGCATTCCAAGTAACAAGATCGTGATGATCCATCACCACTTTCACCACAGCAGTGTAGGAGGTGGATACCAACCAGAAGAGAAAAACACCAGTTAAGAATTGATTAACGTCAAATCCCCATGGGCTGGAGGAGTGGAAAGGGGCACGACTAACCTGTCACTCACACCCAAATAACTAAATTACGGCAAAATGCCGTGGAAAACAAAATTGCACTTACGGCTCATTATGAAGGACCTAACAAGCAGGGGGAGAAAAGAAAAAAAACTCAGTTGTCCACTCACGCGAGTTTAGGTCGTGATGGCTAACATGTGTCTGCCATCCAGCAGTGACACAATCAACACTAAGGAAACACACAGTTCACACCAGTTTGGGCAAAATGACTGGTGTAGGTCTATAAAAATGGTTCAGTTTCAAAATGTAACCCAAGAGATTTGTGACCGCCGCAGAGGGGTACAGATAGTGTGTTTGGTGATTCCATCAAGTGGAGGGCACATGTCAGTCAAACCAGACTCTGATCAGAGATCAAAACAAACATGATCCAGTTCCCTCACGGGGAGTTCACCTCGGCCCTAACCCCTGCAGAATGTGATCTCCCCAGCATACCACAGCAACACGCAGTACCCCAAAAGGCCCAGGGCAGCCCCTGCCTGCACCCGGGACGACTTCAGAGGTTACAACCTATGTAACCTATGAAATTATGTAATTCATAAAGGGAAATCTGGCAATGCTTTCCTGGGGAAGAGCATTCATGTATCATATTTTACAAAGGACTTTGCTTTATCTCCTTTATAGACCAAATCTGAACTTTTATCTTAACCTGGAACTTCTGAAGATGGGGAAGGGGATATGAATGGAAGGGAAGAAAGGGGGGGTATGGGTTGTGATGAGAGGGGCCAGACGTACAAACTCAACTGTAGACATATCCCTTGGCCCCTAAGCCAACTAGAACGCCTTCTTGACTGGTTTTGTTTTACAAAGCCATAGCCCTGTTCCTTGAGAAGGGGGGCTTTCATTTCAAGCCCTTACTCACTGGCTTCTCAGCCTTCAATTTCAGGCTGGGGGACGGACGGACTCCTGTGAGTCTCTCAACCACCCTCACACTTGGGGAGAGAGGTCAGGATAACTGTGTTAGAGGGAAAACTCCCATAGAGGTGCCCCCTTCTTAAAGTGGCTGGGCTCAGACGAATGCATTGTTAAACACTACCATATGATAGCATTAAGCGATTCCAAGCCATTTTGGAACGACCCCCGCTTTCGGCTTGTTGGGGTAAATCGATTTTTCGGGAAAACGGAAAATGACCGCGTGGTCTTTCTAATGACTATTGTGAAGTGGAAAGATCTTCCATTTTACATCCAAGTACACAACAATACTATTCCAACTATCAGAGAACTTAAGTGTTAGGAAAACATGTTGAGTGATTGGAAAAGACGTCCACCACCTTTCCATGTGCCACATTTCAGTGTCGGCTGACCGGCTGTCTTTGTCAGTACATACATAAGTCACTGGACCGTGTACCATCTGAGGTCAATGTTATAAATATGACTGGCTATCAACATTCAAAGAAAGTCAAATACAGTAATAATAAGTTTGTGAATCCAAAAATGAAATCAAAATTGTAAAAACATACCCAAGTCTAGACAAAAGGATATGTGGATGGAATTACGGAGCATAAGCTCAAATCATGGGGTCACATTCTCACATGAGCCTTTCTACATAAAGTAACTCAATTACCCGCACTTCTGGTCGACTTTCGCCATGCCGTGGGCAAAAAGAGAACTAAATATCTGTGAAACCTTCATAGCCAACAGCTGTAAAAATGTCCTCATTAAAAACAAGGATCAGATTCATTTGAGTCCATGCTTGGATGCAGAGGGCTTCTGGGTAGAAGACTAATGACATGGAATTTGAGCGTTAGTCAAAAATAAACTACGTGTTCTGTCCATCGTCATCGCAACGGCTTTAAATAAACACGGAAATCCCTGACACTGCCGAGCTCCACTCGGTTTTTACCTTTCCTTTACAATCTCAGCTAACAAAGACGTACACACACAGGACAAAAACTTAGAAACATCACAATTCAACTTCCTACTGTTACCACTAACCTTTGTGGTCTTTAACAAGTAAATGTATCCAATTGCAGCAAGTCTGCCAAAAAAAAAAAAAAAGATGTCAGGGACTCCTAATCAATTCCAGACAATCTGCAACTGGAGATTTCGACAGAGCCCTATCGTGTTCCATGGTTCAACCTTGACTACAGACCTCCACAGCTCTGTATAACAGGCAGTGCAATAATTTCTCTGTCAAAAGTTATAATTCATTCACCCTTTCCATTCAATGTCCATGACAACATATTCTAAATATTCCATTCAAAGTTGGGAGTATAACCATTATTGCCTTAGTACAGTAGTTACTATGTCTTTCTAAACGCATTTCCACAAGTACAAAATGTTCAGTGTACACTAAAAGCAGTGAGGTGAAAATAAAAAGTTGTATATCAGACTAGAGTGAAGAGTGAGCAAAGTCCACAATAAGATGAGGGCTAATGGTAGACTGGGTCCTAGATGCACCTAATCTGTATAGCTATACATTCGTTCTTTTCTGGAATTGATGCACAAGAGCCAGCCAAATCCTTAATTGTGGACCATTATCTTTTCCCCCCCTAATGCTCACCATAATTTGCATTGACTAAATGTATTGTTTTGGTGACTATCCAAGGTACATTTATTGTAGTGGATGTAACAAGGCTTGGGAAAGAAAGAGTGAAAAGGAGAACTTCAGAACCCTCTGAACACTAGCCACCCTGACCCAGGACGACTCCGAAGTGGAGCTACGCTGTTCCTCTCCCCCGCATCAGCAGCTGGCAAAATCGAAATCCGTCAAAGCCCATCTAAACCCCGACTTCTCCCTGAGAGAAACCTGTCCCTGGTTTGGTCTCACTCAGGTGGTCTTTAAAAGTTCAGTGAGCAGAACAACCAGGAAGCAGTTAAAGCTCCCATTGCCTAATCCCTAAAATGTGTATGTGGAGATGTGAGTGTACTTGACTGGGGAAAGGGCAACAAACGCTTATCTGCGGGGGGCATTCCTGTAATCCCTGCACATATCCACCCTCTTCCTGCAGCTGGTCTGCTTAGCAAACTCATTGGCTGGTGACAGACTGTCATGACCTTCCTGTGTACTTTAACTAGTCTGAGCTGGCCACTGTAGTGCATGGTGCACATCTTAGCATTTGGACAGTGATGGCGAACAACGGTTTGGCAAAGACTGATCTCTTGCGATGTCCTTCCTGTCAGCTCCCCAACTGGTGCTTGACATCACTCCCTTGGTCTCACCTGATGCTGATGCACTGGTGGATCCTGCAGAACGTCTCAAATATGAACAGACGGGCATTCTCAATGAAGTCCTCCAGGCAAGCCACCAGGAAGAAGTCATTCACAAGCACCTGGAAGAGATAGAGGGAGATTAGTTAACAGTAGTACAAATATTGAAGTGAGTCTGTCTGTAGTGTATGCATTCCTATAAATGTCCACTGCAGGGTTTCAGGAAAGTAAAGCAGTTAAATGAGTGTTGAGCTTTTTCCGTAAACTCATTACTGCAATCAAGATCGGATTCTGACTGAGTGGCTCTGGAGAGCCATAAAAGTGCCGCAGTAACAGGTTTCCCCCTTGCAGTCCTTACCTGGGATTGAGGCCCCGATTAAATTGTGGGAAAACCCAATTCACTGTCAAATTAAAATAGAGCAGAAGGATTATGTATACATATTCCTTCATACATGCAGAGTAAAGGGAGGTGGGGGTTCTGCTCTAGCCACATTTCAGTTACCAAGCGATTTACTTTGGCAAAAGCCTCAAAAGGAGAAACCCCCATCAGCAAAAAAGTAATCCCAGGCCACTCGGGTGCTCCAAAATCGACCACAAAATCTTTTAATTTCAGCTGCCTCCACATGAAACGGGAGACAAGAATGGAGCCAGCCACTGACCACAGTGGCTGTGACTTATCACTGTTCATCTGTGCAGGGTCAATTGTGCAGTGCGGGAGAAACCAATTTACGCGCCACCACACTCTCAGGGGTTCTACAGCCACCATAGAGGCAAGAACACGCGTTCCTACTCTCGAGTACTAGTTCACGTCACAGACCTCAGTCTTCAAAAGTTCTCCAAAAACTCACAACTCTTTGTATGCTTGAAGAGCTGTTTTCACCCTCCATTTCTGCTTGAAGAAAACCCAATTACATGGCACTATCAGGCAACACCACATTTCAGCTATGACAACACTTATCTAGGCATGATAAACTTTGAACAGCTAAGTGTCCTAATCAGTGTCATCTGGGAGTCAGCCCAAGATCCTCAAACAAGTTTTGAAATGGCTAGAAGTGGCCTTTTTATGCACAATCTGATGAGCTAAACTTGAGGTAGGCTTTCCTCCCCCTGCTTTCTTCAACAAGCAAAAGTTGCCAACATCTGACAGCGATTCCAGCTGGGGGGAAAAAACCTGCAAGGAGAAAAACTTATATGACAGGGGGTGCATTCAAATAAGACTGGATTTCCCACTTCTTTTCAAATCAATTGCTACTCACTGTTGAAGGTTGCAGTGAAGACAGGGAAGTTGGAAAACAATACCGATATCTGACTATTACAGCAATCAGTAAATAGTTGGGTATCACCCAGAGTAATGTAGCCCTTTTGTTCTCTCCTCGATGACTCCAAACTGATGCATTACACATGCTCATCAAGACGAAGGCCTATCCCCAATGGAATATCTTTCTACCTCTCAACCATCACTCCACAAAATTGAATGGGGTTATTTTTCGTGGTGTGCGTCTGTCTGCAAAATCCCCTTGCCTTTACTGCTTTCAAATGAGCCCATTTTGGGAAAATGTTTGCAGACCCATCACACTTAATGCACTTAAGGTGCAGAAGCTTAACTGTTGCACAGCCACCCACCTCGACAGACAGGCGGTCCTGTGTGTGAACGGAGCGCGCTCCGATTAAACCCTTTGGCGTGTAAGATCACATATTTCTGATAATTGTTAAATGGTCCCTGCAGCGAACCACGGCAAAAATGTGATTGTTGCATCATACGTTCAGTTGCGGATGTTCCAAACACCTAAAGAGCATTGTCTGAAAAGCATCTAAACACTGTTTGCACCAATGGGAAATAAAAGGTCTTCAATTTTATTCCTCAATTTCACCTTTATTTTTAAAATATATTTTTTTATTTTACCTTTACAAATTCTTATTTACAATAAGATAAATGCAAACTTCATCATCCAAACATCACATCCACAGCCAAACTCATTCCATAAATGAGAACTAGGCAAGTCAGTTATAAGAACAAGGTCTAGGCCTAGGAACAATGGGTCAACTGCCTTGTTCAGGGGCAGAACGACAGATTTTTAAACTTGTCAGCACGGGGAGTCGATCCACCAACCTTTTGGTTACTGGCCCAACGCTCTAACCACTAGGCTACCTGCCGCCCCATAAACCAGTCTAAATAACAGATTTCACTGACAAAAAAAACAAAGTTAGCGACCTAACAAAATATAAATGTACCATATTCTTGGTGAGCACAAGGGAGAAATGTAATATGGTTTGGAAATGAGATGTGTCAGCTAGCTAACAGCAGCTAAATACTTTAACGGCAGCCATATTTGACAAGCGCAAACTCCCTAATCCCATTCACTATAAGACGCAAACAAAGTCAAAGATGGCTGCGCCCTTTGCATGAAAAATACAAACTTAGTTTGGCCACTTTTTAGCATATTACAAATCTTCAATGTACTTGTTACAGTTTATACAAGAACCGAACAGTCTTGTCCCATCACTGCAACTCCCCTACAGACGAAAGTCGAGAGCAATGCGTCCTTCGAAACATGACCCTGCCAAGCCACACTGCTTTTTGACAAACTGATCGCTTAACCAAGCCACACACAATGTGTAGGAGTAAACGCTGTCACGCTGGCAACCGTATCATCTTGCAGGCACCCTGCCCGCCACAAGGAGTAGCCAGAGCGCGATGGAACAAGGAAATTCCGTCCGGGCCAAACCATAGCCTAACGACGCACCACCTCATGGGTCTCCCAGTCACGGCCGTCTGACTGCCTGGGATCGAACCGGGTCTGTAGTGACGCCTCAAGCACTGCCTTAGACCACTGCGCTACTCGGGAGGCTGTGCAAGACCTGTTCTAACTAGAGCTGCGCAAGGTCTTCATACTTGATCTGGGGAAACGCTGGGAAGTGCTTGGGCTCTCGAAGAGAGAAGTTTGTCTGGCTCAGTAAAGCAATTGTCTGTAAAAGTGAAATGGGCTACTTATGTGAATTCATTAACACACTTCAATTCAAACTAAAATAATTTGAAGTTGAAACAGCCTATAAATAATTAGCAGGCAACATGCCTTGGTTTGAAGGCAGCGCTGTCCTGTTGCATAAGACATTACATTTTTGGTACAGCGAGTGCATTGACATCATGCACAAAGAAATTCTATTAAAACAAAAAAACTAGAGATATTTTGAACTCATGTGTGAAAAGGTTTGTGTGTGCTGGGCCTCCTCTGAGAAGACTGACAGGACACTACTCCCAAGGCAATGCTGCTAAAGCACCTCGAGGAGAATTAGTCTCCAACCTGAGTAGCAACATGGAGCAGCATCTGCTCCAACCACATGGAGTCTCTGTAAACAAGACCCCAAGCAGAGAAGTTGAGACCTCTTCAAAAGTGCGCGAGTGTTCAACGAGATTGGTGATTGAGCGAGCGCAAGGAATTTTCTGAAATGGGACACAGTTCCAATATTGTTGATAGTACGTCATTTAGCGATTGCTGCCGCACCCCGTCGAGGCATTTGCACAGTAAAGATCAGTATGAGGCAGTGCTTCGGATACTTTATGTCCGAGCACAGATTTGGCAGAGAAAAACTACCAAATAAAAAAAATGAATCTGTACAAATTAGTTTAGTTATAGGTTCCTCATTTATTAAGAAACAGACTGGGGGAGCTAGAGGCTCGTTATATTAGCTTAATAATAGATTAGGATGAAATGGGACCTTCAGTAAACCGCTGACATGATTAACTTCTGTGAAAGAGCCATTTGATCAGGCCAGATGTTTTTCATTCAGAGCGTTTATCGTCAAGAAGCAAAGATGAAGGGGGCCAAATTGCCCAAAGTTCAGCCTTTTATTTCTCTGCAGGTCTAAATTATCAAATCATTTGGGAAATCTAAATTATACTCATTTATGCAAAGAATGGGGCTGGGAGATTGGGTTTCAGAGAATACCCAGGGCACTGCACCAATTAGCACACCTGCTTTGTCTCTAAACCTGATTCCTGTCCAGCCCCTCTTCAATAAATGAGCCATCTCCTGGGCATATTAAATTAAAGCACCACATAATTGACCCTAAATGACTGATGGCAAATTTAGGCACAATTATGATGAACATCTGACCTATGTTAGAAGTAGATGAAACACAAACCACAAGATGTAAATATGTTCACAGGGACATTTAACGCTCAAACCTAGGAAATCTTAATACCAACGTTCACACTAGTGTTATTTTACAGCATTTCAATCTGAGTGGTTTAGTCTTCCACCTAAACAGGATTCTGAACTGAGTGATACGTTTGACAGAACTACTCCCAGAAATTCCTTAAAAAGTGCAGCTAGCTTCTGTTTCAAATAAAACAAATCCTAACATTATCATTGATGCTTTTTCCTTATTTGGCCACAGTTGTCCAACTCAGTCTCAACGTGCTAAGAACAATTAAGCTAACATGCTGACCACACCGCTCAAATCGCATGAGCTGCAAAATAAAATGTACACATACATGTTATTCAATCAAAGTTGGTTGCCTACCGCCATATAAAGTCCAAAAAAGAAGCCTGAAGGAGATTACTAGAAACAAACTCAGTTAACCCTTTTATCAACATGCGCGCGATGGTGCATGCACACACTGTCTGGTCAGCATCTAACTTAGAAATTCCCTGGACTTGTTAGCTAGCTATACCTAGTGGCAAATAACCAGCTACAGTAACATGAAAGAAAGCCAACAATCCTTATGGAAACTGTGTGTGATCATAAACCAGAGATTGGTACACAGAGACGAACAAAGTCCACCACCTACTACAGGCCGCACTAGTAGTGTTCCGCTAATAGCAGCAAAGGCAGCAACCACCAGTAAACCTCCCACCATTTAATTTGACCCATCAAAGTGGTGGGTTGAAGTTGGCCAGAGTAATTTTTGTAAGTTTTGAAAGTGTCATCTTCGCAGTATACCGCAAGCCAAAACCTCTGAAGAACAGTTGGCTTCAAATAAAATGTAATTTGTCACACGCGCCAAACAGGTGTAGACCTTAGTGAAATGCTTACTTACAAGCCCTTAACCAACAATGCAGTTAAGAAGATAACAAAAAAGTAAGAGAAGAATAACTAATTAAAGCGCAGCAGTAAATATTATATATATATATATATATATGGGTACTGGTACACAGTCAATGTCAATGTGCAGGGGCAATGGTGGAGAGGTAATATGTACATGTAGGTAGAGTTATTTAAGTGACTATACATATATAAAACAGGGGGAGGGGATAGCTATTTGATTAGCTGCTAACGAGTCTCATGGCTCGGGAGTAGAAGCTATTTTAGGAGCATCTTGGACCTAGACTTGTCGCTCCAGTACCTCTTTCCATGCAGTAGCTGAGAGAAAAGTCCATGACAAGGGTGGCTGGAATCTGACAATTTTTATGGCCTTCCTCTGACACCGCCTGGTATATACAGTTGAAGTCGGATGTTTACATACACCTTAGCCAAAGACATTTAAACTCAGTTTCACAATTCCTGACATTTAATCCTAGTAAAAATTCCCTGTCTTAGGTCAGTTAGGATCACCACTTTATTTTAAGAATGTGAAATGTCTGAATAATAGTAGAGAATTAACTTCTTATGGATCGGCGCACGAGGTGACCATTTTGGAGAGCCTGGCGTGCCCAAAGTAAAAATGTCTCCCATTCAGGCCCAGAAAATAGGATATGCACACATTTAGTACCATTGGATAGGAAACACTGAATTTTCCAAAAGTGTTAACCATTTGAGAGTGAAACAGAACGCATATGGCAGGCGAAACACCGAGGAATCTCTGTCCTGGAAAAAGTGGTTGACACATTGCTCATTTGGAACCCCGCCCTCATGAAAATGCCCATAAAAGGGCATATGAATGCAGTACCCATCGCTTCCTCTGGATGTCAACAGTCTCAAGACAGTGTTCATTTTGGATGAATTAGACCAGAGAAGAGGAACCCAGGAAGTGTCCCATTTAACGTCAACACAAGGGAATGCGCGCTCCCGACAAGGCGCGGTGTTTTTTACCGTCTTTATCGATCAGTTTATATTCCAGTTGATTTATAATAGTAAATATACGTAAACGTGTTCCTAAGGATACATTTAAAACTATGTTTGATTGTTCTTGGACAAGTTTAAGATGAACGAGTTCGCGCCACGTTTCAATGGACTAGTGGAGGCTGTCGCTTTCTGATTATAACGCAACCAAATGGAGGATTTATGGATAAAATACATTACTTTTTCTAACAAAAGAACCATGGATTGTCTTTGTTGGACACTTAGGATGACCTCAGCAGAAGTTCTTCAACAGGTAATTGATTTGTTTTCGCTGTGAAATGTGGTGTGTGCCGTGATGGCTAATGGATTCATGGCTATGGGAAAAATATGTGAGGTGCTACCCTCAAACAATCAAATGTGCTGCTTTCGCCGTAAAGCCTTTTTGAAATCTGACAACGCTGTGATATTGCCTAGAAACAGAGCTTTTGATGAGTATGGAACACTTGTATATTGGTGGATGTTTAATAATTCAACTTTTGGATTTTGAATTTGGCGCCTTGCATATCACCTGGTAGTGTTGGGATTGGGGCGCTAGCGCCCCAGCAATCCCCAAGAAGTTTATTTATTTCTGCTTTTATTTCTTTCATCACATTCCCAGTGGGTAAGAAGTTAACATGCACTCAATTAGTAATTGGTAGCATTGCCTTTAAATTGTTTAACTTGGGTCAAACATTTCCGGTAGCCATCCACAAGCTTCCCACAATAAGTTGGGTGAATTTTGGCCCATTCCTCCTGACAGAGCTGGTGTAACTGAGTCAGGTTTGTAGGCCTCCTTGCTCGTACACGCTTTTTCAGTTCTGCCCACATTTTCTACGGGATTGAGGTCAGGGCTTTGATGGCCACTCCAATACCTTGACTTTGTTGATCTTAAGCCATTTTGACACAACTTTGGAAGTATGCTTGGGGTCATTGTCCATTTGGAAGACCCATTTGCGACCAAGCTTTAACTTCCTGACTGATGTCTTGAGATGTTGCTTCAATATATCCAGAATTTTCCTTCCTCATGATGCCATCTATTTTGTGAAGTGCACAAGTCCCTCCAGCAGCAAAGCATGATGCTGCCACCCTCGTGCTTCACGGTTGGGATGGTGTTCTTCGGCTTGTAAGCATCCTCCTTTTTCCTCCAAACATAACGATGGTCATTATGGCCAAACAGTTCTATTTTTGTTTCATCAGACCAGAGGACATTTCTCCAAAAAGTACAATCTTTGTCCCCATGTGCAGTTGCAAACCGTGGTCTGGCTTTATGGCGGTTTTGGAGCATTGGCTTACCTTGCTGAGCAGTCTTTCAGGTTGTCGATATGAGACTTGTTTTACGGTGGATATAGATACTTTTGTACCCGTTTCCTCCAGCATCTCCACAAGGTGGGATTGAATTGCACCAAAGTACGTTCATCTCTAAAAGACAGAACGAGTCTCCTTCCTGAGCAGTATGACAGCTGCGTGGTCCCATGGTGTTTATACTTGTACAGATGAACATTGTACCTTCAGGCGTTTGGAAATTGCCCCGAAGGATGAACCAGACTTTTTTTACTGAGGTCTTGGTTGATTTCTTTTTCCCATGATGTCAAGCAAAGAGGCACTGAGTTTGAAGGTAGGCCTTGAAATACAACCACAGGTACACCTCCAACTGACTCAAATTATGTCAATTAGCTTATCAGAAGCTTCTAAAGCCATGACATTTTCTGGAATTTTCCAAGCTGTTCAAAGGCACAGTCAGCTTAATGTATGTAAACTTCTGACCCACTGGAATTGTGATAGATTATTTCACTTATAATTCACTGTCTAAACAATTGTTGAAAAAATTACTTGTGTCATGCACAAAGTAGATGTCCTAACAGACTTGCCAAAAATATAGTTTGTTAAGAAGACATTTGTGGAGTGGTTGAAAAATTAGTTAAGCCTAAGTATGTAAAGCCCAGCCTAAGTATGTAAACTTCCGACTCAACTGTAGGTCCTGGAGGGCAGGAAGCTTGGCCCCGGTGATGTACTGGGCCGTACGCACTACCCATACCAGGCAATGATGCAACCTGTCAGGACGCTCTCAAATGGTGCAGCTGTACAGTAGTGGCCAAAAGTTGAGAATTACACAAATATAAATTTTCTGCTGCCTCAGTTTGTATGATGGCAATTTGCATATACTCCAGAATGTCATGAATAGTGAATTGCAAAGTCCTTCTTTGCCATTCAAATGAACTGAATCCCCCCCAAAAAACATTTCCACTGCATTTCATTTCTGCATTTGGAATCATTGATCGTCCACAGTCAACCATTGTTTCCTGCAAAGAAACACGTGCCGTCATCATTGCTTTGCACAAAAGACTTCACAGGCATGGATATTGCTGCCAGTAAGATTGCGCCTAAATAAACCATTTATCAGATCAAGAACTTCAAGGAGAGCGGTTCAATTGTTGTGAAGGCTTCAGGGAGCCCAAGAATGTCCAGCAAGCGCCAGGACCGTCTCCAAAAGTTCATTCAGCTGCGGGATCGGGGCACCACCAGTACAGAGCTTGCTCAGGAATGTCAGCAGGCAGGTGTGAGTGCATCTGCACGCACAGTGAGGCGAAGACTTTGAGGATGGCCTGGTGGGCAGCAAAGAAGCTACTTCTCTCCAGGAAAAACATCAGGGACAGACATTCTGCAAAAGGTACAGGGATTGGACTGCTGAGGACTGGGGTAAAGTCATTTTCTTTGATGAATCCCCTTTCCGATTGTTTGGGGCATCCTGAAAAAAGCTTGTCCGGAGAAGACAAGATGAGCGCTACCATTAGTCCTGTGTCATGCCAACAGTAAAGCATCCTGAGACCATTCATGTGTGGGGTTGCTTCTCAGCCAAGGGAGTGGGCTCACTCACAATTTTGCCTAAGAACACAGCCATGAATAAAGAATGGTACCAACACATCCTCTGAGAGCAACTTGTCCCAACCATCCAGGAACAGTTTGGTGACGAACAATGCATTCTCCAGCATGATGGAGCACCTTGCCATAAGGCAAAAGTGATAACTAAGTGGCTCGGGGAACAAAACATCAATATTTTGGGTCCATGGCCAGCAAACTCCACAGACTTTAATCCCATTGAGAACTTGTGGGCAATCCTCAAGAGGCGGGTGGACAAACAAAAACCCAAATTCTGACAAACTCAAAGCATTTATTATGCAAGAACTGGCTGCCCTCAGTCAGGATGTGGCCCAAAAGTTAATTGACAGCATGACAGGGTGGATTGCAGAGGTCTTGAAAAAGGGTCAACACTGCAAATATTGACTCTGCATCAACTTCATGTAATTGTCAATAAAAACCTGACAGTTATGAAATGCTTATTATACTTCAGTATCCATAGTAACATCTGACAAAAATATCTAAAGACTGAAGCAGCAAACTTTGTGGAAATTAATATTTGTGTCATTCTCAAAACCTTTGGCCACAACTGTAGAACCTTTTGAGGATCTGAGGACCCAAGGCAAATCAGTCGCCTGAGGGGAATAGGTTGTCGTGCCCTCACGACTCTTGGTGTGCTTGGACCATGTTAGTTTGTTGGTGATGTGGACGCCAAGGAAATTGAAGCTCTCAACCTGCTCCACTACAGCCCCCTCTTTTCCTGTACAGCTTTGTCACGTTGAGGGAGAAGGTGATGTTTTTGCACCACATGGTCAGGTCTCTAACCTATATAGGCCGTCTCATCGTTGTCAGTGATCAGGCCTACCACTGTTGTGTCATCAGCAAACTTGATGGTGTTGGAGTCGTGGGGTCATGAGTGAACAGAGAGTACAGGAGGGAACTGAACACACACCTGAGGGGCCCATGTTGAGGATCAGCATGGCTGATGTGTTGTTACCTACCCTTACCAATTGGGGGTGGCCCATCAGGAAGTCCAGGATCCAGTTCCAGAGGGGTTAAGTCCCAGGGTCCATAGCTTAGTGATGAGCTTTGAGGGCACTATGCTGTAGTCAATGAATAGCATTCTCACATAGGTGTTCCTTTTGTCCAGGTGTGAAAGGGCAGTGTGGAGTGCAATAGAGATTGCATCATCTGTGGAGGCGGTATGCAAATTGGAGTGGGTCTAGGGTTTCTGGGATAATGGTGTTGATGTGAGCCATGACCAACATTTCAAAGCACTTCATCAAATTTGATTGCTAACCATGTGTATGTGACCAAATGTTATTGCGAGTGTAGCGAAATGCTTGTGCTTCTAGTTCCGACCGTGCAGTAATATCTAACAATTTCACAACTACCTTACACACACACACACACACACACACACACACACACACACACACACACACACGTAAAATAATTGTTAAGAATATGTACATATAAATATATGGATGAGCGATGGCCGAACGGCATTGGCAAGATCCAGTAGATGGTATATACATATGAGAAGAGTAATGTAGGGTATGTAAACATTATATGAAGTGTCATTGTTTAAGTGACTAGTGATACATTTATTACATCCAATTATTAAAGTGGCTAGAGATTGAGTGGCTGCTGCCAACAGACTCAATGTTAGTGATGGCTGTTTAACAGTCTGATGGCCTTGAGATAGCTGTTTTTCAGTCTCTCGGTCCCAGCTTTGATGCCCCTGTACTGACCTCGCCTTCTTGATGATAGCGGGGTGAACAGGCAGTGGCTCGGGTGGTTGGTGTCCTTGAGGATCTTTTTGGCCTTCCTGCGACATCGGGTGGTGTAGGTGTCCTGGAGGGCAGGTAGTTTACCTCCGGTGATGCGTTGTGCAGACCTCACTACCCTCTGGAGAGCCTTACGGTTGTGGGCGTAGCAGTTGCCGTACCAGGCGGTGATACAGCCCAACAGGATGCTCTCGATTGTGCATCTGTAAAAGTTAGTGAATGATTTCATCAGCCTCCTGAGGTTGAAGAGGCACTGTTGCGCCTTCTTCACCACGCTGTCTGTGTGGGTGGACCATTTCAGTTCGTCCGTGATGTGTACGCTGAGGAACTTAAAACTTTCCACCTTCTCCACTACTGTCCCGTCGATGTGGATAGGGGGGTGCTCCCTCTGCTGTTTCCTGAAGTCCATGATCATCTCCTTTGTTTTGTTTATCGTTGAGTGTGAGGTTGTTTTCCTGACACCACACTCCGAGGGCCCTCACCTCCTCCCTGTAGGCCGTCTCGTCGTTGTTGGTAATCAAACCTACCACTGTAGTGTTGTCTGCAAACTTGATGATTGAGTTGGAGGCGTGCATGGTCACACAGTCATGGATGAACAGGGAGTACAGGAGAGGGCTGAGAACGCACCCTTGTGGGGCACCAGTGTTGAGGATAAGCGGGGTGGAGATGTTTCCTACCCTCACCACCTGGGGCGGCCCATCAGAAAGTCCATGACCCAGTTGCACGGGGGAGTCGAGACCCAGGGTCTCGAGCTTAATGACAAGTTTGGAGCGTACTATGGTGTTAAATGCTGAGCTGTAATCAATGAACAGCATTCTTACATAGGTATTCCTCCTGACCAGATGGGTTAGGGCAGTGTGATTGCGATTGCATAGTCTGTGGATCTATTGCGGCAGAAAGCAAATTGGAGTGGGTCTAGGGTGTCAGGTAGGGTGGAGGTGATATGATCCTTGACTAGTCTCTCAAAGCACTTCAGCATGACCGAAGTGAGTGCTACAGGGCGAAAGTCGTTTAGCTCAGTTACCTTAGCCTTCTTGGGAACAGGAACAATGGTTGCCCTCTTGAAGCATGTGGGAACAGCAGACTGGGATAGGGATTGATTGAATATGTCCGTAAACACACCAGCCAGCTGGTCTGCCCATGGCCGGCAGCCTTGCGAGGGTTAACACATTTAAATGTCTTACTCATGTTGGCTGCGGTGAAGGAGCGCTCACAGGTTTTGGTAGCGGGCCGTGTGTGGCACTGTATTGTCCCCGAAGCGAGCAAAGTAGTGTGTTAATTTGTTTGGGAGCAAGACATCGGTGTCACAGACAGGGCTGGTTTTCTTGTAGTCCATGGTTGACTGTAGACCCTGCAACAAACGTCTCGTGTCTGAGCTGTTGAATTGCGACTACTTTCTCTCTATACTCACACTTAGCTTGTTTGATTGCCTTGGAGGGAATAGCTACACTGTGTATTCGATCATGTTTCCAGTCACCTTGCCATGATTAAAAGCAGTGGTTCGCGCTTTCAGTTTTGCGCGAATGCTGCCATCAATCCACGGTTTCTGGTTGGGGAAGGTTTTAATAGTCGCTGTGGGTACATCACCACCAATGCACTTGCTAATAAACTCACTGATGCTATCCGGAACATATCCCAGTCCACGTTCTCGAAGCGTGGAATCAGATTGGTAGGACCAGCGTTGAATAGACCTGAGCAAGGGCGTTTCCGGTTTTAGTTTCTGTCTATAGGCTGGGAGCAACAAAATGGAGTCATGGTCAGATTTTCCGAAAGGAGGGCGAGGGAGGGCTTCGTATGACTCGCGGAAATTAGAGTAGCAATGATCCAGGGTTTTGCCAGGCCGGGTCGCACATTTGATATAAAATTTAGGGACCCTTGTTTTCAGATTAGCCTTGTTAAAATCCCCAGTTACAATAAATGCAGCCTCAGGATATGGTTTCCATTTTACATCGAGTCCAATTAAGTTCTTTCAGGGCCGTCGAGGTGTCTGGGGGTGGGGCGGTATATACACGACTGATAAATCGAAGAGAATTCTCTTGGTAGATAATGTGGTCGGCATTTGATTGTAAGGAATTCAAGGTCAGGTGAACAAAAGGACTTGAGTTCCTGTATGTTATGATCACACCACGCCTCGTTAATCATAGGGCATACACCCCCGCCCTTCCTCTTACCAGAGAGATGTTGGTTTCTGTCGGCGCGACGTGAAGAAACCGGGTGGCTGTACCGACTGATAACGTATCCCGAGTGAGCCATGTTTCCGTGAAACAAAGAATGTTACAATCTCTGATGTCTCTCTGGAAGGCAACCCTTGCTCAAATTTAGTCTACCTTGTTGTCAAGAGGCTGGACATTGGCGAGTAGTATACTTGGGAGCGGTGAGCCCGTCTACGGAGCCTGGCCAGAAGACCGCTCCGTCTGCCCAAGTTGTTTTTGGTCGCCTACTGGGATCTGATCCATTGTCCTGGGTGGTGGTCCAAACAGAGTATCCGCTTCGGGAAAGTCATATTCCTGGTCGCAATGTTGGTAAGTTGACGTTGCTCTTATATCCAATAGTTCTTCCCGGCTGTATGTAATAAGACTTAAGATTTCCTGGAGTAACAGTAAGAAATAAGATTAAAAAAAAAAAAACAATACTGCATAGTTTCCCAAGACCAAAGCGAGGCGTCCATCTCGTTTGGCGCCAAACAGGGTACAGATGTGAGTGCGGTAGTCCTTTATCCAGGTTACCTTGTGTTCTTGGGCTCAGGGACTATGGTGGTCTGCTTGAAACATGTTGGTATTGCACTCAGACAGGGAGAGGTTGAAAATGTCAGTGAAGACACTTGCCAGTTGGTCAGCATATGCTCGGAGTACACATCCTGATCATCCGTCTAGCCCTGCGACCTTGTGAATGTTGACCTGTTTAAAGCTCTTACATCGGCTGCAGAGCGCGTGATAACACAGTTGTCCGGAACAGCTGATGCTCTCATGCACGCTTCAGTGTTACTTGCCTCGACGCGAGCATCGAAGTTATTAAGAACGTCTGGTGGGCTCATGTCACTGGGTAGCTCTCAGCTGTGCTTCCCTTAGTAGTCTAATAGTTTTCAAACCCTGCCACATCCGTCTGTTTGATGGTTCGTCGGAGGGCATAGTGAGATTTCTTATAAGCTTATCCCACTCCCCGCCGAAAGCGGCAGCTCTACCCCCGAAAACAGCAGCTCTACAGCTCATTGAGCCCGGTTTTAGTGCCAGCATCGGTCTGTAGTGGTATGTAGACAGCTACGAAAAATACAGATGAACTCTAGGTAGATAGTGTGGTCTACAGCTTATCATGAGATACTCTACCTCAGGCGAGCAAAACCTTGAGACTTCCTTAGATATCGTGTACCAGCTGTTCACATATATGCATCGGACTCCGCCCCGTGTCTTACCAGAGGCTGCTGTTCTGTCCTGCTGATGGAGTGCAGCCTTTATTTTTAGCTGATGCACTACAGTTACTTCAACGGCAGTACACATCAAGCAATTACAAACCAAAATTTTAATAAATTATCCCAACGGCTGTCTATGACACACATCTCTTAAATGAGTGTCTGAACGCCTCTGCATAGACCTTCGCTTATAAAAGCTTTTACTGTTAACTACCAGGCTGATTGACAATTACAGGCCATCATAAAAATCTGGCCAGACCAATGAGTCATAGGGTTTCCCAGAGGAATTCTGTATCACACAAGTGACCTAATGCAATTCTACCATCGGCCATTATCAATGGACCCATGTAAAAAAAAAAAAGTCCAATGTTGTGAGAAAGGTCAGCCAATCTTGCATGATCACTAATGGTGTCTACTTCTGTGCTAGCTACAAGGGAACTTCGGGAGGGCTGGTTGGCTAGTCCAAATCCCTCTGTAAATCAAGGAATATATAGAGTTCTGTTCTCAACTTCTAAAACAGAGATCTGAAAAGGAGAAATTATTAAAAATCTATTGCACATTGATGGTTGGGTGCATGCGGGGGGAGTCTGCTGGGACTTACCGACTCACATTCCCCTCAGTTTCTTCTGAGCGCTGTCAAAGTCAAAGTTCACATACAGGCACTCCACAAACTCTGTGATGGGATCTTTGTAGGTGTAGGACTCCTGGAAATGGAAAACAACATTTCTAACAATTTGCACATGCCCGAGTGTGCTAGCTCTATTTTTCAGCAGTGGAAATAGCACAGGTTATCTCGACAGGCAATGTGGCATGCCTCCAACCCATTACTAAAAATAAAGTCAAATGTGGAGAAACATGGCTAACCAAATACTAGAATTTACAAGGCAGTGAATAAAAGCAGATTCAAAAAGTCCCCTAAACAGTTCCAAACCATGCTAGCGGGGAGAGACCCAAGAAGACGGAACAAGCATAGAGCACATGTTTTAGTGATTAAGCGCTGTCTCGGTGGGCTCGGTGTATTTAGCTTTCAGAGCCATTGATCTCTGAAGAAGCTACCGATGTTGGGTTGGGGAAGAAATCGGTACTCTACAATCAGAACGTCTGCTGCCATTTATCAAATGTAATAGGTTCAAGACCTCTCTATCCAGGACCAGATCTCTGATTGAGTATACTCTATCAGCCAAGGCTTTGCATTGCGCATAGATGTGTGGTTTCTCTGGCTTTTAATGGGGTTGGGTTAAATGCGGAAGACATTTCAGTTGCACACCTGACTAGATACCCCCCTTTCTCTAATAGTTGGTGACATCTTGTGTCAAAATGGCCAATCCTACACTGACAACTAAGGTTGGCTAACATGTTACTGTCCAGAACTTCAGAGAAACTTAGTAGGAAATGTGTTTAGAGAAACTGGGGTAAGGAATGTGTTCAGAATTGTTTTACCTGTTGTATGACCTTGACCAGATCTTTCAGGACCTGCCGCCGCTTGCGAACGTCTTTGTTTGTGATAACAGCTGTGGTCAGGTAACGCAGAATGTGTGGGCACATGGTCTGAATGGCATTGAGGTACCTGAAATGACAAAACAAAGGTCACGACAAGAACAAATAATCAGGGGTTTTAAGGACTGGAGGAACTACATGGCAAAAAAAAGCAATGGCACATGATGCGACTTGATATTTATGGAGGTAAAAGGCTATAAAGTTGATAAACTGTTGGTGTATGTATAGGTTTAAGGGCATAAATGTCTATTTTTGTACGCAAGTAACTTAGCAATTAGGCTCATGGCATTTAGGACATTAACCTTATTGACCAAACAGATATGTCCGTAATAGCGCACTCCCTTTCATTACCCCCTGTATAAGCGGAGTGAAGGAAAGGAAACCCTGGCTTCTGCAGTAGACAGAGCACTGAGCAGGGGATCTGCCCAGTAGCTGAAACCCTATCCTTCAGGGCCTTGTTTTTCAGCCACAGGTCAACTTGCTAAGGGCTGAGCACGAGAGAGGGCCTTGTTAGAAGCTGATTAGAACCCTAGACAGCATTCTTACTCTGCAGTGTTTCAAGTCCTTTCCCAACACGCTTCCGTGAAAAGAAACTTGCACACACACAACCCCATTCCTTGTCAATAGGAGTGTTCGACTTAACTGTATAACTTCTCTTCGTCCTTATCTGAACAGCTATCATTGACCCCACCCATTCAATCCTCCTCCGCCGACCAAATTACATTTCAAAAGAGGAAGTGGAGTTTCCCTGCCACTTCCGACCCCTTCAGCTCTCTGATAGATTAGGACAGGGGAACACATGTTGTTCAGAGCGAGGAGGGAGCACCGCAGACAAGGGTTTAATTAGTCGAAACAATTAAAGGGACAAGGGGGCCTGTGGCACTTGTGATGTTGGTGTGTAAAAATCAGCAGCGAGCAGACGGGCTAGGCAGTGAGCGATCATCAACCTGGTTAGAAGCCCCCTATCCTCTCCCTTTGTAGTTGTCGGACTCAGTGGCAGACCACAACACGCCATGCTCTGTTCCTGATTAACTTACACCTACTCTCTCTCCAGGGGGTCTCCGATAGCAAGCAATCCTGCATGAGTCATGCAGTCATATCTGGGAATAGCTGCGAGGAATTTTTTTTTTATGTAACATTCACCCTACCCTACTTATGGGACCTAATCATTTTGGCATTTGAGGGAACAACGTCGCTACACTGGTTGCAGAGGACTCTTCACAAGAATTGAACCAAGAATTAGAGTATCAAAATCAAAACGATTTCACCCAGTGTGCGAGTAAAGAGGAGAGAGATGAGGGGTAGAGGGAGAGAAGTTTCATTGCCCATCTGAGAATGATCGAATGTAAACCAACTGCGAGTGCTTGGATAGCATTACTAAAGTATTAATTTTCCCCCTTTGCACCTTCATCATAGATCATTGCGTGACAATATTCTCACCACGAGTGCCCTTGAACTCAGTAGAGGTTTTCAATAACACTAACTAGGAAGGCCTGGTGCAACTTTCGCTGACTGTGGGGGTAAAAGAGGTCAAACATTAAACTAAGGCCTAGCCACTGGTCACCAACTTTGGCCAAAGGAAGTAATGGTCAAGGGGTGAGGGAATGAGGCCAAGCCTTACTGTGGAATAAGTGGTTTCTTGACTGTAATTGCAACGCACATAAAACTCCCAAGTTTATCCAAACAGATGCTTGTGTGAGCTTTTCATGACTAATTATTGGGCAGCCTTTCCTTCATTATCGGAATTAGTTTTTAATTTAAGTAAAACTCCGAACCAGACATCCCTATCTGCTATGTTGGCATGTCATACTTTCAGATGACTACAAAAATCGGTTCAATTACACAAACCGGCAATCAGAACGGGGGGTGCATTATAATGTGTACATTTTACGCAGTGCATAGAGTTTGCGATCACATGGATTAACTTGCAGCTTAGAGAGTAAATAGACCGCACAAAAACAAACAGACTGAAACCACTTTAAAAAATAGAGTATGTTTTTGAAGCTGCCCCCCTTCCCAAAGTTATTACGAGTAAATGGCTTCTTTTTCTAAATCAAGTTAGTCTAATAAAAACGAGTCTACTTTCTCCACATCAAGCAGGACCTGACCGAGGCGGCTGCCAGCTGAACCACTTTTGGTCTCTCCTGGGCCAGCAGCAAACCCTGGGGCCCAAGGTTCAGCCCTCTACTGTGCCTCTTCTTTAGGGATCATTTCCTTCCACCACCCCAAGGATGCCAGCAGGCCACATTTTAACAATCACCTCTTGGGTCACTCAAGGGTTTAGTGTGGATCAGTGAAGACACTGCCTCGGACTGTAGAGATGGCAGCGTCTACAGGCCAATACGTTAAGGGTTAGTCATCAGGTCTAAATAAGCCAACAGTGTTTTAATAAAAAACTCCAGTGTGTCAGAAGAAAATACTTACTGAGGCTGATACAGGAAGAGCTCAATGATGTTGTCTCTGCCTTTGGGGTGGTTAAAAAAGACAAAAAGGGACCAGTGGATCAGCCAGGTCCTCTGCTGAAGAGACTGGAGAGGGGAGCTCACCGACTGGACAGGAGAAAGATGTCATTATTTACTAGCTCTGATTGAGGTGACAACACAGTATACGGTAAGACAATTAAAAAGTTCAGAGAGTACTTTAAGGGGCGGCAGGTAGCCTAGTGGTTAGAGCGATGGGCCAATAACCGAAAGGTCGCTAGATCGAATCCCCGAGCTGACAATGTAAAAGTCTGTCGTTCCGCCCCTGAACAAGGCAGTTAACCCACTGTTCCTAGGCCGTCATTGTAAAAAAGAATTTGTTCTTAAATGACTTGCCTAGTTAAATAAAGGTTAAGTTAAAAAAACAAACATTTAAGAGGTCTGTTCCCTTCCAAACGTTTTCCTTCCAAGCCAGAGCCCGCACCCCTGCACCCTTCCCAGCTAGCCATCCAATCAAATAAAAAAAAAAATCTAACTAGATCCACATAACTGCTCCATTTGCAGTTCCTCTGGAGTCAGGACTGAAAGTGGGTGGGGAATCAAGCAGCAACAGCGCTCGCTGAAACTGAAAGCGGTCAATAAGAGAGTCGAATCTATGTAAGGGAATCCAAGTGCAGTGTCAAATTCTGAGAAGTGGGGCATTTACGTTGTTATCGATAGTCTCCCTCAGGCGGGTGAGGTCTTCCATCGCAGCCTCCCAGTTCTGCATCAGGATCTCAGAGGCCAGCTTCCCCCACAGGGAGTTCAGGGCGTTCCTGTCTGTGGCCGGGACCTGGGAAAAGACATGTCATACTTAATAGAAGCTGAAATACACAGCATCACCTCACACAGCAGCATAACTGAACCCACCTGCAAAATGACCAGGCACGGGCAGATCTAATCCTGATAATCGCCTCCGCCTACAAAGTGTGCTCGCACACTCAGGAACAGTCAGTGAAGGAGTGGCTGTTGCCACCGCCGCTTGGCATTGGCAGGAAAAACTGCTCGGTGGAGTTACTTTTATTTATACTGGATAAACTGATTAAATTGTGTCATCTTGAGGGAATGGGGCTTGACAGAAAGAGAAATGGATCATGAAAGAATGTTTAGCTTTTTATAAAACCTAATTTGCTGCACTTTGTGATACGGCAACCGCTGCATTGCAGATGTAGCCGTAACTAGGAGCACATTTGAAGCACATGTGAGCTTCTCCGTACAATGTGCTAGAGCTAAAACGTTTGGTTACTGTTATTTACTTAATGCTGCAACTCTTTAAATCGCAGGGTGGCACATGGCCTTGGGAAGACAAAACTCACATTACTAAGGATGGGCCTAGGGCATTTCAGCTTGGTCCTCCTCTCTTAGAATTAAGAAGGGAATGTGTCATTTAATTTAGCTCAGTGTAGTTCAAGCTACCACCTTGATCCCCGTGGTTGTGACGTTTCTGGGGCAGGGGAAGCAGATCAAAGGTCAGGTTGGCTGTGACAATCCCATACCACAATTCAATCTAAAAGGAAATGGTTGAAGATACCTTGAGTTCACAACTCCGGGTCCAGATATCACTCCTTTGAAATAAGTTAATTATCCAAACGAGGACTAAAAGTTAGCAGTAAAATAGTTGCAATTGGAAAGAACACTGAAGATATACCCGCATATAAGAGTAGATGGAGAGAAGGCAGGGCACATCTAGCATCGTTGAGGGAAAACCCCATCGCTGTTCCTCTGACTCTGCATTGACCTCAGGTCAATCCCCTCCTGCTGAAAACTGTCTTGTCTTCTGCCCCTCTCTGAAGAGACTTTAATGAAGTGTGCATGCTGCTACTACTTCTGGTGGTGGTTTTGCACAATGTCAGAGCATTGATCAACAAGGCTACAAGGAGAAGCATGAGGTAGAGGCAGAGTTATGAAAATGTCTGTCACGTAGAGTTCACCATCAACAGATGTCCTGCTCCAGCCACATAAAACTAGATGCTGTTGCTGGTCGCAGTGCCTGGGTTTCAACACCATCTGGAGGTGTTTATAATTTACTCCGAGCCAGGGTAATCCGTCTAGTATAGATTAATGACTGTTTGGATGCTTGATTTGATTGAAAAGGGCATCAAAGAAATCTGTTAATGCCCTTAGGAAATGTCCCTGAATGTCCCTCAAGCTTTTCAAAAACAGTCCTAACCAGGTGAAATGCTTTTCCGAAGTCTATGCCTGGTACATTGCCAGTAGGACACTTGATTTCAGTTTGCTGTACAAACTGCATGTCTAAGAGGAATGTTTCAATAACTTCTACAGCATGTTAAAATATAATTGTGATAATCTACCATTAGCACAGAAGGAAAACCTACCGTTGAATCGTGCTAGCTATAAAGTCTTATCAAAACTCTTCCATTATCACAAAATTAATGCATTGATATGAAATGATGCTGACAAGAAACAGGAGGGGACGGCAATCATCAAAAGGTCACAAGATATATTTTTTTTTATGTAACTAGGCAAGTCAGTTAAGAACAAATTCTTAACTGGACAGCCTACACCAGCCAAAACCTGGACCAATTGCGCGCCACCCTATGGCGGCTTAATCAAAGCTTGGCCTCCACCCTATGGCTCATGGGAACCTCTGGCCCACAGTAGCGGATGATAACACCAAAAAACGCAGTCCGTGACAAGAGTCAACCTGGAAGTGAGGGTGGGTGTCTGCTGTAAGGCCACAGAAACCTAGACGCAATCTACCACACCCCTTTCTTCTTACAGAACTCCAGCGGAGTCTACTGTGAGACACCAATGATCCATGGTGAAGGAAACTTCCGGTTACTGGCCTATCGCTCTAACCGCTAGGTTACCTGCTAGGCTACATGAAGACTATTAGACTACACATTAACTTTTAAATGAACAGCTACACAAAGAGTATGACTGGTGGAAAGTAATTCTGGTAGGAAAAAAATAAGTGGGGAATGTCAGCGGCAAGATAGTAACACACACGAAGAGCAGGCGGCCATCCATCCACTCACAACAGCTGAGTCCTTTGATC
The DNA here is from genome assembly GCA_030435695.1 of Brachymystax lenok tsinlingensis. Lineage (NCBI taxonomy): Eukaryota > Metazoa > Chordata > Actinopteri > Salmoniformes > Salmonidae > Brachymystax > Brachymystax lenok. The sequence goes on from CM059789.1 coordinate 77,582,923, forward strand.
ATAAAACAACTTGGGATTGCTTAGACCTCATAAGAAAGATTAGCATTATAATTTAGAAAAGCCAGCCACGCTGCCAATTTAAAGGCTGTCGTTTAATCTCTAAAGAGATTTGTTTGCTGTTTTTTCTGCCTTGGAAGTCCCTGTCTGATAGGTTTAGCAGACCTTCATGTCATTATGGCAGCTTTCTACACACTGCCTGGCATTCACTAGTAGCCACGCAACAATAGTTTCACTACATGGGGTTTTCCAGCAGTTACCTAGTTTCCATTGGTTGGTGAAACGGGGCACATTCACTGAATGACCAGCAACAATAAATTTACTGTGCTGGAGAGCCGTCGGGACACTCAATCTTTATTCCCAACATCCAATACCTGCATTAACTGATGATATGAATAAGTTGCTCTTTTCGCGCTACGCCACACTGTAACAGAACCCGAGGCCTGGATTTTGCAAGCCTGGCTTCCTCTGTTTAATTGACTGGCTTTCCCACGTTCAATGACTTATGGAGCCTCACCTCACCTTACGGGGGCAGTCTGAGAAAATGGGAGGTCCACAACAATGGGGCTGGTATTAAGTATAAAGACACATTTAGGCATTTGTAAAAAAAAAAAAAAAAAAAAAAAAAAAAAAAAAGAAATGTGAGCCTTTGGATTGTCAAGAGTAGGCAGCAGCTATCTGGTAACAGTGCCTGCCCTGGCTGAAATAAAATATAAATCAACATAACTGAGCAATTTGGGTTTATTTAGACTGAGCTAAAAACCATAAACAACTGTACAGAGGGAGCGCATCAATTGCATGCTTTTGATGTGGATTTCGTTTCGTGGCCCGGGGGTGCTCATGTTCAATCAAGAGCCACCATCATCTGGTCTTCAATGTCTCTCGCTAGCATACTTAAAATGTGAGTGCATCACAGAATCAATCAAATGAAGAGCCCAACTGCTTTGGGTTAAGAGGCTGTTTACAGAGAATAGGGCTCGTTGCTCAGTCTCTACAAAGCCTGTTTCAGGGGAGGCCACCAGCATCACCAAAGTGCATGACTAGTCACAGACATCTTCACGACAGAGGGAGAGTATCAAATGTCAATGAAAATGGGAAACCTAAGTTGGTTGTACTGTTTGTCATTCTGATGAACATGTAAAATTTTGATTTTATTCTTTCGAGACTGGCTGTGGCACAATTTGCTATACCACAGAGCTCAAAAGAGGACAGATGCTAACAAAACTAAAACAATTGAATAAGCGACTTGGAAAACACTGGTTGTGATTGTTTGGTGGGAGGAATTATAGGACACTGATAGTAGAGATGAAATAGTAAACTGGCTTTTGAGTAACAATGGTGAACTCTACCACCAAAAACATAGGCGTGCTTGTTAATCACATTTGCAAACAACTTTCCCCAAAAGAAACATAGGCTTCTGAAAGGAGGCACACAAGGTAATAGCAGAGGTGGTGCATGGTCAGTGTAACCATAGAAAAATAAACACACACACACACACACACCAAAGCACTAACACTGGGTCTGGTGGTACTAGAGTAGAAATTAACCTCGTTGGCCAACAGATTATTTTTGTTTGGTATTTAGGTTTGATGCAGAGGCTTTCTGAAGAACATTAGGTGACTTAACTTGTTAACGATCGCACAAAAAGGTCAGCCAAGCATTCAGACCCAGAGTAGACCTTACAAGCCACTGGTCCTGGAGAGGGACTAACAAAAAGGCAGCACTGAAGATCTGGTGGCACCTTCCACTGAGGTCACAGGCTGTCCATTCCCAAGACTTATCTAGTGTTACACCACTCTATTGTGACACAAAACACTCCTCTAGCCTCCCCTCTCAGTCAGGTTACCACCCCTCTAGGCAGCAGTGCACACAGTCCTACTGCACCTTGGCCATTCTCTGTGTAGTTCATCTTTCACTGATTTGAGGGCAGCGGGAGAGAAGCCACAAACACAAGAGCAATGATCCCTTTGTTTATAGAGGAAATAAGAAGTACGCATGTGTAACGAGAATACTGCCAGTACTTTCAGTGAACTGTAATTACCCTCTTTGGTATTATCTGATTTCCAAAGTATTCCACTGCTGCTGAAAATGATTTCATCCAAGCCCTTGTCCATGACTCTCGTATGTTAGCCATACAGGTTGAGAAACGTAAGGGAATAAGTTACAACATTCAAAACCAGGGATGTTAATGGTTAAATGTTAACCAAACATTTATTTGACCGGTCAAGCTCATTCTTTAGGTGAAATTGCATAATTTTGTGGAATTAAATTGGCAACAAAACTAAACAAAATGTACATCCCTAATTTGATCAATTCAAACAAGACAGGCCTAAATGAGTGGACTTTGCAAAAGTATAGCCTAAATGTTTGGCTAGTTCTTTGTTAAGTAAACCTGTTCTCTCGGTGACAGTCGATTCTTTGAGTGCATACATGACTTTTTCGAAGACCACCAGAACATGTTACGTAACTCATAAGCACTCTGATGCCTGACAAGGAGCGATCTGGCTTCAAATCAATAAGTCTTCCACCGTAGCCCCCAGCGAGAGGACTAAAGACAGATTATGAAGTCTGCTGCTGAACACTTGGCACAGTAAATCCTACCCTTGTCCTTGAATGTCAGCTCATCCTAATACCGAAGACGTGTGGAGAATTGAATGGAGAGAATGACGGCAGCTTTTCACATGCAATTACTGAGGGTGTTCTCCCCTCTTGTGCTAGCCCTTTGAAAAATTAAAGAACCCTGGCCAAACAACCGAGCAGTGAAGTAGGAAAATCAATTTTTCATAACAAAACGCGTTGAGCCAAAAAAGAATACATCAACGGAAAGTGTCTAATTCTAAAAAATGCAATGTTAAGTGGATGTATACTGCTCATAATTTATGGAGTTTGGCATTGTGCACTGCTGGAAAATCACATAACGACAGTGATTAATGTACAAAAATGGGAGTTGTTCCTGAGAAACTAATACTTCTTAATGAAGCTTCAATCATCATCTAACCACTTGCCCTTAAAGAGCTTGCTAATATAAAGCACCGCCCAATTGTGTCAATTTGAGTGGTCCATTTTTTTTTTTATTCTGAAAACTACTGATGAAGTTGCAAGGGTACAAATCCATAATAATCTAAATAAAATAAAGTCTCTAGATCTATTAACTTGCTGTGAACATCTAGTATCCAAGGTTGCCAGTTTGATATTTCATTAGAGTACACTGAAATGAGGGCTACTTGACTTACCAGGACACGGAAGAAGTAGAGGTACTCGGCAGCCCCAGAGTAGTTTCCACACTCGTACTGGAACTTGGCATATCTGTACAGAGTGTCCAGGTACTCCTGACGGAACTGGAAGAGAAAAAGGCTGATCAATGGTTTAGCTCGATAACTATTCAGAGCATAGACACAAGCAACTATTTATTCGATGACAATATTGTCATGTAAGATTATGGTCCTAGATGAGTGCCATGGTGTTATAGCCAGTCAACGCCAGACCACCCCAGCCAGAGCGGCTTGAGTAAAGAGGGCAATTCTAGAAATGTTCGATTTCAGAGCCCATTCTGTTTGATTACCATCACTGATCAAATGGGGTCAGCAGGTAGCATCTGTATTCCCCATTAGCTGCTGCCTAGACCAGTTACAGAAGTGGGAGGTTTGCCGGTCCGAATCCCTGCTCAGATGGGAAAATATGGTGAGGAGTGCACGGTCAACCAGAGGTTTGCTGGTATCATCCTAGATACCGTTGCCTGCTGTAGTGCCCTTGAGCAATTTAAGTGCGGAATTGTGTGTTTAAGTAGCTCCATGTCAACATCCCATACGGAATGCTACATTACCACATGTAGGCCTATTTACTTGGACATGTACGTTGTCACCTGTGGCTATTTGGGAAAAGCCTTCAACAACCGACCTGAGCCCTATACTACGAATGAGGTATAACTTTAACTTGGGATAACTTGTACCACGAAAGTGGCTCACCTTTTAGCCAAGTAAATGTCTATGTGTACAACACCTTCAGAACTAAACTGCTCAGGGGCAAGCTAACGTGAAGCCAACTCCATTTATCCTGAATCTAGTGTCTACGCCACTCATTGAAGACCAATGAAATCAGATACACTCCCTCTCACAGAGTCTCATCATCCCCATCATTTGAGGGAGACAACTGACCAACTGTTTTATTAATAAATGCTTTGTCAAAAAAAGTTAATACCTATCAATTTACACATTTAGTAATGGACAGCATTTGCTTTCCAAACTAAGTTAACGCGTGATAGTATTTTGACAACTGCGAAACGCTGACTGACAACCACAACCAACCATAGACATAATCCATAGAAGGAAGTACCCATTCACGTCAAGACAGCCATAACTAGCGTACCCATGAGTTAAACAGTCAAATGGTTAATGGCCACAACGCAACAAACTGTTCCACAGAGAGAAAGAGGGATAGGAATGTGGAAAAGGTGCACATGCATTGATAAGCACACCAAGATAAAGATGGCACTTCTAAAAGCCTATTTCACACCATCGTCTGCAGAATTTACAACAACTTGTCAGAAATGAAAATGTGGCGCTGACTCGCCCATGGATTGATGTTTCAGCATTGTCTCAATGAAGAGTCCGGAGTTCAGCTAACCATGTGCGACAAGCATGAGCAGTTACAAGCCTGCTAGAGTTCGATTTAGTTTATTAGTCACACGTACAGGGACGCAGATGTAATTGCAGGGTACAGTGAAAATCTTATGCTGCGGGCTCCAACAGTGCATGTCAAAATAAAATATATTAAAAAAAAAAAGTGAATGTAACAAAATATGTATAGTAACAATAACAAACATGTAAAGTGTTGGTCCCATGTTTCATGAGCTGAAATAAAAGATTCCAGACATTGTCCATAAGCACAAAAAGCATCCCTCAAATTGTGCACAAAGTGTTTATATCACTGTTAGTGAGCATTTCCAAATTGCCAAGAAAATCCATCCACCTGACAGTTGTGGCATATCAAGAAGCTGATTAAACAGCATGATCAATACACAGGTGCACCTTGTGCTGGGGACAATAAAAGGCCACTAAAATGTGCCGTTGTCACAATGCCACAGATGGGGGAGCGTGCAATTGACCTGCTGACTGCAAGAATGTCCACCAGAGCTGTTGCCATTGAAGTTAAAATGATAATTTCTGTACCATAAGCTGCCACAAACATTGTTTGTTTTAGAGAATGAATAATATAACGGCGCCGGAGGAAATGGCTGCCGCCTTTACGGTCCCCTAACAAATTGTGCGTGTTTTTTCACATTATTTGTAACTTATTTTGTACATAACGTTTCTGCCACTGTCTCTTAAGACTAAAAAGAGCTTCTAGATATCAGGACAGAAATTACTCACCTTGTACTGGAAGAGCCTCTAACGAGTCAGACGTGAAGGATTTACTACAGACACCCGACAAGGCCATCATCCCTGTCATTCGCAGGAGAAAGAGACGGAGTTGTCGGGGACGTAGGTCGGGGTGCCTTGTAAGGCTCTGACGGCAAGTGGGTAATATGACTTGACCATCGGTCCTATTAGCCAACGTACAATCATTGGACAATAAAATAAACGTAGTAGTCGTAGTTACGAGCACGTATATCCTACCAACGGGACATTGAAAACTAATATCTTATGTTGTTTCACCAAGTCGTGGCTGGACGACAATTGACACACAGCTGGCGGGTTTTACGCTGTATTAGCAGGATAGAACAGCTGTCTCTGGTAGGACAAGGGGTGACGGTCTATGTATATTTGTAAACAGCTGGTACACAAAATCTAAGTCTCAAAGTTTTGCTCACCTGAGGTAGAGTATCTCATAAGCTGTAGACCACACTATATACCAAGAGAGTCAAATTAATTCTTCGCAGCTGTCTATTTACCACCACAAACCGATGCCTGCACTAACCGCACTGAATGAGCTGTAAGCCGCACTCCTAGTGGCCGTGGACTTTAATGCAGGGAAACTTAAGTGTTAACCTAATTTCCACCAGCATGTTAAATGTGCAACCAGAGAATTTTATTTTATCTAGACCATCTTTACGCCACAGACATGTACAAAGCTCTCGCTCGTCCTCCATTTGGCAAATCTGACCATAATTCTATCCTCCTGATTCCTTCTTAAAAGCAACAACTAAAGGAGGAAGTACCCGTGAGTCGGTCAATACGGAAGTGGTTAGATGATGCGGATGCTAAGCTACTGTTTTGCAAGCACAGACTGGAATATGTTTCTGGATTATTCCGATGGCATTGAGGAGTACATCAGTCAATTGCTTCATCAATAAGTGCGTTGATGACGTCGTCCCCACAGTGACCGTACATACATACCTCAACCAGAAGCCATGGACTACAGGCAACATCCGCCCTGAGCGGAAGGGTAGAGCTGCCGCTTTCAAGGAGCGGGACTAACCCGGAAGCTTAAGAAATCCCGCTATGCCCTCCGACAAACCATCAAACAGGCAATACAGGACTAAGATTGAATCGTACTACACCAACGCTCAGATGTGGCAGGACTTGCAAAAATATTAGACTCCAAAGGAAAGCACAGCCACGAGCTGCTCAGTCACACAAGCCTACCAGGCGAGCTAAATTACTTCTATGCACGATTCGAGGCAAGCAACACTGAAGCATGCATGAGAGAATCAGCTGTTCCGGACGACCGTGTGATCACGCTCTCCGTAGCCAATGTATTCATTGTAAGTTCGCAGGGCCAGCCGGATTGTGGATGGCCCAGTAAATCACTGAAGCCAAGCTTCCTGACATCCAGGACATCTATACCAGGTGGTGTCAGAGGAAGGACCTAAGAATTGTCAAAGACTACAGCCACCCTAGTCATAGACAGTTCTCTCTGCTATGGCATGGCAAGCAGAACATTTCAATGCACAAAGATACCTTGATGAGATCCCTTGTCGTGCCATTCATCCCCTCATGTTTCAGCATAATAATGCACGGCCCCATGTTGCAAGAATCTGTACACAATTCACAGAAACGTCCCAGTTCTTCCACAAGACATGTCACCAATTGAGCCTGTTTGGGATGCTCTGGAACGAAACGTAAAGCGTGTTCCAGTTCCCGCCAACTTTGCACAGCCATTGAATCGGATTGGGACAACACTCCCCTACCCTATTCAAGGTATCTGTGACCAACAGATGCATATCGGTATTCCCAGTCAATGAAATCCATAGATTAGGACCTCATTCGTTTCAATGTACTTATTCCCTTATATGAACTGTAACTCAGTAAAATCTTTTAAATTGTTGCATGCTGTGTTCATATTTATGTTCAGTACACACAACTGGTAGCAATGATAAATGACCGTTGGGTGGTGGGGCAGGTGAATGGAACAGTAAAAACAATAGGTGTCCATTTGGGGGCTGGAATCTCTCTGAAAGGAGCCCTAAACGGTACACTTCTGCTAACTCCTTACACGTCACAGCGCGCTGACGTCAGTTTGGTAACCGAGTCCAGTCTCACAGATGCAGTGTGGCTTTGACAGGCAGTGGTTGTTAGCCGCGGAGGGAGACCGCCCTTTCCCACAGCCGAGTGGCCTACGGGCTGTGGAGGTGCACTGAGGACAGGGTGCAGGTCAGAGGGATGCCAGGGGAGGGGTGTAGAAAGTGTCAAACCAAATAGACTCCCAGGAATTCTTGAGGCCAGACCCATGTGTCCCGTCTATTCTTGACAATTCACCACAGACTGTAAAATGTCCACAGAATTTTCTGCAAGCCGTAAAACCCCAAAAAATGAGTTACGGTTTTGGGAAGTCATTACATGTCTCCCTGCTTGGGCCTTCCAGAAACAGCGGGTTCACACAGGAGTCATGGGAAATGCAGCTTAGAAGTGAGACGTCAGCAAAGAGGTCCAAACTTACGCTGTGTTTCTCCGCCAGATAGTTAAAAAGGGCCTGTCCATCCCTGAAAGAGAGAAAGAAAATCACAGTTAGTGGCCTTGTTTCATTAAAGTAACCAGTTGGCTGATGCAGGTTAGGAGTTGAGCCCCATTCAGGTGTAATTTTTCAATTTCTGGACTGTAGCAGGTCTGGAGTTCCAGGAAAATCAAGGGACCGTCATTTTTCAAAACAGTTTGAGCTGCACCTTTGTACTTCAAATGATTCTGACAGGCAGCAAAAGTACTTGTGTGTGAACATTCACAGGCTGTTTACAACATTCATCTTCAACACTGACGCCATTAAACTGTCAAGAACCAACAAGCGACATTTAGGGGGGAGAAATCAATCTCACGTTACAAAACTGGAATTGCAGCCTTAGATTAGTCGATTGCCAAATAAATATTTTTCATATGCCATTTACATATGCCATAAAATTAAACGCCTTTCATGTCAACATAGACGTATCAAAAATATACACTACATGACCATAAGTATGTGGACACCTGCTCGACGAACATCTCATTCCAAAGTCACAGGCATATAGCAGGTAGGTAGCAGGTAGCCTAGTGGTTAGAGCGTTGGACTTGTAACCGGAGGGTTGCAAGTTCGAATCCCCGAGCTGACAAGGAAAAAATCTGTCGTTCTGCCCCTGAACAAGGCAGTTAACCCACTGTTCCCGGGCGCCAAGACGTGGATGTCGATTAAGGCAGCCCCCCGCACCTCTCTGATTCAGAGGGGTTGGGTTAAATGCGGAAGACACATTTCGGTTGAAGGCATTCGGTTGTACAACTGACTAATAATGGTGACTTTGACTTTGACTTTAGTTTGTCCCCCCTTTGCTGCTATACCAGCCTCCACTCTTCTGGGAAGGCTTTCCACTAGATGTTAGAACATTGCTGTGGGGACTTGCTTCCATTCAGCCACGAGCATTAGTGAGGTCGGGCACTGATGTTGGGCGAATAGGCCAATTCATCAGAAAGGTTTGATGGGGTTGAGGTCAGTTGTTGCTCCTAGACGTTTCCACTTCACAATAACAGCACTTAGAGTTGACCTGGGCAGGTCTTGCAGGGCAGAAATTTGACACACTGACTTGTTGGAAAGGATCCCCAAAAAATTGACACAGCGAATACAGGTTTAGACATTTTAGCAAATAAAAAGGTATTTTTGGTTTTAATTTGAGTACATTTGCAAAAATGTCTAAACCTGTTTTCACAGCGTGGGGTATTTTAAAATTAGGCTCTAATGAAACAATGTGGAAACAGTCAAGGGGGTCTGAAAACTTATGTAAATGAGGTATTTTTGTTTTAAATTTGAATACAAGTATTCAGACCCTTTAATATATGAGACTCGGAATTGAGCTCCGGTGCATCCTGTTTCCATTGATCATACTTGAGATGTTTCTACAACTTGGAGTCTTTGGTAAAATCAATTGATTGGAAATGATTTGAAAAAAAGCACACCTGTCTATAAAAAAAAGGTCCCACAGTTGACAGTGCAAGTCAGAGCAAAAACCAAGCCATGAGGTCTAAGGAATTGTCCGTAGACCTCAGAGACAGGATTGTGTCGAGGCACAGATCTGGGGAAGGGTACCAAAAAAATGTCTGCTACATTGAAGATTCCCAAGAAGAATGGCCTCAATCATTCTTGAAAGGAAGAAGTTTGGATCCAACCAAGACTCTTCCTAGAGCTGGCTGCCCAGTCAAACTGAGCAATCGGGGTAGAAGGGCCTTGGTCAGGGAGGTGATCAAGAACCCAATGGTCACTGTGACAGAGCTCTAGTGTTCCTCTGTGGAGAAACTTCCAGAAGGACAATCATCTCTGCAGAATTCCAATTAGGCCTTTATGGTAGAATGGCCAGACGGAAGGTTGACCTTCCAACAGGACAACAACCCTTAGCACACAGCCAAGACAACACAGGAGTGGCTTCAGGATAAGTCTCTGGAGAGATCTGAAAAAAGCGGTAGGGTGATGCTTCCTACCCAACCTGGGAGAAATCCCCCAAATAGTTGCCAAGATTGTAACGTCATACCCAAGAAGACCCGAGGCTGTGAATCACTGCCAAAGGTGCTTCAACAAAGTACTAATAAAGGGTCTGAATACTTATGTAAATGTAATTTTTTGCAAAAAAAATCTAAAAACCTGTTTTTGTTTTGCCATTATGGCGTAGTGTGTGGGTTGACGAGGGGAAAAATACAGCCTTATTCTAAAATTAATTGTAATGTAACAAAACGTAGAATAAGTCAAGTGGTCTGAATACTTTCCGAATGCACTGTAGTGTATGTTTTACTGAAATTGCTGGTGGTTTAAAAGCGTGTAATGCTAAATAATTGCCTCCAATGAAATCAGTCCATTCTGAATTTGTGATAAATCTGTTGTGATTTTGGCAGGGAATATAGCTTGTCTACATTCTTTTTTTTACTTCTATCTTTAGTTTTTAATGAGACTGTCATTTCAGCAATCAAGAGCTTGTGTGTAGAGTCAGAATGGAAATGAGTGAGACGATATAACGACGGGAGAAGTTGAGAATTCTGTGATTACTGCAGATCTAAATCACTAAGTTAATTTCTTGATGCGAGTTGCTAAATTAAGAGAAACACCTGAACTAGAGTCAATGTGAATGAACAGTGGTCTTCAGGTTAACATTTCACTTGCCTTTCTTTTCAGTTTATCGGGAAACAGTTAAATGTCTCCCTGTACGCTAGAGATGTAGTTCTCACCATCTCCTGCCTAGAAACTAATAAAGGACTGATTGACGCCGGTAGCTCCTGGGTGACAAGCTTCCCTGTAGAGGGGAATGCATGTCCGCTGAGCACTGTGGGATCACAGTCCTGAGCGGTCCCCAGTGATTAATCCAGGTTCTCAATCTCTCCATGTGGATTACATAGTCTTTACTAGGGCTGCGGCGGTCACGAAATTTCGTCAGCCGGTAATTGTCAAGTAAATAACTGCTCGTCTCACACTAATTGACTGTTAATTAACACACACATTTAGCATCTTCTGGCAGCCTACACGCCACTAAACGCAGACCTTTGGAACACCTACATTTTTAAAAGTTTAATAATTTATGTAATATAGCTTACACCTTCACAATAAAGACATTTAATTTATACAGGTCTAAAAAAAACATTTCAAATGAAGCCTAATTCAGAAGAACAGAATAGCATACTCTGAGTTGTCCTTATGTTAGGTACAGATATGGCTATGCCATATGGCTGTGAATCCCACAGCATTATTTTATAGTATGAGCAACACAATTGAAAAAAAGAGAAAGGATATTCTCTCAGCGATTTGAGGGAGTGCGCACATGCGGCTAGTCGGCGTTGAGCGGTTAAAAAAGAAACCGCTACTCCTATATGCTTGGAGTTATTTATGTAACTTTAGATGTGACACACAGGGATCTTTAATACATTCTAAGGATGCAGGAAATGACTATTGATGATTTGAAAAAAGTTGCATGAAAGGTATGAGCTCTGCTTAGTTTTTTTGTGTAGGTTCTACGCACTTCATTCATTCACAATTGGACAAGCACATAATAATGCCTCAAATTTCCCAGCAGCATCCCATTTGTGTGTCCGTAATGCCCCTTAAAAAAATGTCACGCATATTGTGCCCTCGGGCTGAATAGAATATAAATATAATTCCCTTATTCCTGCTTGCTCAGATGCGCCTCTCACGTCTTTCTAACAAGCTACAAGTTTAGACCGACATGTCATGTCGGGCATCTGCACATGTCTTTATCCAATTCCGAGGCGCATATTGAAGATATTGGAAGGACTGTCCGCATTTACTTTGTCAGCCAACAAGATAAGTAGGCCTAACAAACAGCAAAAACAAAACCTATGTCAATCTACTATCCCCCATCGGACAAACAATGTTGCCTACTCGATTGTGAGAAAAATAAATATTCCAAAACAGTCTGGGACAGTTGTGGGATGCGATGGATCCCAAATGAATACAGCCACTAGCAACCCAAAAACCTTTTTAATTTTTATGCAAGGAGGCTTGTTTAGCTTAGAATGCTAATAAACGATTAGGCAATTTTTTCAAATTATAAAGCGCAGCAACGTGCACACGGCAGTAGGCGATAAGCGCTAATGTTCCATTAACAACATTACCAAGTGACCTTAACTGCGATTACGCATTGTAATGCTTTTATTTTTAAAAAAGTGCATTTTTAATGGTGAAAGTTAGTTTCCCCACCTTGAAACTCACTCGCTGCATATGTATGCCAGTTAGGGTCTACACCTGTTGTAAAGCGGATTAATGTGCTCAATTAAGTTAGGGCAACTTTAGTCATGCTGCAAACCGTATCAAAACATAGGCCTATGGGCTAGGCTATATGAGGTGTGCGACTAGGATTTGAAAATAGTCCAACAAAAGAAAGCATGCATTGTTTCTTGCCTTACTCGGGGCATCATTCGCAAGTGATTGGTGAAAATACTAGCCTATCATATGATTATTTAAACTTGTATTTACATATATATTACTTGCCTAGTTAAATAAAGGTTAAATAAAAAATAAAGTGTGAAATTTGTTTTCACTTAGAATGGATGATTATCATGCACCGGTCTCGAAACAGGGGCAGGATAAAAAAAATACACGTCATCTATGCACTTAAATAGTGAATGGAGGACACTTTTCCCCCTGGTTCATTTTCATCCTAGCCAGGTAGGCTTTACTCCTGTTGTAAAGCAAAGCAATGTGCTTAATATTAGGAAAGTTGAGAAATATAGTAGACTTAGCCAATAGAAAGCTGATGGGATCCCTTAAAAAAAAAAAAAAAAATTTTTTAAATCGAGCCCATCCCTGTTCTCACGCAATTGCATAGCCTAAAGAAATGTTGTGCAACATGAGCTCTCATTAAGTGTTTTGATTAGATTTGCATTGATGTGAGAGTGATTAGAGGGGAAATAGAATGCTGAGTACTAGTCAATTAGCAAGTTTGGTAGGCTACTAATGACCAGCAGCAACATCAGAGCTTGGAGAAGCGTAACTACCGTGACTAAGCAGTCACATGGAATTTGACTGCCTTCATGACTCGTGACCGCCAGTGTGGTGGTAATATGGTCACCGTAACAGCCCTACTCTTCACCAAGACCTGCCCCAGGTTTTCACATCCACAACTGCCTTTCAAGCCACAGTCCCCACAGGAACAACGGCAAGATAATCCACATATCCAAATGTAAAGGTCTACAATGTGCCTTGAATACCCCTTCAAAAAAAAAAGGTAGACAGCATTGCATTACTACCACCACCTTCTGCACCAAAAAGAGCAAAGAAGCTATGGAAGTTGACAAACTCAAGATCCATAGAATTGTTTAATTTCCTCAACCTATGAAGATGGATAAGAAACTTGGCAAAAATAATCCAGAAAGTGAAGGACAATTTGAAGCATTTATTGGCTAAGCTATATTGGATTTGCTTCCTAGAGATATTAAATTGAGGGCAGGCTTATGAGGCATGTTGGCAAACAATGCACCTAAGACAGTCTCTCCAACACAAACCATTGTCTCTACATCACACAGTATTATCCCAAATGGATAGGACTAGGGGATCTAAATATTGAACCTCGTTGCCATTTCCAGTCAGGGATAATCTGCTATATAAATCCAAAATCACACTACCGCATCCAGAGTAACTTCAGCAGATATTTGCGCGCAGTACGCTAAAATGGGCGTGGCTTGCCCTTTTGGTCTTGTACGGTTTTACAAATCGAATGGTATCAAAACAAATCACAGCATAACAAGAGAAACATGATCCTGCCCACGAAGAGAGAATACTCAAACGGAAATCTGAATAGAAAATAGCAGTACAACAGACTGCACTCCAAAAAGTTAAGTTATATTCACAAGACTTCAAAACTCCCATAATGGTCAGTATAAAATGCCTGCTTTGATAAACATGTTTTAAACCCAAACCTTTAACAAAGAATTCTAGATTGGCAAGTGGATGAAAACTGTCCTTTGATGAAGTGAACTCAGTCCTGCCAAGAAGCCAAGTAAAGAATGAGGACTTGAGTTAAACCAAACTATTTTAATCACGGCAAAGTCAGCACAGACCAAATGTCCTTAACATTCACCGCAGCATTGTGCATCAGTCTCCTCGTCTGCAAGATGTAACAACCCTAAAGCCACTCTAGGGAAATAATTGCATCCAAAATGAAAGCATACCAATTGTTTTTGATTACCATCATCTCAATTAAATGCCACTTGAACTTCATTCATTAAGCTTGCAAAGTTAGAAAATCTTACACCAGACAGAAAAAAACATTACTCTGGGAGCTCAAAAAATGGCAGTGTTAATGATGGACCATCTATAAAATGCAAACGACAACTCCTAAACCATCCATCGGTTAATTGGTGGAGCAGGTGGTTCTAACTCACCTGGTTGACTGCATCTGTTTCGTGGTCTCTGGGTCCTCAAACATCTTCACAATAGGCTCCGTCTCACCCTGCAGCTGCTTCAGCTGAGCCACCACAGTGATCCTCTTCTCTTTTAGGGCTTCACATGGACAGAGAGAAACCATTAGAGGCTTTGACCAAAGCAATACACAGAAAAATACCATTACATGCAACATTAAAAGATGTTAGTTTATACTCGTTTTTGGGAAAGTGAGGATTGTATTAGTCATGACAAAAATTTGAGGGGGATTGTGTGCAATCAGATCTGCCACCATCTTGTGATTGTTCCATCAATAAGTGTAAACAATACTGAACCATGCATAACCCATATCACTGTACAGGTTTCTTTAACAAAACTTTTAGGAGGTAGACTACTTACTGGCGGGGATCTCTTTCTCAGGGAAGAGGTTTTTGTGAACATCCATGGCAAAGTCCACCATGTTGGTCTCGCTAAGGAGATCCAATTTTCCATGAAGCAGTTCCTTCTCATTGTAGATCTGAAAGTGGAAATCGGGTTATTTTGAAATATACGATTTCAAATCCTTAACTTTGTGGCAGCAGAGGTGACGGTTTTGGAGAGTCTGGCGTGGATAGGAAACTCTGAAGTTTCTAAAAGTGTTAAAATAATGTGAGTTTAACAGAACTGATATAGCAGGCAAAAACCAGAGGACATTTTTTTTGTACATGACCTTTATCTCCAGGCTGCCTATTGATTTCTATGTTATCTAGGACTGAGACTGCAGTACCTATGGCTTCCACTGGATGTCAACAGTCTTTAGACAGGGTTTGGAGGCTTTAGCACTGAACAGAACCGTACAGAAGAAGAATTACTGAAGGAAGTAGAAATGACAACTTTTTCCGGGCACGAGAAAGTGAGCGCGCCCCACTTTATTTTCCTTTCTTATCGTTCAGGCTATAATCCAGTTGAAATATTATAGTAAATATACATAAAAGAATACATTAAAAATGATGTTTAATTTGTTTGGAGAAATATGAGGTATAATTTCAACGCTTTCTCTTCACAGTACAACGGGTGACTCAACGGTAGATTTTATGAACATAACGCGCCAACCAACCGGAGATTTATGGATATAATAAATTACTTTTTCTAACAAAAGAACCATTGGATATCTTCGTTGGACACTTGGGAAGCCCTCAGCAGAAGTTCTTCGAAAGGTAAGTGATATTTTCTAGCTCTTATATGAGTTGTGTGACCCGCGCTGGATATGAATTTATGCTAATGTGGAAAATATGTGGGGTGCTATCCTCAAACAATCAAATGTGCTTCCGCCATAAAGCCTTTTTGAAATCTGACAACGCTGTGATATTGCCAAGAAGCAGAGCTTTTGATGACTATGCAACACTTGTATATTGATGAATGTTTAATAATTCAACTTTTGGATTTGGCGCCTTACATTTCACCTAGTGTCGGGAGCGGCCCGACACCATTAGTCCTAAGAACGGACTAAGGGGTAAAAAAAAAATGGATAACTTTTTTGGTGACATTTCGACAAAGGCAAATGGAATTGTACGCGTCACTCCGGTCAAAACAGGCTCTGCGAACGTTCGATTCTATTGATTTGCTATGGGCTCGCGCTAGTGTTCCGACCTAGCCAACGTTCTTTTGCCATTTCTCAGCCTTGGGTGAATTTGGACTCTTTGGATTTTCCAGCATACCGCTGGTGTAGATGCTCCCCCAAGGTTTAGAGTTACGCATCATTTTTAGTTATGGTCCTTGGTGTGGACCGCCCGTCATTGACTTAAATCGTTGTGCAACGTCACGGGTCAGCTCTGGGCTTCGTGAATTTATGTTATTGCCTTGCGGTAACGTTACTTTAAAAATACATATCTAGTGTTTATAGTCAACTAGTCATCAACCGTTCTTGCTAACGTTACTAGCTATCCAACGAACAACAATAACAGTTAACGCGTTAGCTAGTTGACAAGGACACACTACTATAGTCCAATAGTAGGGTGTCCATCGAGACGAGGATCCCGTGAACGTTAGCATCTAGGAGTCATGTTACCAAGGCCTGCAGATAGCAATGTTGAAAAATAAAAAGCTCAATACACGTAGCAAATGTTGGTTCGCCAGGCTAGCCAGATAGCTTGTTGAATATAAGCAGCAGCAGCCGCAAGTACCGGTTAACGTTAGCTAACTAACTACTGTTAGCCTCGGTTTAAAATAATACAGTTAGCTAGTGTGCTGCAGTTAAGGTTCTGCAATACGTTAATATAAACCAAACGGACACCAACACAGCGTTTAATAAATCACCTAGCTAGCTAACAGAAGAAGCATGTGCCAGCTAGCCAAGCAGGCCCCAATTCAATGGGCGACTCTCACACACGTGGCGTTTACATTATTTACAGGGGTTATTTACACACTTCTACCGAACACTTCGACTGTATGTACAACTTAGCATAACACACGGCCTTACCTCTTTGACAGAAAGGAATTCCAGCAAAGGAAAGACGAGATGTCGGTCCAAAAAATGGGCAATTTTGGTGGTGAGGTCGTACTCCGCCATTTTCACCGCGAGAGAGGAGGAAGTAGACGCGAGAACGTGTGACGTAGGTGACCAATCAGCGTCACTTTCAGCCTCAGTACCTGCACGGATTGGCCATATTCATTATGAACCGTTATTAACTACTATTTTAATGGGCATAACGACGATGATGATCATGTCTAATTATACTGGACGTTATTTTAACTGTCTGATCCAACAAAGCGAATTGGAGGCACATTGTAGCATTCAAGACTAATTGTAGCGTTCAAGATTCATATTCAAGATGTTCTTTTTTTCTTAGACAGTTTTGTAGACAAGATAAAACAAATTTAGTGGATTGAGTAGCCTTCAACTAATAAAACAAATGTACAACACTGATACAGTACCTTTCGGGTAAGTGCAAGTACTGTCTAACAATTTTCCAGTCCTTAATTTTTTTTTTTTTTTTTTTATTGTTCCTGATAATGGCATGTGCATGAAGGCATTTTCTTAAATTAGAGTCTTATTAAGTTATCCCTTTGGCAACCAATTAGTTAATATTGTTTAACTTTTGCTGTGAGTGTACAACTCCTTCTCTTGTGACTAGCAGGGCTGTCTCATTAAGATGTTTTATAATGTGGTGTGCACAACATGCACGCTCATATGGAAATGTGTATTCAGCTTTTCTCCTGCATAGGCCCACTCAAAAGGAAGCATGACTATGTAGTAAACCTTTCAATACTACCATAATTTCACTGTAGTGTTGATACAATGAAACATTTCATTTATGAAGAGGGAGTTCTTTGCCAAGTGAACTTGTTGAAATTGAAAACATTGGGCCTCCCCAGAACCCACCAATATTTCTCCAACAGAAAAGTGTCTAATAGAGTTCACCAAGCTCAAAGACTGACTCTTCACAATGAAATAAAGCACATGGGAAAACACAGAGATTTAAATAAACATAGACATGATTAAATAATAATAAGGCTAATTAAACATGTAGGTTTTCTGCCAGCCTACAAAATCATTAGGGTCTTGACTACCCAGCAAAAGCAAACAATTTTTTCCTCACTTCAGCAGATGCCTCATAAAAATGCCCATGTGTTGGCCATACCTAGCAGTGAAGAGCCAATATCAGATACTAAATGGTCCATCTCTAATAGGTTCCACTACTACCTTGTTTGCTTGACAACCACATGGCACTGTCCTATAGCCCCAAACAATTGCCCCCTTGTTACTAGGAAGCTCTCTCTCTCTCTCTCTCTCTCTCTCTCTCTCTCTCTCTCTCTCTCTCTCTGCCCTCCGACTGCAGCTAGAAATGAGTCATAAACAGACACCACTCACCATGGCCGATGCTGTTTTACTGGGTGCTTCAGACACAGCCAGCCCTGACTTAAAGTCAGTGATCTTTAAAACTTGAAGAAGAAGAGAAAAAAACACCAGCACTGCTCCTTTGTGTCCTCTGCCCAAGAGTTTTGAGTAAGTTGTTTTTGAGTAAAGGATATTTTATCTTTTAATTGTATTGTTAATTTGATTGTTTTTGAACAAATTTCACAAATGTCCCTGTCATTTGATCTATATGCTCACTAGTTTGTTATTTTGTTCAGGGAGCGATTTAAACCTTTAATTTCCTTCAATTTTGTATGTTGAGTTCTCACAATCATCAATAACTGTCACACTGATCATTTTGCATTATTTTGGCCAATGGTAAACTATATTTACCCAGCCAGTTCTGAGGTGGATAAAATATTTGCCAAAGAATAGACCCATCTTTCAAAAAGACAAACATGTCTCCATTTGGCAGCCACACATCCATTTGGCTCACATACTTGTAGGCCTAGCAGTGACTTCACTCTAAAAATAGCTTTTTTTGTTTTATGATATAGCCTAACCTTTTTAATAATTTGGATCACCACTGACTGAACAGCATTCCTTTTGTGAAAATGGCACCTAATTTACTTAGTGCTTTGACAAATTATGCATATTCACTTATTTGCCAGTTTTACTATTTGGGAGTCCGTCCATGAAAATGCCTGTGAAACAATTATTAATGGTTTATTATGTAGAAATTATCAGCTATTACTAAGTGGTTTAGTTTTACTCAGAAGAAGTGCACTGTTTAGTCTTTAATATTTGTTTTAATCATAAGATATGGGGATATATTTTTGCTAAGTGAAAGTGTAAATATTATGACAACCAACCCTGATACGATTGGTACTTCTCTTCCAACTTTGATAGCAGATTTTGCATTTGACCTATTTTATTAACATACCCAACAAAACACACCATGGTACAGAAATGTACAAATTAATCTGGAGAAGGCAAAACCTAACATTTGCAAACAACAGCCAATAAATATGTTTCAACCATAGGTTAAATAGCACAAGCTAAATTATAATTGACAAAGAATATTGTGTTTGAAAGAGTGATTCAAACACTAAATTGTTTTGTTTTATCTTATTTCAACCAGCCAGTGTTTTTAATGAAGGTGCCCTGGGGAGTATGTTGGAAAAATTCAAGCAAGGGAATACTCTCTCATCTTAAGATGGAATCAGTTTTCTGTTGAAGGGAACATTTTTATTTCAGAAGCTATTTACATTTCCCACTAGTAGGACTCTAAGGGGATACTGTGCTGGATTTGAGTTATATGGCATGCACATTTCATTTGATAAAAGTCATCACACAAACTACACAATTTACCCCAAATAAACATCTATCAGGTTTCAGAGTCACGCAAAAAGCTGTGATCACCTTCCCTTGCTGGATCCTTTCAGCGGTTTATTTCCCTACTCTGAAAAGCAGAACTAGGCCTATGTGTTTTACAGTGAATCATACCCAATTGTGGCTTGGTGGAAGTTTTAGGAAACTGTGAGAGCTAAAGTGATTAACACATCGAGGTTCCAACTAGAGGGAAACACTTACACAGCAAATAGGGGACCTGCCCGCGTTAGTTTTGAGGTTACTGAACCTGAGCCTTTCTTGGACCTGAACACTGCTCTGAGGTCTATAGACTGTGGGCAGACCACATTTTGAATGTTATTCTTTTATAGGGCTACTGTACTTTACTGATGCGCTGAGTGAGCTCATAGCTCACAGCCCATGCTCATGTGTGCACAGTTGACATCCAAAGATATATGCCCTCACCGGCGGACCGGCTGCGACAAAGGTTTAAAGTGCTGTACTACCCAAAACGAAGGTGGTCTTGCCTATCATATTGGAATCTTCTTGAATGTTGTGTTTACTCACCGTGTATGGAAATGGGTGGTAACGTGACTGCGGAAGGCAGAACTATTTTCAATAGTAGCCCTAGTAGTACTGGATGTTGCTACTTTTTTTACTACTTCTTCTGTCTGGAAACTTTGATGCGGGTTCCTCAGAATGTACTTGTGAATGCAGAATGCACGCCTACGCACTCTGACCCTTTTTGACACTGAGAGGTGTTAGCATACATAAACGTGCACACACAATTATTTACCCCTCATTTATTTTGTTCTCTCATTAGATGGGTTCCAGTCTAGTCCAAGTTCTTGACAGACTAGGATAGAAACTGGAACCTTGGAGCCAAACTCTGGAGACCGCACCAGGAGGTTGGGGTCAACCCAAAGCAGACCTTTCCAGCTGGAGGGCCTGAGACCACACTCTCTCTCTGTGTATTGCAAGGCCCCGCTGCATGCGCCTCAGTTCAGCCTGTAGCTGTGGGGAGTTATTGTTTAAGCACAAAGTTGAACCTCCTCCTTCCCCATTGTTCTGCATCACACTTAATCTCTGTGGGGGAGGCAGGGTGGTCTCCAAATTAGCTATGTAGGCTGGGCTATATTTCTGACTGTACCTTAGTCTATTCGACCACTGCCAAGGTGGTTCTCGGTCAACCAAACCATGTAGGAAAGGCAAAAACGCATAACTAATGAGGAGATCCCAGCAAGACACAGAAATATCACACAGCCATTCTAATGAAGAAAGTGGTCCAGAGTGGAGCCTTGTAAAACACTACACCGATAACTGACGTAAATACACAGACCGACATGCTCATTTCTGTTTCCTTGAATTAAAATGTTGTGAATGCTATAGGCGGAGGCCTTTGGAGACTGTGTGGGTTTGTGGCCACACATGATCCATCTGTCACTATATCCCAGTCCAATAAAAGGATGATGTCTGAAACAACAACATATTTCAGCATGCAGAAAAATTATCCAGCTCTTGATGTGTGTGTCTTTCAGAGGATAAATACTTTTCAGCTTTTCCTAACTGGATCAACTTTAAGGGCCAATAGTGATAAGCCAGGGATTCCATGAAAAACCTCAGCTCTGTAGTTCTCTGAAAGCCTCCTCAGTCCACGATTCAAAGAGAGGGATGAAGGCAGACAGTGCCAAAGACCCCCACCACCAACCTCTCTTCTCTCTAATATCTGTCAAAAGAATACATCAAAACGATCTGAAGACAAATGCCTCTGTGCTGGATGTTGCAAAGCCAAGCATCTCCTCTCAATCTGAATGCCAGTATCTCATATGAATTTCAATTATTCTTTTAGATATGCATCACCTCGCGCGCAGTCCGTGTCAGGTTATAAATCAGCAGCCCACACTCCTGATCCAGAGCCCAATGCTGACATCAGCAGCGTCCGATTCGATGGCAGTGGGATCGGGGGTTATCGACCGAGCCAGGGGGCTAGAAAACAATACAAACTCACAGGCAAGGCACCCAGTTGCACCAAGCATGGCAGAGCATCTGCACAGCACATGTCAACTTTTTACACCAAGAGGAACATGTAAATACTTTTCTAACCCCGGAGAATCCTCACATGGCCACGTGTCCTATTATGTCTTCGGAAAGATAGAGGAGAAGATGTGTGTGTATGTGTGTTTGTGTGTGTTGTAAGGATGGTATGTTCATATTATCCACTCAGAAAAAGAGAGAGAATATTTGACCCCCTCAGCCCCAACCCTACAGTACCTCACCAAACCCTGTTCCCATGCTCAGTCCTCATGATATGCATAGCTTGATTTCCCCCTCTGCAATTTTCTCTGAAAACATGACATTACAGGGAATGCCGTGTTATCTCCAAATGTGTGGTCATGGACATTCTTACTGGAAAAGAAATGTGAAATCCAATAACTCCATGAGCATGCTATTTAGCAATGGCTTCTGCCGAAGAAGGGATGGGATTCATTTATACTTCTTCATCTGGATTCTGAATTTCAGGAATGATTGCAGTTGCATATATTTATGTAACTTAGTTGAAGGCTCAGAAGAAAACCAGTCTCAAAACAATTGGAGGAAAGTAATTATGAGAGTGAAAAGGGCCGTAACTTCTCTAAATGGTAAACCTCAACTCTGATCCCTGGGAGGATGTCGAAGTGTTCCATGTTTCAAGCTGTAGCAATAGCTTTGGGCTAAAGGTCAGACCACTACTGCTCAGGATACCGTTACTAGAGAAGGGCCACCATCTGTGAGGGTAGCTCTTAAAGGATACTCAAATTTAGGCTCTACTCAGAGTAAACATTCTTTCCTAATCTTAATCAGTGGCAGCATAAAGTTATATGAGGAAATCAACATCCAAACATTAAAGAGGCAATCTACAGTCCATGACAGATTGGTCACTGTATGGCGTATCATAAGTGCGTGAGAAGTCAAAATTCAAAGACTGAATCTGTATCCTTTCGTTAAGATTACAGTAATTGATACAGAATAAATAATGTTCCATGTTGCAGCATAATATCAAGCCCCTTTTTTTTTTTTTTCAAGTAAAGGTTGGCATTGAAAGATAAAACATTTCTCTCACACTATTGTTGAATAGACTGCTCAACTACTAGGATGTAGTCAAGGAAATCTGAATTCAGCTTCAAGCCTCATACCTAATTAGGGATTTAGTTGATTTTGTACCTCTAATCGACTAAATCAACCCATATCTCGATGGGACATTTCATACATGCCTAAATTGCAGTGGGTTACTTGTGGGTGAACACATCTGAACACACATGGAGAATGGGTCTTTTAAGAGTCTTCTCTTGCCTGGTGATGTTAAACTTGTCTAAAATGAATTTAATGAGAATGAACGGTGGACATTAAATCCAATCCAGCAACACATGTACTGCATGTGGTAATACACTACTCCACTATGAGCAATCACGCTACTACACTAGGTGTCAGGGGAGCCATACATCCTGAGCTTCTAACTGTGTGAGTAATGTCAATTACTTGTGCGGGGCTGACATTGAGCTGAATATTGTTCTTGGCATCGAAACCTAGGGAGAGTGAGTGAGAGAGTGAGGTAGCTAAATTGTGATGGGCCACAGTTTTCCCGCACTGGGCCTCTCACGTAGGCTAAGGGTGAGGTGAAAGGGTGCTACGGAGAGGAGATCATCAGAGGAAACGTGTGCTGAAGTCATCTGTAGAGAGTGATTCGCGGTGAGCTGAAAGCAACTTGGTCAGACAGGGGTTGTAGTCAGCTTTCAAAGCAGATACAGCACAGCTGGCTCCAGAGGGTTCAGCCCAAACATTGTTGCTAATTGCATCTGTCTTCATTTTCCGCAACCGTATGACACCGGCGAAAAAGAAAGAAAAGGCTGGAAACTAACAGGAACTGTTTCAAAACCGCAGAGCACCTAAACTCCACATCAATTTTCAGGCAGTAACTGTTCTTTTTAGTGATTGCCAACTCTGATTGCTTCTGTCAGAAATCAAAATATAATGCCTGTGCAGTGTTTCTACTGTAAGCTTGTGTTTTTGAAGACAAGGAAAGGAGACTGAACGGAAAAAATATATACAGTGGACAAAACGTTATGAACAACTGCTCTTTCCATGACATAGACTGACCAGGTGAATCCAGGTGAAAGCTATGATCCCTTATTAATGTCACTTGATACATCCACTTCAATCAGTGTAGACTAAGGGGAGGAGACAGGTTAAAGAAGGATTTTTAAGCCTTGAGACAATTGAGACATGGATTGTGTATGTGTGCCTTTCAGAGGGTGAATGGGCAAGACAAAATATTGAAGTGCCTATGAACGTGGTATGGTAGTAGGTGCCAGGCACACCGGTTTGTGTCAAGAACTGCTACGCTACTGGGTTTTTCATGCTCAATAATTTCCTGTGTTTATTAGTCACATTCGCCGAATACTACAGTGAAATTCTTACTTACGAGTCCCAACGAACAATGCAGTTTAAAAAAAATACGGATAAGAATAAGAAATAAAAGCAACAAGTAGGTAAAGAGCAGCAGTAAAATAACAATAGCGAGACTACATACAAGGGGGGTACAGAACTGCTACGCTGCTGGGTTTTTCCCACTCAATAGTTTCCTGTGTGGATCAAGAATGGTCCACCACCCAAAGGACATCCAGCCAACTTGACACAACTGTTGGAAGCATTGGAGTCAACATGGGCCAGCATCCCTGTGTAACACTTTCAACCCCGCGTAGAGTCCACGCCCCGACGAATTGAGGCTGTTCTGAGGGCAAAAGTGGATGGGGTGGGGTGCAACTCAATATTGTTCTTATGTTTTGTACACTCAGTGTATTGCCTTGTCTCATGCTCCATATGTGGGGCTCTCGCAGCATGAAAACCTACGTAAGCAGCAGTCAAGGAGTACAATTTGGGTTTTCAGGACGATTGCTATCGATCTCTCCTCATCGTGACATTCTAGGTGAGTGACCCTCTCCAAGGTAAACAGCAGCTGTATGTTGAGATGGTTTTTTTTCTTTCACTACCTCCAGATACAGCTGCATCTCATGCTGACAACGTTAAAGACAGCTTAGCTTGTTAAACCTGTACACAGTACAGAGGGCCTTTACCATCATGGCCTCGTCCTCTGAGTCAGGCCCCACTGTCTTTTCTGGTCGTTGGTGCGGGTCAGGAAGAGAGCAGGGCCCTGGCCTTTAACAGCATCCTGGCAGAGAAGGGAAAGCCCTTTACCCTGAAGGACAGTGTTTGCTTGTTTTAATGTGGTCGCCTCAGTATTTTGGTTTCCAGCAAAAACCCGACCACATATCAACTGACTGCCATGTGCAGACTTGAAAATTACAAGTCCACGGATCGTTTGAGCTGAACGTAAGTTCAACCGCACATAATGTTATTTTTTGTATCCCTGACAGAGATGATGACATTTTATAGTCCTCTTGTGCACTTGTACTTGCCCAATAATGACCATGCTCTGCCTTTTTACAATGGCAGTGTCCTGTAAAAAACATAGTCCTGTTGACCTCAGACAATAGAACATTAACAAAGTATCTACAGTGCAGTGAGCGGTACTGGGGATGACATCAGGATTCTGAAATGTTTCTGTAAGTGAGTTTGTGCTGAGTCCACCTCAACAAGTGCGTAATGTGGTAGTAGAGTGTGGCGTGTAACTTACAAAGTCAGAGACATGGGATCGACAGTCAGAGGCCCCTTGAGAGGGAAATCAAGAAAACAGCATCACAGCATCTCAAATGTGCTTTCAACACACAAGTCTTCTTCTGCTGACATTCTGCTTGAAGTTAACCTACCTCAGAAGAAAATGTATTACAAAACTAAGCATGAGACTATACAGCATCTCTGACCCCTTTCCAGCCCTTCCTGGTAACAACCACAGATCTAACCAGGCCTCTTGAAAGCTAGGTGTAAGATTAATATACATTTAGTGTGAGCAGCATTGCAGAGCTCGGAGACCTAAACCTCTGGAGAGGGCTGGCGTTACGGTTCAAGCCTTGTTTTGTGGTTGGTTGAAACAGGGTAATTTTAGGCCCAGTTACATGAATAATAACTGGAGGCAGTGTGTAAATCAGCATTGTCAGATTTAATACCTGGGTATGATGGGGGAAAGGGTCAGAGAAAGTGCATGCATTGCTTTTGTTTACATCTAGTCCTACATCCAGCGCTGTCATAACTCTAAACTCTCCGCAGGGATTAAAGTGAGATTTTGCAGGTGTTGAAACTGGGGTCTGCTCTGAGTGTCAATTGTTAAATTAAGTAGACAGGGACCTGATGTAATCTATGCATCAGATAGTAGGATTCAATTACCCCAATTATTGAACAGCTGCCTCAAAGTGAACATCCATGATAGCTTTGCCTGCTCAATTAAAACACAGCCTTTGAGAAAGCCATGCATAAAGTAAAATGTTGTCCTTACCTCTCTTACCATTCCCCTTAATCATAAATTATTTGACTTCCATGAATCTTCTCATGTCAATAAAAACAGACAGTTTACGACCTACCACTCAATCATAATAAATCCCATTTTATTAGTCACATGCGCCAAATACAACAGGTGTAGACCTTACAGTGAAATTCTTACCTACGAGTCCCAAACAACAATGCAGTTGCAAAAAAACTGCAAATAAGAATAAGAAATAAAAGTAACAAGTAATTAAAGAGCAGCAGTAAAATAACAATAGCGAGAATACATACAGGGGGGTACAGAGTAAGGGGGGTACAGGGGGCTACAGAGTCAATGTGCAGGGGCACTGGTTAGTTGAGGTAATATGTACAGTACATGTAGGTAGAGTTATTAAAGTGACTATGCATAGATGATAACAACAGAGAGTAGCATTAAAAGAGGGGGTAGTCTGGATAGCCATTTCATTAGGTGTTCAGAAGTCTTATGGCTTGGGGGTAGAAGCTGTTTAGAAGCCACTTGGCGCTCCGGTACCACTGGAGTCCTTGACTATTTTTATTACAATCATATTAATAGCAGGAAACAACTATGGAAGCAGCAGAAATATGGAAGTCCATAGAAATGAACAAAATACGTCGAACATGTCTCAAAAACACGTTTGACTATTCGAGCCTGTAGACTGAAACAAGCCACACCCAGTCCAATGACGTTGACCCTGTGCTGCCAACAACGATGGCGTCGGTATCAGAAATGTACGATGTAACCTGGGAAGGTAAACACAGACGATTACACGGTTTTTAATGTACTCTATGACTGAAGGTGTGTTGCTAAATCCTTGTATAATTCGACGTAGTGCATTTTAGCTATCGTTCAGCGAATGTAGCTGCGTGAGTCCATCTCGTCAAGCCGGCTGCCGACTTGCTCGCTAACACGAGATAGCAACTTAGCTAGCACCTTATTTCCAAGTTAGCTCACGTTAAGAATGGATTCATCTGTCATTGTGTATCCCAGTGTCGTGGCTAACAGTCCACAGCATGTGTGCGTTTGCAAGGATACACGGCAGGCTAAGCTAGCTAACTGAAGTACCTAACGCCTGTCATCTGTGTCGAACAAAGTTAGCTAGCTGCCTGCTGTCATTGTTCTGTCTCATTAGATGGCTTGCTGAAATACACGGTCTTGCAACGGATACTACTAATAGGCAGGGGAAATCCCTTTGGTGATTTCTTGTCTAGCATCAAAATAA
This sequence comes from Brachymystax lenok tsinlingensis, assembly GCA_030435695.1. Taxonomy (NCBI): domain Eukaryota; kingdom Metazoa; phylum Chordata; class Actinopteri; order Salmoniformes; family Salmonidae; genus Brachymystax; species Brachymystax lenok. Next base: position 77,610,037 of record CM059789.1, read on the forward strand.
ATCACAGCACGTTTTTGGACTCTCAACAGTTACCTGATTAGTTTCGTATAATACCGTTGGACATTCAAGTTGTACATGTAATTGAATTCCTAAAACTGATATTTAAAATTGCTGTTGCTGTTTCCTGTTGACAAGACTAAAATAATAGCACAATGCCAAAATACCGTTTTAATGTGTCCAAATGGGAAAGTATTCAGACCCCTTGACCTTATCCACATTTTGTTACGTTACGGCCTTATTCTATAAAGGATTAAATAAAACACATTCCTCAGCAATCTACACTCAATACCCCATCACTGACGGAGATGGGAGAATCTTCGAGAAGGACAACCATCTCCGCAGTACTCCACTAATCAGGTCTTTATGGTAGAGTGGCCAGATGGAAGCCACTCCTCAGTAAAAGGCACATGACAGCCCGCTTGGAGTTTGCCAAAAGGCACCCTAAGGACTCTCAGACCATGAGAAACAAGATTATCTGGTCTGATGACACCAATATTGAAGTCTTTGGCCTGAATGCCAAGCTTCATGTCTGGAGGAAAGCTGGCACCATCTCTATGGTAAAGCATGGTGGTGGCAGCATCATGCTTTGGGGATTTTTTTCAACGGCAGGAACTGGGAGACTAGTCAGGATCTAGGCAAAGATGAATGTAGCAAAGTACAGAGAGATCCTTGATGAAAACCTGCTCCAGAGCGCTCAGGACCTCCGACTGGGGCGACAGGAAAAATAATCAGTTTATTTGTCACATGCACAGGATACAGAAGGTGTAAATGGTACAGTGAAGTGGTTACATGCATAGTGGTAATATCAAAAACAGAATGCTTCCAGATAAAAATACTTTATAATATGTTATCATTAATAGATTACGCTTACCTGACATATTTGTCTAAATTGATGGGTCATGTGAAGGAAATGCTATAACCACCCCTCAGCCACATCTAGCTAAGTGGATGGGTCACTATTGTCTAGACATGTACACATGTTCATGAAATACAATAGATGGCCGTAATCACCCCCAGACACACCTGGCTAATTTGATTGGTCATGTAATAATCCGGGCCGAAGTGGAGTCTTTTGTTTAGACATGTAGGTAGGTAGCTAGCTACCATAATCCCAGTTCATACTACTACTACCAATTTAAACATTGTCATAGCTGTAGTATGAATCTGCAGGTAGCTGAAGCTAGCTAACATTGAACCTGGTTTGTTAGCTAACATTAGGCTATAACTAGCAATGCAAATGGATTTCTGATTTTAATAATAATACTACACAGATCATAAACGTAACATTAGTTAGCGAGCCAGTAAGCTAACGTTTGCTAGCTGCTATAACTAACAGTACGCTTTAACTTGCAATAAATACTTTCTTACAAAATTGTGTGTCAAGTCACTCAAGTTCACACTGACGGTGGCATGTGCAGAAAGTAGCCATCACTTTTTCCAAATGATCTGTCGATAGCGCCTGTTATATTGGGGTCATCAATGTTGTTGAGAAAAGTAGCATGACTTTTGTATTTCTCAATGGCTAATGTTATCTGTCATCGCATACAAACAGCTCACGTTATAGACAGACGCATACTACATGGCAGACCAAACCAAACTCATCTCCTGGCATGTCCAGCCCATCCATTATCTCAGCCAAACTAATTGTACAATCCAGGTGTGCAAAGCTCTAGAGACTTAACCAGAAAGACTCACAGCTGTAATTGCTGCCAAATGTAATTCTAACATGTATTGACTCAGGGGATTTATGTAATCAAGATATATTAGTGTTTTTCATAATTATTTTACCAATGTTAATTTTTATTTTGTGTAGATTGACAAAAAATGACATCCACTTTAATTCCACACAACACAATTTGGAAAAATGGGTGTGTGAACTTTCTGAAAGCACTGTATGTCAGCAACCAATAGGTAGCCCAGATTTTAGAGATGGACTAGTAACCAGGAAAAGTGTACACTGAACTGCCTACTAAAGTAGAGGGCTGCTGGTTCAGGATCATTACCATCCACTACCGTTGTGCTATTTAGCAAGTTAACCCAATTGCTCCAGGGGCTGATAGTGTGCTGCTCACTCTCGTGTGTGTGTGTGTGCTCTACTTGATTCAATTTGATGTTATATGAAAGCATGTCATTTTTATATTGCCTGAATCCTGAGAAATATTTTGATAATTGTGTTCACAGAAATGAGAGACAAGCTGCGGAAGTGGAGGGAGGATAACCACAGAAACAGTGAGCAAATCGTGGACGTTGGCGAAGAATTGATAAATGAGCATGCGTCCAAACTTGGAGATGACAGTAAGTACATATGTATTTTATCAAGATTCACATCAGACCAATTTCTAGTGCTGCTGTAGTAGGCAGAATATTTTTGTACATAATGATCCACAACACTAGCCATCCATCACAAGATGTTTGGGAGCCAAGGACTTGATTTGTCAATTTGGTTTCATTCTTGATTTATTTTATTAATTGAAGAAAAAGTAGCATTATAATATGAAAGGTGTAGTCATGTTACCTAGAAAGAACGACCATACATTTGTTAAGACCTTTTTGTTCAGTTTACACCTTTTTTTACTGGTAGTCCAATGGGAGACTGTCCACTCAAGCGATCATATAATGTATGCATAGTTTTTGATTGGTCAACATTTAACAAGGCCTGTTATTTGAAATGCATTCCAGGTGAAGCTGGTTGAGAGAATGCCAAGAGTGTACAAAGCTGTCATCAAGGCAAAGGGTGGCTACTTTGAAGAATCTAAAATATATAATATATTTTCATTTGTTTAACACTTTTGGTTACTACATGATTCCATATGTGTTATTTCATAGTTTTGATTGCTTCACTATTATTCTACAATGTAGAAAATATGAAAAATATAGAAAAAGCTTTTGAATGAGTAGGTGTCCAACCTTTTGACTGGTACTGTATATACAGTTGAAGTTGGAAGTTTACATACACCTAGGTTGGAGTCATTAAAACTTGTTTTTCAACCACTCCAGAAATTTCTTGTTAACAAACTATAGTTTTGGCAAGTCTGTTAGGACATCTACTTTGTGCATGACAAGTCTGGGCTCTGGCTGGGCCACTCGAGGGCATTCAGAGACTTGTCCCGAAGCCACTCCTGCGTTGTGTTGGCTGTGTTCTTAGGGTCGTTGTCCTGTTGGAAGGTGAACCTTCGCCCCAGTCTGAGGTCCTGAGCGCTCTGGAGCAGGTTTTCATCAAGGATCTCTCTGTATTTTGCTCGGATCATCTTTCCCTCGATCCTGACTAGTCCCTGCCAGGTTTCCTCCAGACGTGACGCTTGGCATTCAGGCCAAAGACTTCAATCTTGGTTTCATCAGACCAGAGAATCTTGTTTCTCATGGTCTGAGAGTCTTTAGGTGCCTTTTGGCAAACTCCAAGCGAGCTGTCATGCCTTTTACTGAGGAGTGGCTTCCATCTCTCCACTCTACCATAAAGGTTTGATTGGTGGAATGCTGCAGAGATGGTTGACCTTTTGCAAAGTTCTCCCATCTCCACAGAGGTACTCTGGAGCTCTGTCAGAGAGACCAGCCATGGGTGGGCCTTGGAGGGCATTGGCCCACCCACTGGGGAGCTAGGCCTAGCCAATCAGCATGAGTTTTCCCCCACAAAAGGGCCTTATTACAGACAGAAATACTCCTCAGCAACCCAACCCCCCCTCAGACGACCCTGCAGGTAAATACGTTGGATGTTGAGGTCATGGGCTGGCGTGGTTACACGTGGTGTGCGGTTGTGAGGCTGGTTGGAGGAACTGCCAAATTTTCTAAAACGACGTTGGATGCAGTTTATGGTAGAGAAATGAACATTCAATTCTGTGGCAACAGCTCATGGAAATTCTTGCAGTCAGCATGCCAATTGCACACTCCCTCAACTTGAGACATCAGTGGCATTGTGTTGTGTGACAAAACTGCACATTTTAGAGGGACCTTTTATTTTCCCCAAGCACAAGGTGCACCTGTGTAATGCTCTTGCTGTTTAATTAGCTTCTTGGAAATAAGCTTTTGTGTGTATGGAACATTTCTGGGATCTTTTATTTCAGCTCATGAAACAACTTTACATGTTTCGTGTATATTTTTGTTCAGTATAGTTATCGGTCTTATGGCTTAGGGGTAGAATCTGTTCAGGGTCCTGTTGGTTCCAGACTTGGTGCATCGGTTCTGCTTGCAGTGCAGTAACAGAATCTCTGGAATTTTTAGGGCCTTCCACTAACACCACCTGGTATAGAGGTCCTGGATGGCAGTGAGCTCGGTCCCCCCAGTGATGTACTGGGTCATACGCACTACCCTCTACTGCCTTGCGATCGGATGACAAGCAGTTGCCATACCAGGCTGTGATGCAGCCAGTCAAGATGCTCTCAATGGTGCAGCTGTAGATCTTTTTTGAATATCTTTTCAGCCTCCTGAGGTGGAAGAGGCGTTGTCCTGCCCTCTTCACAACTGTGTTGGTGTGTGTGGACCATGATAGATCCTTAGTGATGTGGACACAGAGGAACTTTAAGCTCTCAACCCGGCCCACTACAGCACCAGCGATGTGATTGGTGGTGTGCTCAGCCTTCCATTTTCTGTAGTCCATGATCAGCTCCTTTCTTTTGCAGACGTTGCGTTAGAGGTTTTTGTCCTGGCACCACACTGCCAGGTCTCTGACCTCCTCCCTATAGGCTGTCTTATCGTTAACAGTGGCATGCCTGATCACTGACTTCCCCCCCCAAAACACCACAATATTGATACATTTCTCATATAATTTGATCGATTTGTTTGTCGAAATCTATTTGTGGGACAGAAAGAGGCAGTTAGGGCCTCAAAATACAGTGCCAGAAAGTATTCACACCCCTTGACTTTTTCCACATTTTGTTGTTTTACAGTCTGAATTTAAAATAGATTCAATTTAGATTTTTGGTCACTGGCCTACACACAATAACCCATAATGTCAAAATGGAATTATGTTTTTCACATTTTTATTTGTAAAAATTTTGACGGCTGAAATGTCTTGAGTCAATAAGTATTCAACCCCTTTATTATGACAAGCCTAAATAAGTTCAAGAATACAAGTTTGCTTAACAAGCCACATACAGTGGCAAGGAAAAGTATGTGAACCCTTTGGAATTACCTGGATTTCTGATCTTCATTTAAGTCACAACAATAGACAGTCTGCTTAAACTAATGACACACAAACAATTAAATGCATTCATGTCTTTATTGAACACACCCTGAAAACATTCACAGTGCAGCGTTTGTCAGCAATAACCTCAACCAAACATTTTCTGTAGTTACAGATCGGATTTGCACAACGGTCAGGAGGAATTTTGGACCATTCCTCTCTACAAAACTGTTTCAGTTCAGCAATATTCTTGGGATGTCTGGTGTGAACCGCTCTCTTGAGGTCATGCCACAGCATCTCAAACGGGTTGAAGTCAGGACTCTGATTGGGCCACTCCAGAAGGCATATTTTCTTCTTTTGAAGCCATTCTGTTGTTTTACTTCTGTGTTTTGGGTCATTGTACTGTTGCATCACCCAACTTCTGTTGAGCGTTAATTGGCGGACAGATAGCCTTTCATTCTCCTGCAAAATGTCTTGATGAACTTCAGAATAATTTTTTTTGTCGACAATAGTTAACTGTCCAGGCCCTGAGGCAGCAAAGCAGCCCCAAACCATGATGCTCCCTCCACCATACTTTACAGTTGGGATGAGGTTTTGATGTTTGTGTGCTGTGCCTTTTTTTCTCCATACATAGTGTTGTGTTCCTTCCAAACAATGGTACTTTAGTTTCATCTGTCCACAGAATATTTTGCCAGTAGCGCTGTGCAACATCCAGGTGCTTTTTTGCGAACTTCAGACGTGCAGCAATGTTTTTTTTGGACAGCAGTGGCTTCTTCCGTGGTGTCCTTCTACGAACACCATTCTTGCTTAGTGCTTTACGTATCGTGGACTCGTCAACAGAGATGTTAGCATGTTCCAGAGATTTCTGTAAGTCTTTAGCTGAAACTAGGATTCTCCTTAACCTCATTGAGCATTTTGCGTTGTGCTCTTGCAGTCATCTTTGCAGGATGGCCACTCCTAGGGAGAGTAGCAACAGTGCTGAACTTTCTCCATTTTTTGACAATTTGTCTTATTGTGGACTGATGAACATCAATGCTTTTAGAGATACTTTAGTAACCCTTTTCAGCTTTATGCAAGTCAAAATTCTTCATCTTAGGCCTTCTGAGATCTTTTGTTCGAGGCATGGTTCACATCAGGCAATGTTTCTTGTGAATAGCAAACTCAAATTAGTTTTTTATAGGGCAGGGCAGCTCTAACCAATATCTCCAATCTCGTCTCATTGATGGGACTCCAGGTTTGCTGACTCCTGACTCCAATTAGCTTTTGGAGAAGTCATTAGCCTAGGGGTTCACATTCTTTTTCCAACCTTCACTGTGAATAATTAAATTATGTGTTCAATATAGACAAGAAAAATACAATAATTTGTGTGTTATTAGTTTAAGCACACTGTGTTTGTCAATTGTTTTGAATTAGATGAAGATCGGATCAAATTCTATGACCAATTTATGCATAAATAAAGGTAATTACAAAGGTTTCACATACTTCCTTTGGCACTGTAAGTTGCATGGACTCACTCTGTGTGCAATAATAGTGTTTAACATTAGATTTTAATAACTACTTCATCTCTGTACCCCACACTAGTGATGCTCGGGTTGACTCATAACCCGCCGTCCCAGTGGTTATATTCGTGGGGCGGACGGGTTTAGGGTCATTAAATATTGTGTGGCTGAAGGGCGGGCTGGTTGAATAAAGAGAAACAATACCTTAAAAAATCCTTTATTGTATCATTCTTGTGCATTTTATATAGGCTACATTGAGGTTTTTCTTTCATTATGTTAGGCTATCTGGTATTAGTGCATAAGCTTTAGGGCTTAACTGTATGCCACACCAAATAGCCTACGCAACCACTCACCAAATAATGCTTTTGAGAACGGGCAGATTAATCTATGGAGGCAAAAAGGACGTTGTCTAACTTTAATTTAATAAGACTAAAGCTGTGTACTGAGAGTTTAAAATAAAGAAAAGGGAGGGCTAGAAATGTAATGTAGATTTGGTGAAGTGGTAAGTGGATGATAGCAGTGCCAGCTATGTTGTGATGATTGTGAGACAGTCACAAGACGGGACTTTAAATAGGCCTATGGCATGTCAAGGGAACTGCCTACTGTTTAGATGTGTTGAATGGGAACTGAAATCTGGACACTGACTGTAGGTCTATAACCTCTCACATAGCCTTGTTAATAACTCCTGCAGAATTAATCATTCCTTGCAGTAAAATGATACACCAAATGTAGGCAAAATTTGAACTTGAACAGGAGTGAGAAATATTATTTCTCTCTTTCTAAATCTTGAGAGAATGCAATGCTCAGTTAGCACCTCTACAGATGATATGTCTTTGTCATAAAAGCTGTATTTCAACCACATAAAATATGCATCGGAAGCTGAACCGAAAACTTATCAGAAACACCTTAGGTCGTTTTCACAGCGTTCTTTTTTTTCTCCTTACAACCGGTCAAACATTTGGACATTTTGCGTTATTGTATTTTTTTGTTGCGTTATTGTGTTTTCTCCCCAATCCCTAAACGGCTTTGCTCCGCGAATGACAGAGAACTTTGAATGCTTCAATCTAGTTGTCATCAGTATCCTCTCGATCTGTTACATTATTCTGTTGAGCAAGGGTATACTTAGTCTTCTAGGGCAACATAAAATGACAAAAGAGAAGCTACATGTATCTTATTATAGACAAGTTGAATAACACACAGCCTACCAAATTGTCGTAAATTATAAGCAGAAACATATCTAAATCAGGCAAAACAAAATCCTACACCCCCTGTCAACAAATCGTTCTGCTGTCTTTGACTGTAGCCTATTGTGAAATTTCTATATTTGTGGGTTAGGGTTGGGTATGGGCCTCAGATTTTCACTTTATCACATATAGTCAGGCGGTTGCGGATGGGTTATTGAACAAACAGCTGACCCGCGCAACACACAATTATCTGTAAGGTCCCTCAGTCAAGCATTGTATTTCAAACACAATATTCAATCACAAAGACCAGGGACAGTTTCCACTGCCTCCCAAAGAAGGGCACCTATTGATAGAAGGGTAAAACATTTTTAAGTAGACATTGATTATCCCTTTGAGCATGTTGAAGTTATTAATTAAACTTTGGATGGTGTATCAATATACCCAGTCACTACAAAATACAGGCGTCCTTCTTAACTCAGTTTGCCCAGAGAGGAATTAAACTGCTCAGGGATTTCACCATGAGGCCAATGGTGACTTTACAACAAGAGTTTAATGGCTGTGATAGAACACTGAGGATGGATCCACAACATTGTAGTTACTCGGAACTAGAAGCACAAGCATTTCGCTACACTCGCATTAACATCTGCTAACCATGCGCATGTGACAAATTAAATTTGATTTGATTTGACCTTTCAGCAGGATAATAACCTAAAACACTTGGCCAAATCTACACTGGAGTTGCTTACCAAGGAGACAGTGAATGTTCCTGAGTGGCCGAGTTACAGTTTTGACATAAATCTACTTGGAAATCTATGGCAAGATCTGAAAATGGTTGTTCGTTTGGGTTATAACAGCAAATAGTCACTTCAGACAATGTTAGAACAGAGGGGTATAGTAAGTTAGCCGTGCTTTTACACCTGCATTGCTGTTTGGGGTTTTAGGCTGGGTTTCTGTACAGCACTCTGTGACATCAGCTGATGTAAGGGGGGCTTTATAAATACATTTGATTTGATTTAGCAATGATCAACAACTAATTTAACAGAGCTTGAAGATTTTTGAAAAGAATAATTAGCAAACTTTGAGAAATCCAGGTGTGGAAAGCTCTTAGAGACTGGAAACCCAGACATACTCCCAGCTGTAATCTCTGCCAATGGTGCTTCTACAAAAGTATTGACTCAGGGGTGTGAATACTTATGTAAATGACATATTTCTGTATTTATTTTCAATAAAACAATTATTTAATCCATTTTGAATTCAGGCAGTAACACAACACAATGTGGAATAATTCAAGGGTTATGATTCATTTGTGAAGGCACTAGTGTAGCCTGAAGATGTTCTTTTTAATCCAAAAGAATAAATTCCCACCTCAAAAGGCATACAGTATAGGCTAGTATCTTTAAAGCTGGAATCTGTTTGCTGAAACTGCCACGTTCGTTTGGGTTATAACAGCAAATAGTCACTTCAGACAATGTTAGAACAGAGGGGTATAGTAAGTTAGCCAGCTATCTTTGATAGGCAACCAGAAATGCCTAACTTCTCGTTCATAAAAAAATGCTAAACTTCGATGTGTTTTTGTCCATTGAATCAATTAGACCATGCCCATTTTAAGTTTCTTTCAAAAAATGTAAAGTTATCAGAATATTTAGGCTAGTTAGCTAACTCCTTGATCCTATTTTGTAGTATACCCCTCAGCAGAATATGTACTGCTGTTTGTAATTTTTTTGCAACGAAGCTGGACGTTCCTCTCCTCCGTTTCATCAAAAAGACAATAACAATAACAAAGACACTGGGTCGAAACAGTGGTGTTTCACCTTTATGCAAATTCCAGCTTTAATATGTCACAAGTTCTCAGAAGCCTAGGCCTATTCAGTATTTTTAGTAGGCTTACCAATGTGACTCAACTTTTGAATTGAATGATGCAGAAGCTTGGTAAACCTTTACTTGATAAAAAAGAACCCATATGTGATGGTTGGTAGCGTACACTCAGTATCTCACTATGTAGTCTTGCTGAACGACTCTGTGAAAGTCTCTTTTCCTTGTAGTCATTATGATTCATAGTCTTTAAAGAGCAGGGTAAACACTTAACACGCCCCGGTTTATTGAAACCAGTTCTTAAATTGGCTGTGAAACAAGATGGCAATTATCAAAACAAGAGTTGGAATCATAAAAAGGCAAGAAAAACTCCAGGCGTTTGTTTGTTTTGGCATATCAGTTTTCTTGTTGAGTTGTGTTTTATTGTTCTTTCTCAATTAACAGTTAGACAGCGTTTGGCAGAGGACGTCTGGCGTGCTTGTCAAAACAGACTTGTCTGACATTTAGCATTAATTCCATTAATTGGATCCATTGGCCAAGCCTATTATTAATCACTGTCTTTTACTGTTACAGTTGAATGATTGAATAAACACTTCAATAAACATTTAATCTTTATTTCTAAACCACTGGATGAAATGTATCGGGCTATGTTGATAAGCCTTGTGAATAAGGCATCACACCGTAACTGGTTAGAATATCACAGCGAAATGAGGGGAAATGACATAATATTCTGCTGCCCTGGATAACAGCTGTGTAAGCTTTCTTTGTGCTTTTGGAAAGGGCTGCGTAGCGTTGTCATTGTATGTAGTTGACCAATATCTTATGAAGTTTAGAACATTTTCTATGAAGAACAAAATCTTAGAATACCAGCAGAATTTGGTCAATATAGCCTTAACTTGGTCAATGGTCATTCACCATGATTGATCCTCTACATTAAGTAGGCCTAATAGTGTTTATTTGTTGTTGTATTGAACTGTCCATCCAGTTTATTTCTATGCAGCATATACTGATGATTATTAATAATACAAGTGTGAGGATTGAGGAGAGAAATTATACTTGAAAGCAATTCCCCAGGATTCAAGGACTAAGATAGCAGACATTATTTTAGGACTGAATGTTACGAGTTTCTGGGTTGATAGGAAACCATGCCAAGATAGCAGGCAGACATTATTTTCCCTGTTCAAGATATTGTGATGTGCAAATGAAAGTGAAAAGTTTGAAGTGAATGGCCACAGTTGAAGAAAAGCATGCTAGGATAGCAGATGGGGCCTAATCCCGATTCCTTTTGAAGCATCACTTTCGGCCATCACCTGTCCTTCCTATGATCCAGTAGAAAAAGAAGAAAGCACCTTGTGTTAGTCAGAACTAATACTTTATTAACAGTCTATATGTCAATTGATCATGTTTTGATGTTCCACTTGACACTGTACTGGAATATTAAAACAGTGCTTTTTCTCTGTGTCTCCTGTGCCCAGTATGGATTATTTATGAGCAGGTTATGATAGCTGCGCTGGACTGCAGTCGGGATGATTTGGCTTGGGTAAGTGAACTACCGACAGCTGCCACACACACCCAACAACCTCAAAATCCATCTCAAGTCATTGCTACTTTGTCACCCCCCGCTGCCAAATGTGAAAATATTTTTATTTGGTCAACAATATTACCCCATCTGTCTGTACTTTGGAAAAACCATTTGCTGAGCAGTGTTGGAATAAGGGAGTGTAGAAAACTCACTATAGATGAACACAGTGTTAGTGTTAGCTATAAACCTTTATGGAGTTTAACTCCCCCTTTCCTTGTTGATTCGTCTGCCATCCCAGAGTTAACTAATATATACGTTACAGATTGTGGTACTTAAAGTGCCTTCAGAAAGTATTCACACCCCTTGACTTTTTACACATTTTGTTGTTACAAGGTGGGATTAAAATGTATTGAATTGTCATGTTTTGTCAATGATCTACACAAAGTAATCTGTAAAGTCAGTGGAAGAAAAATTATATAATTTGTAAAAGAATTATGAAAAATAGAACATTAATATATCTTGATTATATCCACCTGAGTCAATACATGTTAGAATCACCTTTGGCAGTGCTTAAAGCTTTTTTTATTTAACCTTTAACTAGGCAAGTCAGTTAAGAACACATTCTTATTTACATTGACGGCCGGTGGGTTAACTGCCTTGTTCAGGGGCAGAACGACAGATTTTTACCTTGTCAGCTCAGGGATTCGATCTAGCAACCTTTCGATTACTGGCCCAACCCTCTAACCACTAGGCTACCTGCCGCCCATCTTTCTGGGTAAGTCTCTAAGAGCTTTGCACAGCTTGATTGTACAATATTTTCACATTATTATAAAAACACACAAAAAAAAAATCTCTGTCAAGTTGGTTGTTAATCATTGCTATACTAGGCCACTCAGGAACATTCAGTGTCGTCTTGATAAGCAACTCCAGTGTATATTTGGCCTTGTCTTTTAGGTTATTGTCCTGCTGAAAGGTGAATTTGTCTCCCAGTGTCTGTTGGCCTGTGCTTAGCTCTATTCCGTTTATTTTTATCTCCCCAAAAATTCTCTAGTCCTTGCTTAGGACAAGCATACCCATAACGTGACTCCTGAATTGATTTAGGCTTGCCATAAGAAAGGGATTGAATACTCGACTCAAGACATTTTAACATTTCATTTTTTTATACATTTGTAATAAATTCCAAAACATTATTCCATTTTGACATTTATGGAGTATTGTGTGTAGGCCAGTGACAATCTCAATGTAATCCATTTTAAATTCAGGCTGTATCACAACAAGATGTGTGGGAAACATCAAGGGGTGTGATTACTTTCTGAAGGCACCATGACTTTACCTCCCACATTTTTTGATTGAACAACATAAAACATACAGGGGAGAGATTGATTCAAAAGGATGATCGTTTTATATATTTTTTAAGTTGTCCCTTGTCCATCAAATACATGGTTTTATTTCTATGCAGCACATATTGATTATTCTTAATAATACAGGGGTGAGGCTTGAGGAGAGAAATTTTACTCTCAGGATTCAAGGGCTTTATGAAAATGTATTACATTTAATATGTCGAGAGCAAAAAGATAAGACCGCCACACTTTTCTAATAAAACATTGGGAATTTAAAACCACAGTTATTTCTAATTAGTGTTTTATCCAGTTTATTTTTTTAAGATCTAATCCAGCACATGATAGAATGAGATTATTCTGTTTTACTCATTTTAGGACTGAATCGTAATTTAGTGAGTTATGGGTTTCTGGGTTGATGACGAACCATGCCTAGATAGCAAACAGACATTATTTTAGGACCGAATGGTGAATGAGCGGGTTGTGAGTTTCTGGGTTGATAATAAACCATGCCTAGATATCAGAAATGCATAATTTTTCTTGTTCAAGATATTCTCATATGCAAGTGAAAAGTTTGAAGTGAATGCCCACAGTTGAAAAGAAGCATGCTAGGAGAGCAGATGTGGCCTATTCCTGTTGAGGCATCACTTAGGGCCATCTCCTGTCCTTCCTATGATCCAGTAGAAAAAGAAGAAAGCACCTTGTGTTACAGTCAGAACGAATACTGTATTAACAGTCTTGTATTGTTTTGATGTTCCTATATGTTTTGGATTGGAATTCAAATTCTCATTGTAGAATATAACATTGTTCCTCCTTATTTTGATTAAAATCAAAAGGTGCATTTTCACTGCAAAGGGCAGGAACCAATGGCATTACCCTATTCGTTTGGATTGGAATTCAATCAAATTCGCATTATGAAAATATAACATTGTTATTGCTTAGTTTGATTTAAATCAAAACGTGCATTTTCACTGTGAAGAATAGGAACCAATGGCGTTTTCCCACTGTTCTGGACTGATTTGAACTGGCTAAATGTACTATTGAAGCCTAGTAATGTCCTGTCAGTTTTGCTCATACCTGCTTAAAATTGAGTGACACATAAAAAAACTAAATCATTTTATGGGTGATGGGGAAATAGTATATGAGGATGTTTTGTAAGGATTCCCTATGCATTGCATAGAATATTGGCGAAGACAAAACTAGATTACGTAAAGTTGTCCAATCACCTGCTCTCAGTGAGAAAGACAGTGACTGTAGTTGGATAGGTCAAATGATCCGGGCTGCAAAAACAGACTTTCCATCTCATCCAGGATATCGTTTGACGTGACGATAACCGTTCCTCACCTCTGTCATGAGTGTGAAAAACAAACTCCAGTTCCCTCATAGAGACGGGAGGGAAAAAACTCACCGTAAAGAGCATCCTGCCTCTCCTTTTTATAGTAGCAAGTGGGGAATTGTGGGTAGCCACAAGGCAACATGGTCTTCAACCACGTCAACTGCTGATTTTCACATAATTTCTTCAGGACTGTGTTGTTGATCTTTTATCATGGAGCCCATGAATGGAAACCATCAACTATCCCCCTGCCCTGCTCTCAATGGTCTGGGCGGACTGGATTGCGTCATTAAAAAAAGCACACAAAAAAACACTGCGTATGACATCTCAAAACCGTTCATGTTTTACATGGATACAGTATATTTGTTTGTGTTCAAAGGGGCAGTGCAGTCAACAAGTCAATTTTCTTTTTTTGTATGATATTTCCACACTATGAGGTTGAAATAACACCCAAATTGTGAATTTATGATAATGGCCTTTTAGTGTAAGAGATTTTTGAAAAGAACTCTTGGAATGTCAGCCTTTTCAGGATGGAGTTTTTCCCCACAGCATGACAAAATCTGATCTGATTATTCTGAACAATGACCTGTTGCTGGTGTTCAACTTTTGTGACATTGTTTAAACAATGTTGCAGTCCACTAAACCAAGGAAATGAAGTTTACCGAAGTGGTCAAACCTGGCTCTCATCTGAACATTGATATTGTACAGTACGTTGTAGTAGATTCGCCCCCTCTCTACTCTGATCAGCTGTTTACTTAGAGTTTCACTTTCTGCCATGCCCAGTTCATCTCATATCTGCTCAAATTGCTGATAGAAACTATCAGTCTTGTCGCTGCCGTTCCAGTGCTTTAATTGTGCAGAAACTGCAGTGCACGTATGTCTAGTCTACACTTTGTGTAGCCGTTAGCGGTAATGCTAATGATAATCGTCAGCTGGTAGATGGAAAGGCTTTCCCCTAGAACCTTCTAAACTAAATGTTAACTGAAAAGTAGCCTACCTGGCAGAATGATCCCATTATTATTTGCGTCAATCCAGTTGGCCGTTTGTTTTGCAAACTCTGCAATCAAATGAGCGCTACAGAAACACGGCTGACCAAACAACGGTCTCTGGATGGTGCACACTTGTAATAAAGGGTAACTACACCCAAAATGCAAAATTTCTTAGATTTTTTTTCCCCAGACCTAAAAAGTCAAATCAAATTTTATTGGTCACATACACATGGTTAGCAGATGTTAATGCGAGTGTAGCGAAATGCTTGTGCTTCTAGTTCCGACCATGCAGTAATATCTAACAAGCAATCTAACAATTTCACAACAGCTACCTTATACACACAAAAGTGTAAAGGAATGAATAAGTATGTACATATAAATATATGGATGAGCGATGGCCGAACGGCATAGGCAAGATGCAGTAGATGGTATAGAGTACAGTATATACATACATATGAGATTAGTAATGTAGGGTATGTAAACATTATATAAAGTGGCATTGTTTAAAGTGACTAGTGATACATTTATTACATCCAATTTTTTATTATTAAAGTGGCTAGAGATTTGAGTCAGTGTGTTGGCAGAAGCCACTCAATGTTAGTGATGGCTGTTTAACTTCTTAGGGAGTGGTGGGGCGCTAACATAAACACTTAACTTCTTAAGGAACCCCTTTCCTTGTTGATTCGTCTGCCATCCCAGAGTTAACTAATATATACGTTACAGATTGTGGTACTTAACAGTCTGATGGCCTTGAGATAGAAGCTGTTTTTCAGTCTCTCGGTCGCAGCTTTGATGCACCTGTACTGACCTCACCTTCTTGAGGTCAGCGGGGTGAACAGGCAGTGGCTCGGGTGGTTGTTGCCCTTGATGATCTTTTTGGCCTTCCTGTGACATCAGGTGGTGTAGGTGTCCTGGTGGGCAGGTAGTTTGCCCCCGGTGATGCGTTGTGCAGACCTCACTACCCTCTGGAGAGCCTTACGGTTGTGGGCGGAGCAGTTGCCGTACCAGGCGGTGATAGAGCCCGACAGGATGCTCTCGATTGTGCATCTGTAAAAGTTAATGAGTGTTTTTGGTGACAAGCCGAATTTCTTCAGCCTCCTGAGGTTGAAGAGGCGCTGTTGCGCCTTCTTCACCACACTGTCTGTGTGGGTGGACCATTTCAGTTTGTCTGTGATGTGTAGGCCGAGAAACTTAACTCCACCTTCTCCACTATTGTCCCGTCGATGTGGATAGGGGGCTGCTCCCTCTGCTGTTTCCTAAAGTCCACGGTCATCTCCTTTGTTTTGTTTATCGTTGAGTGTGAGGTTATTTTCCTGACACCACACTCCAAGGGCCCTCACCTCCTCCCTGTAGGCCGTCTCGTCGTTGTTGGTAATCAAGCCTACCACTGTAGTGTTGTCTGCAAACTTGATGATTGAGTTGGAGGCGTGCATGGCCACGCAGTCATGGGTGAACAGGGAGTACAGGAGAGGGCTGAGAAAGCACCCTTGTGGGGCCCCAGTGTTGAGGATCAGCGGGGTGGAGATGTTGTTTCCTACCCTCACCACCTGGGGGAGGCCCGTCAGCAAGTCCAGGACCCAGTTTCACAGGGCGAGGGCGAGACCCAGGGTCTCGAGCTTAATGACAAGTTTGAAGGGTTACTATGGTGTTAAATGCTGAGCTGTAGTCGATGAACAGCATTTTTACATAGGTATTCCTCTTGTCCAGATGGGTTAGGGCAGTGTGACTGCGATTGCGTCATCTGTGGACCTATTGGGACGGTAAGCAAATTGGAGTGGGTCTAGGGTGTCTGGTAGGATGGAGGTGATATGATCCTTGACTTGTCTCTCAAAGCACTTCATGATGACGGAAGGGAGTGCTACGGGGCGATAGTCATTTAGCTCAGTTACCTTAGCTTTCTTGAAACAGGAACAATGGTGGCCCTCTTGAAGCATGTGGAACAGCAGACTGGGATAAGGATGGATTAAATATGTCCGTAAACACACCAGCCAGCTGGGGTGTGCATGCTCTGAGGACACGGCCAGGGATGCCATCTGGGCCAGCAGCCTTGCGAGGGTTAGCATGCTGAAATGTTTTCCTCACGTTGGCTGCGGTGAAGGTGAGCCCGCTGGTTTTCGTAGTGGGCTGTGTCGGTGGCACTGTATTGTCCTCAAAGCGAGCAAAGAAGTTGTTTAGTTTGTCTGGGAGCAGGACATCGTGGTCCGCGACGTGGCTGGTTTTCTTTTTGTAGTCCGTGATTTACTGTAGACCCTGCCACATTCTTCTCGTGTCTGAGCCGTTGAATTGTGACTCTACTTTGTCTCTATATTGACGCTTAGCTTGTTTGATTGCCTTGCGGAGGGAATAGCTACACTGTTTGTATTCAGTCATGTTTCTGGTCGCCTTACCCTGGTTAAAAGCAGTGGTTCACGCTTTCAGTTTTGCGCGAATGCTGCCATCAATCCACGGTTTCTGGTTGGGGAAGGTTTTAATAGTTGCTATGGGTGCAACATCACTGATGCACTTGCTAATAAATTTGCTCATCGAATCAGCGTATACATCAATGTTGTTTTCTGATGCTGTCCAGAACATATCCCAGTCCACGTGCTCGAAGCAATCTTGAAGCGTGGAATCAGATTGGTCGGACCAGCATTGAACAGACCTGAGAACGGGCGTTTCCTGTTTTAGTTTCTGTCTGTAGGCTGGGAGCAACAAAATGGAGTCATGGTCAGATTTGCCGAAAGGGGGGCGGAGAATGGCCTTGTATGCGTTGCGGAAGTTAGAATAACAATGATCCAGGATTTTCCCGTCCCGGGTCGCACATTCGATATGCTGATAAAATTTAGGGAGCCTTGTTTTCAGATTAGCCTTGTTAAAATCCCCAGCCACAATAAATGCAGCCTCAGGATATGTGGTTTCCAGTTTACATAGAGTCCAATGAATTTCTTTCAGTGCCGTCGATGTGTCAGCTTGAGGGGGGATATACACGGATGTGATTATAATCGAAGAGAATTCTCTTGGTAGATGCCGCGGTCGGCATTTGAATGTAAGGATTTCTATGTCAGATGCACAAAAGGACAGAGGATCCGCTTTGGGAAAGTCATATTCCTGGTCGTAATGTTGGTAAGTTGACGTTGCTCTTATATCCAATAATTCCTCCCGGCTGTATGTAATAAAACTTAAGATTTCCCGGGGTAACAATGTAAGAAGTAATCCTTAAAAAAACAAAATACTGCATAGCTTCCCGAGAACGTGAAGCGAGGCTGCCATCTCTGTCAGCGCCGGAAGTAACAGCATTCTTACATAGGTATTCGTTTAGCTCAGTTACCTTAGCTTTCTTTGGAACAGGAACAATGGTGGCCCTCTTGAAGCATGTGGGAACAGCAGACTGGGATAAGAATTGATTGAATATGTCCGTAAACACACCAGCCAGCTGGTCTGCGCATGCTCTGAGGACCCGGCTAGGGATGCCGTCTGGGCCGGCAGCCTTGCGAGGGTTAACACCTTTAAATGTTTTACTTACGTTGGCTGCGGTGAAGGAGAGCCCGCAGGTTTTGGTAGCGGGCCGTGTCGGTGGCACTGTATTGTCCTCAAAGCGAGCAAGGAAGTTGTTTAGTTTGTCTGGGAGCAAGACATCGTGGTCCGCGACGGGGGCTGGTTTTCTTTTTGTAGTCCGTGATTGACTGTAGTCAAAAAGTGGTGTTTTGATGTGGTTTAAGCATTGTTGTGGTCTTGTTTTTTTATTTTAAAAAAGTGTGATAAAAAAAAGAAGGGAAACTGTAACCTGGGGTGAAAAAAAGGAGTTAAAGGAATTTGGGAAAGAATGTAATGGAATCGGGCACAAAATATAACAGATTTTATAGGGCCATTCTCTTGTAAGTCGTTCTGGATATGAGTGTCTGCTAAATGACTAGAATGTAAATGTAAAATTTTATTTTCATGAAATAAACAGTGATCATTTGCAGTGATTTAAAAATACAATTTCAAAGACTGCGTGGGTTCTTTAAGTAGTAGAAAGTGTATGTGTCCTGTATGTTTGTTGCAGCCAGCCAACTCTAATTGCACCTCCCCCCCCTCTGCCCACTTCCCTTGCAGACTTGTCTACAGGAACTGAAGAAGCAGTTTCCAGGTAGCCAACGAGTGAAGCGATTAGCAGGCATGCGGCTGGAGGCTTTGGAAAAGTAAGCTACAGAGTTTCTCACTGTAACATGTCCGAAAGACTAAAGGGTTAATCAAATCAAATGTATTTATAAAGCCCTTCTTACATCAGCTGATGTCACAAAGTGCTGTACAGAAACCCAACCTAAAACCCAGAACAGCAAGCAATGCAGATGTAGAAGCACGGTGGCTAGGAAAAACTCCCTAGAAAGGCCAGAACCTAGGAAAAAACCTAGAGAGAAACCAGGCAATGAGGGGTGGCCAGTACTCTTCTGGCTGTGCCGGGGTGGAGATTATAACAGAACATGGCGAAGATGTTCAAATGTTCATAGATGACCAGAAGGGTCAAATAATAATAATCACAGTGATTGTAGAGGGTGCAACAGGTCAGCACCTCAGGAGTAAATGTCAGTTGGCTTTTCATAGCAGATCATTCAGAGTATCTACCGCTCCTGCTGTCTCTAGAAAGTTGAAAACAACAGGTTTGGGACAGGTAGCACGTCTGGTGAACAGGTCAGGGTTCCATAGCCGCAGGCAGAACAGTTGAAACTGGAGCAGCAGCATGGCCAGGTGAACTGGGGACAGCAAGGAGTCATCAGGCCAGGTAGTCCTGAGGCATGGTCCTAGGGCTCAGGTCCTCAGAGAGAGAGAGAATTGGAGAGAGCATACTTAAATTCACACAGGACACCGGGTAAGACAGGAGATATAGTCCAGATATAACAGACTGACCCTAGCCCCCCGACACACAAACTACTGCATAAATCAATTTGAATTCAATCACTTTTTGACGGCATCCTTTTTGATTTGAACGAAACCTTACATACACCCCATTGCAGAAGTGCTCAGAAAGAGACTTTGGACCTGAATGCCAAAACATTAAAGAGATAAAGGTGCTCGGTTGAATGCATTCAGTTGTGCAACTGACTGGGTATCCCCTTTACCTTTCCTTTCAAAGTTGACCATTGAGACATCCATTTCTTCATCACTGGAAAAGAAAAACAGTTGAGATGTATAGAATTTTAAAAGTTTACAAACAGGATTGTCAAACTATATTATAATGCTAAAAAAAATCTCAATGCTAGAGGCATCACTACAGACACCCTGATTCGAATCCAGGCTGTATCACAACCGGCCATGATTGGGAATCCCATAGGGCGGCGCACAATTGGCCCAGCGTCGTCCGGGTTTGGCCGGTGTAGGCCGTCATTGTAAATGAGAATTTGTTCTGAACTGACTTGCCTAGTGAAATAAAGGTTAAATATATATATATTTTTTAAACATATGTTGTAGCTTAGATCCTATTTTACATAATCTAAGGTTTTTGTGATGTGCCCGCCATCAGTTGAGAGACAACATTCTCTTGAACACAGGTTGGTTGTCATGTTTTGGCTGATAAATGTACTAAAATGGGAATAACAGTTCAACTTTCAAATGGTACTACAAAGATGGTTGGAGGTCCACACATCAGAATGTTGACTTGAATTGGAATATGTTATTTTAAATTATACTGTCAGTCCTCCATAGGAAACCTATTGAAATCATAGAAATGTATATACACTTAGAAAAGGCAGGAAATTCGCTGGTGGGTGGTTTGGCGGTCATATTTGTGGCAGTAATTAGAAATAAGAATGTCGCCTACAAAAAAAACCTATATATATATATTTTTTTTTTAAATGTGGATTTTTCCATATAGACTCACCCTATGTGTTTTAATAAAATCAACTATATGTACTGAGCTTGTCTGATGCTTTAACCCTTTACACTCGTACCCGTATACGAGTTTAAAATAGAAAATTTGGGCACTAATAAGCGCCTAAATTGGAACATAGTGACTGTACAGTAAAATGCGAGAGCTCTGACTGACAGCCATTCTGAATTTGAGCACCGCGCACGACAAGATGTTGCCCCTTCCCTCCCAGTAATCGGGCAACTTTTGCAACCATTTTTGTCGTGTGAGGGAGAGAAATGCTGTAAATTAAGATGAGATATTGAAAATTATAATAAATACCTCATTGATGTCATACAAGCTAGCCAAACACCTGTCAGTCCAAATGTGCACTTCACATTTCCAAATCTTAAAACTCATGTCGTATACAATGTCAACATTTGTGATCGCTATGTTTGATGGAGGGTTACAAGATGACATGGCTTGTTCTGAACAGAATGAGCCTATGTTTGTTTTGGAGAAATTTTGCAACGGCACACGCTAGTGTTGCACGGTATACCAAACCTCTGTACTTTTTTGATACTATAACATGAAAAACTGTTAGGTACTACAATTGTTGTTACTTTCGGTACTTCTAGCCTTGGCAGATTCTGCCATTACGCTCGGAAGGTTCCAGTAATAGGCTACACGATAAGTCTTGTTTTAACTATATTTGAGAAGGCCAAGTGAAAATGAAGAATTATGTTGTTTAACATGCAAACCAGCATTGCGCCAATTCAACAGCGCATCGAAGATTGTTTCAGAACGGCGGAGAGCGACCGCTATCCGTTATGGGAGAAAGCGCTCACTGAAGATTCAGTTCATCACCTTGGAGAGCTCCACTGCTGCGGCCGCTGTCAAGCATATACAATCTGTCAACTAGAATCTGCAACTAGAAAAACAAAGTAGGCTAATTTGACTGTTTTCAAGTGTTATGTCTTGTTCTTTGTCCAACTATGGTAAGCAAACCGCTCTTTGCAGGTTTTGCATTCCTCTTTTTTGCTGTCATTCTTTACTACAATGAAATGCTGCCATACTGCAGACTTTTTCAATATTTTGTCTTAAGTAGGCCTAATAGAGCCCCACAATGGAGGTGTCATAATACCCATAAAACCTAGCGGTCAAATGGGGAAATGGTTTCCACAATTCATTTTTCCCGTAGGGAATTTTTTTTACGCTTAAAATAAGGGCTGTGTTTAGTGTAGACTTTACCCTGGCATGACGTTTTGATAACCATGTAAATATCTCTCTGACAACTTGACTTTCATCTATATATTTGGCTCTATTTCTACAAATAAAATGGATAGAACACTTGAATTAATGTGTTTTTGATGTTTTACATATGGCCTACAGTAACATCAACAATTATTATTATTTTTTTTTTTTTTTTTTAAATTATGTTACCTATTCTGTTATCATTTGTTTTTCAACAGGACAATGACCCAACACACCTCCAGGCTGTATAAGGGCTTTTTAACCAAGAAGGAGAGTCCGACCTCAATCGTCCGACCTCAACCCAATTGAGATGTTTTGGGATGAGTTGGACCGCAGAGTGAAAGAAAAGCAGCCAACAAGTGCTCTGCATATGTGGGAACTCCTTCAAGACTTTTGGAAAAGCATTCCAGGTGAAGCTGGTTGAGAGAATGCCAAGAGTGTGCAAAGCTGTCATGAAGGCAAAGGGTAGCCACCTCGAAGAATCAAAAATATATTTAGATTTGTGTAACACTTATTTTGGTTACTACTCAATTCCATATGTGTTATTTCATAGTTTTGATGTATTCACTATTATTCTACAATGTAGCAATTAGTAAAATCATAAGAAAAACCCTTAAATGAGTAGGTGTGTCCAAACTTTTGACTGGTACTGTATATCTGGGGAAGTGTATGAAACAATTTCTAGAGTGTTGAAAGTTTCCAAGAGCAAAGTGATCTCCATTATTGGGAAATTGAAAAAAATATAGAACTACCCAGACTGCCTAGAGCTGGTCGTCCGGCCAAACTCAGCAACCGGGCAAGAAGGACCCTGGTCAGGGAAGTGACCAAGAACCCAATGACTGCTCTGACAGAACTACAGAGTTCTTTGGCTGAGATGGGAGAACCAGAAGGACAACAGAAGGACAACAGTCTCGATAGCACTTCACCAATCTGGGCTTTATGGGAGAGTGGCCAGACGTAAGCCACTCCAGAGTAAAAAGCACGAGACTGCATGTCTGGACTTTGCAAAAAGGCAAGTGAGAGAGGATAAGGCAGCATCATGCTATGGGGATTATTTTCAGTGGCAGGGACTGGGAGACTGGTAAGGGTATAGGGAACAATGAAGGAATACAAATACAGGATAATCCTGTATTTGTACCTTTTAGAGTGCAAACAACCTGAGACTGGGGCAAAGATTTATATTCCAACAGGCCAATGACCCCAAGCATATAGCCATACAGATGGGTGAGAAATTGATTTAATCCATGTTGAATTCAGGCTGTAACACAACAAAATGTGCAATAAGTCAAGGGGTATGAATACTTTCTGAAGGCACTGTATGTCTTAGAGCAATGGTTCCCAACCCTTTTCACTCACTGAACCAACAATTGCATGTTTCTCTGCCCGCAGTACCCCTGAAGTACCCCCCAGGTGCATTTTAGCAGTAAGCCTATGGTCTCATGGTTCTTCTCAAGTACCCCCTGTGGATAGGCCAACTAACCCTGGTTCGGAACCACTGTCTTGGAGTGATGGAAAGTGCCATCCCCTCGGCCTCTGCAATTGATTAGTCCACTGAGACAGGCACAAATCAGACAGGTGTCTCGTGTGCCATACATATTTTTTTTTTTACAATTTGCGACCGCTCTACTAAACATATCTGTCGACCAACAGCCTAAAGACCAAACAATCTACCTGTCGATTAAATGAGGTCAGCCCTAAATGGCACCCACCCTGTGTTCAAGAGCATGTTGTGTCTCAACCGATGGCGGGCACAACACAAAACCTCAGATGTGGAATAGGGGGTAAGCTACAACATGCGAATATGGAAGAAAATCTGGAGTTTGTGTTTTTAGATAATTGACGTTATAGGTTGATTTATTTTTTATTACACAACTTTTTTTCCAATAGATAATTACTGTTTGACCACTTTTTGTAAGCTTTTAAATGATGTCAAACTCAACTGTTGATCTTTTCCAGTGATGAAGACATGGATGTCGCATGGTATGGAAAATAGTTGCACTTTGAGCACCTTTTATCTCCTGAATGTTTTGGCATTCAGGTCCAAAAAGTCACTTTCTGACCACTTCTTCCATGGGCAAACAAATGGAAAGTTGAGTTTAAATCAAAAGGGATGCTGTCAAAAAGTGATTGAATTAAACAGAATTTACCCTATAGTCCCGTGGTAAAGGGGGGTTGGGTGTACTGTGGATCCTAAGTGGTACGATGGTCTGGGTGGGTGTGTGTGTGTGGTGGGCTCTCTGTTTGTGTTGGAAACAACCATTCCACTGGCAAAAAGGGGGAGAAAAAATAAGTGAATGTTTCAGTGCTCGGCCCTTTTAGCCTGAGTGAGGGATTCCCCAGGAAGGAAGTGGTTTGCTCCCACTGCTATTCTGGGGGTCCCTCAATCTTCAGTTTTTCTATTTCTTTCATTCTCTTGTTGTGCTTTTCATCTCCGAGCTGAGAGGTGAGGTCTTGCCTGCCTATAAATATTGACATGCCATCACAGTTTCAGCTTTGTTTCTTCTCTTCTGTTTATTTTAAATCTGCAAATGTGATTCATAAAAACAGAAAGGGAACAAGATAAACACAGTATTTTTGACTGGAACTGGAGTAAGGGTAATTCAATCTGTTTACCACCCCTGATCACCATGACTCGTTTGTCGGTTATGTCAGAGTTGATGTGATAATTGAGAATGATTGCTCCTGCACTGTCAGATTAAATAAATGGCACACGCTGGCCTCTAATTGGCTTCAGGCGGAGGTACACTGGAATGACACCGCTTCAAACAACTAACTATCCTCCACCCCACACACACACACACACTGTGTCTTGTTGAGCCTCCAGTAAATAAAGCATATCAAAGTGGCTCAGGAGTGGTTGCCTGGTGCCATCTGAAATCTCCCAGAGTGCAGTTGAGTAATAAAGTGGATGTGAGTGAAGGAGTGGCACTGGAAGTGGGGCTGCTCACTACTAATGGGAAACAGAGTTGCTTCTGTTGTAGGTTGTGGTGGGCAGAACAGGTTTTGATCATGGAGCCCTGGCTTTTTGGCTGCTAAACCGTTAGCATTGCAGTTTGCCTCTAATAAAAAAACAAGTTCAAAATCATCCCTGCGGACCCATGATTTGACAAGTGAAGTGAACACGCCTCCTACCTCCCTGTTGCCAGGAAATGTCTGCATGGTTTGATATTTACATTTTAAACAGAATCATATGGATTCCCCCTTTGCCCGTAACTTTAAAACACATTTTGTTGAATATAGCTCTGATCAGACTTGTATGTAATGAAAGGTAGCCTATTATTCTACACGGCTCAAAAGAAAGGCCTTTAAAATGAAACTGAACAGATTGATTTGATTCACCTTTAAACAAATCAAAAGGAAATAATTGTGTATACACTCTTCAAATCAGTGTGCTTCCCAGTACAGTGTGCTTCCCTACTTGTTAAGTGGTGTAAGCCTCTCACAACGCAGGCTATTTGAGCAGCAACAGTAATGACTATTTATTTCCTCTTTTAGATCACTGCTGATTTCGGCAAGGGTTCACAGTGTAACCATAGAGACCGGCTGCATTGTGTACAGAAACTTGATTGCCTTGAACTCTGTTTGATTTCCCCACCACCTAATTTGTCTTGACTGGTGAGTCTTTTTCTTCTCTTCTGCCTTTTGAAGGTACGATGATGCCAGCAAGCAGTATGATTCAATACTGCAAGACGATCCCACCAATACGGTAAGTGAGGAAAAACACACTTCTTCTTCTTTTGTTACAGTTGCTGTCCAGCTTTTGAATCTGCTGAGAAGTTTTGGTATTAGAGGTGTGAGTTTGCTTAGTTAAACTCCCCTTGGCCTTTTTGATCTCAACCACATTGCTGATCAGGCTCTCACCCACACAAATGACAAGTGTTCGAGGGAGCGGAAGAAGGGGTTCATGGTCTTAGGCAGTGTTGGACATGTTGGGTGGAACTAAGGCTTAACTAAATGCCTGCTCTTTGAAGACCGTGATATATAGGTCGTTCTTAGACCCCTTCTAGGGTGAGCAGGACTCTGCTCCTGTATTACGTCCTCCATTACTGTTGTGAAAATGCATTTTACCGGTCATGCTTATCAGTCTGAGTATATTTTCACAATTTAGTGGTATTAAATTGGCGCTTGTGTATTTTCGTTAGTCATCATGTACATTTATTTATTCATCACACGCGCACAGCATCCATAACCTTGTTTGAGGAGTGACTTAGCCAATCACCTGTAAAACAGTGCGAGAGTAGCTCCTCAAAAAGCTGGTACTGGAGTGAAACCAGGGAGATTGTTCAAGTTTGACATCTATCCATGTCCTAGGGGCAACAGTGAGCGTTATTACCATGTTGTTTTGGTTTTGCTAGGGTGTTGTGGACGGGGATGGGGATGTGCCTTATCCCATGACTCTGGATCAGAAGGTTCTGTGTTCTATCCCAGTGGTGGACACTTTATTATGCTTTTTATGGTTTTGTTTTAACCCTTTCCCAAACCTTAACCCTTACCTGTACCATTCGGGAATGAGTGCCTAAACTGAATCCTTCTAAATTTGACATTTGAAGAAATGGAACAGTACAGAACAGCAGGATCAACCCAAGGTGTCAAAAGCACTTTGAAATGTAACGTTTGGTGAAACGTAGGTAAACGTATAATTCTGAAGTGAGACTGCGAGAGCTTGTGTGAAACATACGATTTTGATGGCTATGATTAAAAAGAGCTCATATTTTTGTTTCTCGATCTCAACTGGTATTTAAAACGTGCCTCCCTTTCATCATTTGAGTGCATATGCTCTAGTCAACGGTAGGCAGGCTATCAGCGCGTCACCCACCACTTTGCAATGTAAGCATGAGGCAGTATAATTGTTTGAAACCTGAACGTTTTACTCTACTTCAAGTAATGAGGCATGTCTTACCTTGCTTCAAAGTAGCCTAGTAGCCAAAATCCATCCATAGAAACGTGGAGGCAATTATTTTGACTTCCTCATGCCATTAACCAGCATTTCTCTCCTGTTCTATTGGCCATCCTAGTTCTTGCTATTAGAGTCCCCCTCGTTCTATGTTTCTAACTGAGATTTTCATCTGTCACATGTGGAACCGCTTGCATTAGGTGTCCTGTTTAGAACGGGGTTTTCCTGCAAATTGAATTTTGAAAATACAGTTTTATTAGCTGCTTCATTACTGGCGTTCCATGTTCAATAATAGGCTATAGCCTTTTGACTGAAAGACGATAGGCTTGCTATTGTTGCATGGTTCTCTTAATAAAAATGACAATTTCTTGTATGCACGCATAGTATTTTCTGTTAGTCACAATTTTACTGTCTGGATTTCTTTTTTTTACAGTTTGTTGACCGGTTAATTAGGGTTGGTTAGTCAACAGCAAAATTGTTCTAAATGTGCATCCCTTCTTCAGGTGTAAAGCCCAGCGTTCACTTCTAAACAGTAGAAACAGATACAGGAAGCCGTTTGACTTTTACTCAAGTTCTTATGTTATGTCTTAGGCCCATGCACTGCACTGTGAGATTTGTAGACATCTGGGCTCAGACAAGGCTGCTACTTTCCCACTATCTTGATCGCCACTTGCTGTATCAGTTCTATCCACATGTTGTCTTTTGTGTGTCATATGTATAACTGTCTATCTGCCAATTAGTCTGCTTTATCATAGTGATGTAGCAAAACTGTTTTTCCCACAAAACAATTCCAACAAATGCAACCCTCTGGTTTACACAGCAGTTAACCATTTGAGTCCGTCAGATTATAAATGGGTATAGCCTTTAGATATACACAATTGTTGCCTTAAGTTCCATACAATCTTCTCTCAATTTATATTGAATTTCAGCTGAATGACTTGCAAGACCATGTCTATCCAGTGTTCTGCCAATCCCTGACCACCAACCCAAAACACATTGTACCTGCTGTTAATTGTTTCCATAAGGACATGTGGCCACGCAAGAAAATACATGTTTTAAAGGGTTTTCAAAAGAAACCATGACCTTATTTGTTTTGGCAGTCCTCCTGTAGACGTTCAACAAGCTTCTGCGTTGCCCGACACATGGACTTGCTTAGAGATATTAAACATTTTCCTTGGTTGGCAAAGTGTGAGAGACGAAGCATCAACATTTGTTCTTTGGACACCATGTGAGGATTCTGCACTTCACCGACTGTCTGTTTCAAACAAACGGAGGCCTTGCTGACAAAATCAATAAACTTCGGTATGCTCTGATGCAGTCACCTCCCCTTCTTTCTGGTGTGGGAGAATTGCCCCCTCATCTCTATCGGTTCCCTGGAGTGTAACTGTCTGCTCCCCCTCGTTCAGACCCCTTTACACCTTCTTCACCTTGTCATTTACCGTCATTCTTTATTTTACTCTCTGTTTCTGTTGGACCAAACCAGTCACACTGTTCGTTCTTCTATTAAAATGAGAGATCTATTTGTTTCACACAGGTTAGATCCACCATGTCCTATTTCAATTATAAGCACATTGAATACTCTGTCATGGAAGACAAGACAGGTGGTGGGAAGGGAAGCGCAAGTTAGTTTGTATAGGCCGTGATGCTTCCAGAGCAACTGCTTTTGGTCGTCAGGTTGCCAGTGTAGGCACTTCCACAACCTCAGCAATAAATATACTGAACAAAAATATAAACGCGACATGTAAATTGTTGGTTTCATGAGCTGAAATAAAAGATCCCAGAAATGTTCCATACTCACAAAAAGCTTATTTCTTTCCAATGTGTTTCCATCCCTGTTAGTGAGCATTTCTCCATTGCCAAGATAATCCATCCACCTGACAGGTGTGGCATATCAAGAAGCTGATTAAACAGCATGATCATTACAATAAAAGGCCAGTCTAAAATGTGCAGTTTTGTCACACAACACAGATGTCTCAAGTTTTGAGGGAGCGTGCAATTGGCATGCTGACTGCAGGAATGTCCACCAAAGCTGTTGCCAGATAATTACATTTTTTATTTATCTACCATAAGCCGCCTCCAACGTCGTTTTAGAGTATTTTGCAGTACTTCCAACCGGCTTCACAACTGCTGACCACTTGTAACCACTCCAGCCCCTCCACATCCGGTTCTTCACCAGCGGAATCGTCTGAGACAAGCCATCCCAGACAGCTGATGAAACTAAGGAGTATTTTTGTCTGTAATAAAGTCCTTTTGTGGGGAAAAACTAATTGTGATTGGTTGGGCCTTGCTCCCCAGTGGGTGGGCCTATGCCCTCTCAGTTATGTCAAATCCATAGATTAGGGCCTAATGAATTTATTTCAATTGACTGATTTCCTTATATGAACTGTAACTCAGTAACATCTTTGAAATGGTTACATGTTGCATTTGTATTTTTGTTCAATATACAGTTGAAGTTGGAAGTTTATGTACACCTTAGCCAAATACATTTCAACTCAGTTTTTCACAATTCCTGACATTTAATCCTAGTAAAAATTCCCTATCTTAGGTCAGTTAGGATCACCACTTTATTTTAAGAATGTGAAATGTCAGAATAACAGTAGAGAGAATGATTTTATATCAGCTTTTATTTCTTTCATCACTTTCCCAGTGGGTCAGAAGTTTACATACACTCAATTAGTATTTGGTAGCATTGCCTTTAAATTGTTTAACTTGGTTCAAACGTTTTGGGTAGCCTTCCACAAGCTTCCCACAATAAGTTGGGTGAATTCTGTCCCATTCCTCCTGACAGAGCTTGTGTAACTGAGTCAGATTTGTAGGGCTCCTTGCTCGCACACGCTTTTTCAGTTCTTCCCACAAAATGTCTATAGGATTGAGGTCAGGGCTTTGTGATGGTCACTCTAATACCTTGACTTTGTTGTCCTTAAGACATTTTGCCACAACTTTGGAAGTATGCTTGGGGTCATTGTCCATTTGGAAGACCCATTTGTGACCAAGCTTTAACTTCCTGACTGATGTCTTGATGTTGCTTCAATATATCCATATATAATTTTCCTGCCTCATGATGCCATCTATTTTGTGAAGTGCACCAGTCCCTCCTGCAGCAAAGCACCCCCACAACATGATGCTGCCACCCCCGTGCTTCACGGTTGGGATGGTGTTCTTCGGCTTGCAAGCCCCCACCTTTTTCCTCCAAACATAACGATGGTTATTATGGCCAAACAGTTATATTTTTCATCAGACCAGAGGACATTTCTCCAAAAAGTACGATCTTTGTCCCCATGTGCAGTTGCAAACCGTAGTCCGGCTTTTTTATGGCGGTTTTGGAGCAGTGACTTCTTCCTTGCTGAGCGGCCTTTCAGGTTATGTCGATATAGGACTCGTTTTACTGTGGATATAGATACTTTTGTACCTGTTTCCTCCAGCATCTTCACACGGTTCTTTGCTGTTGTTCTGGGATTGATTTGCACTTTTCCCACCAAAGTACGTTCATCTCTAGGAGACAGAACACGTCTCCTTCCTGAGCGGTATGATGGCTGCGTGGTCCCATGGTGTTTATACTTGTGTACTATTGTTTGTACAGATGAACGTGGTACCTTCATGCGTTTGGAAATTGCTCCCAAGGATGAACCAGACTTGTGGAGGTCTACAATTTTTTTTCTGATGTCTTGGCTGATTTCTTTTGATTTTCCCATGATGTCAAGCAAAGAGGCACTGGGTTTGAAGGTAGGCCTTGAAATACATCCACAGGTACACCTCCAATTGACTCAAATTATGTCAATTAGCCTATCAGAAGCTTCTAAAGCCATGACATAATTTTATGGAATTTTCCAAGCTGTTTAAAGGCACAGTCAACTTATTGTATATAATCTTCTGACCCACTGGATTCTTGATACAGTGAATTATAAGTGAAATAATCTGTCTTTAAACCTACTTGGAAAAATTACTTGTGTCATGCGCAAAGTAGATGTCCTAACCGACTTACACTTCTTGTTAACAAACATAGTTTTGCATGTGTATGTAAACTTCCGACTTCATCTGTAGATAATTAACACGAGTGAATCACCAATAGGGTCTAAAGCATTAGAAATGGTTTTGTTCGCTGGCTTTACAGAACAAAATGGCACAAAAATTACATAAAACAATCAAGTCAGGTGTTTGTCAAAGGTGTTCAATCGCGGTGGATTGCCAAGCCTACATTATTTTCCGAACTCCAATCCACCAGTGTCTGTGAGATTTCAGTATGTTTTCACCATCTGGTTTATAGTCACAAAAGTCGTTTCCATAATGGTAGCTAGATTTAATCTTTCAAACTTTAGATAGTTGTTTTCCAATTGGAAAACACTGAACTCTTGTAAATGGATACTTCGGGATTTTGGCAATGAAGCCCTTTGTCTACTTCCCCAGTCAGATGAACTAATGGATACCATTTTTATGTCCCTTTAACGTATCTCTCACCCAGTATTTCTGTTAGCCAATTAGCTAGCTAGCAGTAGCATTGATAGTTCTGTCAATTAGCCTAATTGTGCTTAGTTGTTAGCGCCATTTACTGTATTTGAGTATTATGACTGCAAACTGAACTAAGGCTGGGCGGTAAACTGTAAAAGACTATATACCGCTATCTATTCATGACCGGTTTGAATTTTTACTTTACCTTCTGTAACGGTATTTTAATGTATAATTTAGTAATGACTCAAAATAATGATGGCAATCATCTGTTTTTATCATCAGTAAGAAATTACTAACAGCTGAGAACTGGTCGCTAACTTGCTAGCACGACAAGTCAATAACTTTAAGGGCAACCTTGCCAAATAGTCTCCTTAAAATTGCTGACCAAAGTAAGAACTGTAATTTAAACTGAAAATGCACAATCAAAAGGAGAATAGTCTTTTTGTTGTTGTTGACAAAATAGAGGCCTACTAAGACAGTGAAAATGTGACACAGTGTGTAAATGATAACACATTTGTGGTTTGGGAGGTATCCAATTTGTCATACCTTTTATACCGACCTTGTGCCATACAATCCGAAGGTTAGCCATGCTAATAACTACATGTAAAATATCATAGAGAAAACAAACTTAATGCTAACGAGCACATTGCGAAATGTTATACTGTCTCTGACCTAAACTACACAAGTAAAGTATAGAAGTAATACTACTCACAGTTTGCTGCACGCACAAAACAAATATTAGACAGCAAGGCTCATGATCCAGGAAGGGATTCTCTGCTGTTACCAGGCGAAGCTTGATTTGGGAAGAAGCTAACCACTTAGCTAGATAGAGTGCCTTGCAAAAGTATTCATCCCCCTTGGCGTTTTTCCTATTTTGTTGCATTACAACCTGTAATTTAAATTGATTTTTATTTGGATTTCATGTAACGGACGTACACAAAATTGTCCAAATTGGTGAAGTGAAATGAAAAAAAGAACTTGTTTCAAAATAAAAATAAATATAAAGTGGTGTGTGCGTATGCATTCACCCCCCCTTTGCTATGAACCCCCTAAATAAGATCTGGTGCATCCAATTACATTCAGAAGTCACATAATTAGTTAAAGAAAGTCCACCTGTGTGCAATCTAAGTGTCACATGATCTCAGTATATATACACCTGTTCTGAAAGGCCCCAGAGTCTGCAACACCACTAAGCAATGGGCACCACCAAGCAAGCGGCACCATGAAGACCAAGGAGCTCTCCAACAGGTTAGGGACAAAGTTGTGGAGAAGTACAGATCAGGTTTGGGGTAAAAAAAAAAAATCAGAAACCTTGAATATCCCACAGAGCACCATTAAATCCATTTTTTTTTTTGGAAAGAATGTGGCACCACAACAAATCTGCCAAGAGAGGGCTGCCCACCAAAACTCACGGACCAGGCAAGGAGGGCATTAATCAGAGAGGAAACAAAGAGACCAAAGATAACCCTGAGAGAGCTACAAAGCTCCACAGCGGAGATCGGAGTATCTGTCCATAGGACCACTTTAAACCGTACACTCCACAGAGCTGACCTTTACGGAAGAGTGACTCCCCAAATATATGGAAGAAGGTACTCTGGTCAGATGAGACACAAATGTAGCTTTTTGGCCGTCAAGGAAAACGCTATGTCTGGCGCAAACCCAACACCTCTCATCACCCGAGAACATCATCCCAGTGAAGCATGGTGGTGGCAGCATCATGCTGTGGGGATGTTTTTCATAGGCAGGGACTGGGAAACTGGTCAGAATTGAAGGAATGATGGATGGCGCTGAATACAGGGAAGTTCTTGAGGGAAACCTGTTTCAGTCTTCCAGAGATTTGAGACTGGGACGGAGGTTCACCTTCCAGCAGGACAATGACCCTAAGCATACTGCTAAAGCAACACTCGACTGGTTTAAGGGGAAACATTTACATGTCTTAGAATGGTATAGTCAAAGCCCAGACCTCAATCCAATTGAGAATCTGACTTAAAAATTGCTGTACACCAGCGGAACCCATCCAACTTGAAGGAGCTGGAGCAGTTTTGCCTTGAAGAATGTGCACAAATCCTAGTGGCTAGATGTACCAAGCTTATAGAGACATACTCAAAGAGACGTGCAGCTGTAATTGCTGCAAAAGGTGGCCCTACAAAGTATTGACTTGGGGGGGGGAATAGTTATGCACGCTCAAGTTTTTTGTCTTATTTCTTGTTTGTTTTACCCAAAAAAACGTTTGGCATCTTCAAAGTGGAAGTAGGCATGTTGTGTAAACCAAATGATACAAACCCCCAAAAACTCCAGGTTGTAAGACAACAAAATAGGAAAAATGCCAAGGGGGTGAATGCTTTCGCAAGCCACTGTAGCTAACTAGCTACTAAATTAGCAAACCACATGCACAACTACAGAGCATTTAGCACATTCTAGACAGTTAACTTAATAATTATAAGATATCTAGCAGGTAAACATTTAGTTGTGAATTCCTGTAACTAGATCACCTGACACGTGCTGCACAACGGTGAGTGACTCAAAAGGCTCCGGTCTCTTGTTGTCTGCTTGTAAACAAACACCACGTGACTGGGGACTACCGGTAAGCTCCATAATGAAAAATTATGTTGCAGGTGAAATGAAGAACGCAGTCTTTTTTTTTTCTAACATATTACACAGCAGGTATTTACTTAAATTACAAATATTCAAATGTATAAAAAAACATAAAATAAATGGTTTTGACGGTATTGAAAAAACATCCCGTGGCCATTTCCAAATACCCTGGTATAACGTAAAAATTATGCTCGGCCCTAAACTGAACTTGGAAAGGCAGAGAGTAAAATCAGCCTTTGCAAAGGACAATGTTTTAGGCAGACTTCGCTGAAAGTCTCCCGGGTTCTGAATTATCAAAGGGCTTTCTAGGAGCTCTGCTTATGACACATAATAGTTTACTTAATGGGTAAACTAGTTCAAATATGCATTGCCCTATTCATTCTTTGGGTAGTGAGATCTTCTCCAATGGGAAATGGGAGGTGCCTTGGGAATAGTACCCTTGTGGGAATGGTGGGTACTAGTACTCCGCTAGCCAATCAGAGCACCACCCAGGCGATGTCCTGAGGATGTGATCGGTCCGTTTCCTGATCTCCAAAGGCTGGGTGGATGTCACCCGTAACACCTTTCGGTTAAACCTGAGGGCGGGAATGGAAACAGGTCCTCACTGTCCCCTGGTGTCTTCCACACCAGCTTTTTCCCACCAACCCTTCCTGGCTGGTGAGGGTGTGGTGTGGACGGGGGCTGACATCATTTAGGTCACCTGTCTTTGAGTGAAGGATCTCCACTGCTCCCAGTCCAGCATGTTCTCTAACATGTTCTGTATAATGAGGGAGGGGATGGAGCTCAAAGAAATGGCGGAAAATTGGCGACCACAGCAAGGACTTGTGAGGCATCCCAGCATGCTGAGCTGGAGATTGGAAACTGAGCTGTTGTAATTACAGGCTGTGGAATAGATGTGGTACCCATTAACCAAAATTGTTGAATCAACAGAAATTGCTCAAGGTTTCTCTGCCATGGCGGTGTCCAAAGAATGTGTCGAACTCTTAGCCCTTCCATAGTTTTATTGTGTTCCAATACCTACAGCAATGATCTGGAGAATTTCTCGTCTGCTTGCGTAAATGCATTTTTGTGCTTCTCTCGTCTTTTTTTCTTTTTCTTTGAAAACTTTGGCTAAAAAGCTATAGCCTAGCCTAGTGTCTGTCTAACACATTTTCATACAAAAGGTAACTTCATGAATTATTCATTTGGAGTCCAAATGACACTGTGGATGATCTGTTAAATGGAATTCCGACCCTCATTTCATCGTTATTGGTGTGTAGAAACAGCTAGTTTTTATTGAGAAAGCAATTGAGGTCACTGAGAATCCCTTACTGAGGTTGAATGAGAATTGTATGCAATTAAAGTGTAGGACAAGATAGTTTTTACAGAGGTCAAGATGCACTCAGATTTCTACTGAGCTGAAACCAGATCCTGTTGAAATTGAAAATATTGGCTCTTTGCAACCATATGATTTAGGCACTATTTAGACAATGCTTCTGTATTTGATTTCTGGATGCCTTAGTATACTTTGATTCCAAGTAAAACTCCCTAAGCTCTTAGGCATTTGAAACATCTGTGTAACAGTTTATTTTTACTGTAGACAAATGTTTTACTCAATGTTTTTGTTGCTTTTAATGCTTGAATACCTTCATCTACTAGCTATTTCACAACAGCGGCACATAGCGTCGTTCTTGGCCCCCTTCTTTTTCTCTGTATTCCTCTTTCCTTCCTCTCCTCCCTCCATTCTCGACCCTCCATCTCTCCCTCCATGTATGTTATTTAACGTTATTATAACGGGCTATGTAGGTGTCCAGTGCAGTCCTCACAGTCAGAGCCTGGGTTGTGGTGAGTCCTTCTCAGCGAGAGCCAGGGGTGATTTAAAAATCCAGTGCTCTGAGTGCTCCTCGAGAACCCTAATTAAAAAAGAATCATGACAACGGTGGGATTATCCCTGCTGCCAGGTTCTTCTGGATCATTAGTTTGGAGAGGGGGAGAGAGCGAGAGGAGGAGCGGTTTGGAAGAGCTCCGCATTTAATAAAGTTCTGTGTGACTCCTTCGGGGCTACCAACTTCCATATGTTCTGAGTAAGCCCCAAGTGGTTCTTTATCAGGAAAGAAGGACTGGGAGAGAAAGAGAGGAAGGGAGAAAGAGAGGGGGTGTGGGGTATAGGCCTACAATTGCAAGATCCACACTGAAAGTTGGTGTTCTGACAGATTTTTGGTATCGGACGGGGAATAATACACATGTTAGCAATTTGGTTAGAAGTGAGTATAAATTCCTTATTCTCACATAGCATCAAGCCCCAGTAGAATATGGTCCATGTAGAATAGTTTGATATTTTGAGGAGATATGCGTTTTATTGGCAGATGGGGGAGAGAAGAGGAAGTTGGTGTGAACCCCCCCCAAACTCACTCCCGATTGCTCTATAAATTCATCCTTTTTGAATAATATTTTCTTGATGATGCTTGTGTTTAATTGTGTGAGGACCACTCTGTATGTGTTTATTTTAGAACAAAGGCAAACAATAATACAGGTCAAGAATAATCTAGATATTTATACAAATTTGCTGACTTTAGATTAGTGTGTGGTTGTGTTGTGTAAGTAAGCACCATAGCCAGGCTGTTGTGCAGGTCCCTGTCCCAGGGTGATGGATAAGTGGATTTATTGTGACGGCGGTGTCAGTGGATTCCCAGATTTATGGCCGCTCCGACGTGACTCATGCACAGCCCTCAATGGCTTTGGTTATGAGTGTGGGAGAAAGGAAGCCCCACTCAATCAAATGCCAGTCCATAAATAAAATGGGCCGTGGCAGGCAGGGCAGCACCATTCTAATGGCAACAGCAGCCTGCTGTTAGGTACACACACACACACACACACACACACACACACTGCCTGGAAAAGTCAGAGAGAGCGGGCGTAATACTTTCTGATTCAGATTGATGAGAATCTAATCCACTTTAAGGTCACTTCAACATCAAAATGAAATAAAAGGCAATTGGAGGCTGATGTAAGTTAGCATGGCTTCAGAAGCTCATTCTGAATGCGCTGGCCGTTGGGTTTGGGCTAAGGCCCTGTTTCCCCACTTAGACGGGGATGACTCACCACTTTATCTCAGACGCTAAGCTCACACACGTCGACTCTCAAACATTGACTCGTGATTTGTGTTCTTTCTTCCACAGATATAGCCTAGCTAACCATTACCTCTTATGAGATGCTGGCACATCAATTTAAAGTTGCCCCATAACAATATCAATAATAGTAGGGACATCAGCATTTTAAGTAGCGAGGCTCCTCACCACTGTTCGAAAGAACTGTAACAGAAAGTGCTCAGTAAGGCTGGTTCATGCAGTCAATATCTCCTAAATGAAGATATCTCTTAACCGAAATGATTTGGTACTGAACATCACCACATCACATCAACGCTGTTGGCTGATGATTCCGTCGAGAACATGTCAAATCCTGATTCCCACCACCGAACTGAGGGTCCCTATCCCCAAGGGGCTTGGCCAGGAGCAGAGAGGGGGGTAGCTTTGACCAACATCCCAAACCCCCACCCCAACTTCCACCTGAGCACAGTTCCAAGACTCCCAAACTCATTTAACACATACCCTCCTTCCCCCTCCTCCTCCTCCTTTCTCTCCTCTCCCTTTTATTTGTGTGAGCTCCGAGGAGACCCCCTCTCCTCGGCCAAACACTTGAGGAGGTAAGACCTTACTAATCCTCTGTTGATGCCGATCTCCACAGGCGGCGAGGAAGAGGAAGATCTCGATTCTGAAGGCCCAGGGGAAGAGTGCCGAGGCCATCCGCGAGCTCAACGAGTATCTGGAGCAGTGAGTCGTGTTTTACAAGGGGATTTGGACGCCCTCCTCACATGCACCTCCCCTGGTCTTTTTAATTAAAAGGGGTTTAGCATTCGATTTGAGCCGGGCTGGGCCACAACCTGTCCATGAGACCCCCTCAACTCTACTTAACCCCCCATCTTGGATGCTTTGCCTGTCTGCCCTGTCTGTCTATGTTAGCCTATATAATTCCACGTTTTTGATTGATTTGAAACGTGGAGCTGTCAGCTATTGTACTATATATTAGAGAGGTTGTTGTTGTTGATCCTCTTGCTAATAAGGGTTCTCGACAGCATGGTGGGATGGTGCTGAAAAGCATCCTCAATGCGAGACTCGCTAAATTTCTCACTGTTTTACAGGTTCGTCGGGGACCAGGAAGCGTGGCACGAGCTGTCGGAACTCTACATCAACGAGCACGAGTAATCAGCGCATTTCTTTATCACATTTAATGTAACTCATTATCTACACGACTGGTGACGTTTTGACTGACTCATTCCAGTGGTGAGAAAAACCTGTGACCGTTCCAGATTTGAGTGTGTTCGCACTCTAGTGCTGTGCCATCACTCCCTGGTGTCAAGACCTGGAGGCAGCACCTTATCATATCTCCCAGGGGCATCTGTCAGCTTCTAACCGACTGGGGAGTGTCTGTAAGCAGTAACTCCTCTCCTCTCTCACAGTCTCGGTGGCTGAACTGACGGCTTGATCCCAGAGGGGATGTATTAGGATGGGCACAATGAAGATGGGCGTTGAAATGCCTAACTCAGCCAGGGGTCTGCATTGAGCCCCTGTCTGTTTGTCACATGGAGAGGAGGGTAATAGGATTTTGACCCTAAGCCCCCCGCTCATACATATGGGGGTAAGACAACCCCCTACTGATATCTCTGTTGCCAGGGGTAATTGTCAGCCTCCCAAGACAGGAGCATTGTAAGAAATGTTTTTGTTTGGTTTTGTCACTTTTTATCCCTCCTTAATTGTCTTGGGGGCTTAGGAGTCAGGGAAGAAGACTTCTTTCACGGAGGTGTGTTTATGTGTGTAAGTGCTCTGGTGTATGCATGTGTGTGGGTGTGTGTGTGTGTGTGTGAGCAGCACACTGGCTCTGCGGTCACCCTGGCAAGAGGGCAGTGTCTGCAGGAATGTTTAGCGCGGTGAGAGGGCTGCTTATTGGATATTTCATGTTTTTGTCCCAAGGGGCTTTATTGCTGTAGTAGAGGAAATCCAGGGGTGAGCGGATTATCTCCCAGCTTAGCCAAACTTTTTTGTAATATCACCCCATTCACTTCCCGAGCCCCTTATCTACAGGCGTGTCAATTTCTTTTCTCTCTTTTCTTTATTTTGGGTTACAAACACCCTTTTTTCCCTCCCCTCTTCCGGACAGCATGGCATTATCGCCTCTCTTTTCCACAGAGAGAGGGAGGGAGGGTGGCTGCAGAGAGATTCCCAGGAGAAGTTGGTGGCACTTTCTTTCCAGAGCCAGAAAAAAACAGAGGCTGATGGAGAAGAGAGGAAGAAAAATAAACGCCTCTTCCCTCACTGTGTAGCGCCCCGCAAGCTAAAATATACAAATCACTCATGGTCTCTCACCTGACATTGTTACATGGCTCTACAGGCATCAGTGTTCAAACATTGACAGTAATTAATAGCCTAACACAGTGGCAACTTAAAAAAAAAAATGATCCTCATACCACTGAGTGATATTTGAACGTTATTGAGATGTTTGTTATTGTTGCGTTGAACCGTTGAGACGCTTCGACTCATTGGGAATCATCTGAGCTTGTAGTGCTGTTGAATTAGTCTTTATTTAACTACTGTTTATCGGTTCAGATTGGCCTGGTCATCCGATGGAGCATGATGACTTTCTGTGGTCAGTTTGCACAGTCTAATGGAGGAATCTTGATCCGTTTGCCCAGTCTAGTTGGGGAAAAAGCTTTGGTCTGGAACTCGGTCAACCTGTGGTATTACAATTGGTAGCACCAAAAACCAACCATTGTCTGGTTTGGTGTTCAAAGGAAACAAAGCAAACGTGTGAGTCATACTAACAGTGCTACCACCACGAGGTAGCAGCGTGGTCTCCGAACCCAGGTTTAGGGAGTTGGAGCTGAGTGGTGGTGGTGATGGTCGGAGATTGGAGGGTGCGGTATTGCAGTCAGCCAGGCCTCTGCCTGGTGATGGAGGCTGCCTCTCCTCTCCGCTGCAGGCCCGGGGCCACTGCAGAAGCACATCTGAAAGTCTTTATGGGGAGGAAGTGGTAATTGTAAGCAGCCTCCCAACCTTCCGAATACCCCGATCTCTTTCTCTCTCCTCTCTCCCCCCCATTCTCTCCCTCTCATTCGAACTCGCCCCTCGCTCTCCCCCCACCACTCTAATGCTGCTGCTCTCTGTCTTTGAAGTCCTTGAAACACACTCTAAATGGGCCGATAGTCTCTTCATGTCGTGCGAGGCAGCATTTGGTCCTGTCTGTTCCCGCCAAAACACCCAGCTTGCGTCAGTGTTTTCTTCCCCCCTTTCTCCCTCAATGGCAGTGAAATGGCTACAGATTAGCGTCCTTATCTTGCGTCATTTATGATCCCCTCACTACCACAAGCACCATTTTTGGTTTTTCTGCACATTTCCAGCGCTGATACAGCATATGCTGGATCACGTACAGTCTCTCTACTAATTTTGTTTAATAGCCCTGTTTTAGTGTTCTGAGTTCATGTAGTCTTTAAAGGCGTGGGAATTGTGTGTGTGTGTGTGTGTGTGGACTGTGTAATTCTGACTGTGTGTGCTGGAGAGATAAACTTACCCTCCCTGGGACTGGTCCCCTGAAGAGGAAACTGCGTGTTAGATGTGGAATGGCTGCAGATTAGCGTGAGGTCAACAGCTCAGCAGTCTACTGAGAAGTGATCTCATCTGAAGTAGGGCACAGTGTGCCAGTTCCTACTGTAGCGCTGACCTCAGGTAGGTATTTAACTACACATTACCAGAGGGAAAAACACATCGCCAGACAGACAGATTGATCCTGTGTGTCTGGAGACCCCCGCTCCTCTCCTTTTCAATGTCTAACTTTCCAATATATATAGACATAACCACATAGGCCACCAGATCCCCTTAGTCTGCAAATAAACTTAGTTTGTTGGATGCATCTTCCTAGATCCAAACTTGCCAAAATGTACAGTAAACCAAGGCAGCAATAGAACTTTCTTCAGAACAAATTTACACTCTCGGATTGGAATGGGTAGACTTTGTCACAGATGAAATGGAGCACATTTTCCCCTTACTATTTTAAAGCTGAAAGATGAAATGTCCATCGCTAGTAGTCATCAATCTATTCATTGTTCCCTTGTTTCCACAGCTATGGAAAAGCAGCTTTCTGTCTGGAGGAGATGATGATGACCAACCCTCACAATCACTTGTACTGTGAGCAGTACGCTGAGGTAGGTATGACTCTGCATGTCCATCATCAAGCGGCCTAACTATGGAATACTGTTTCCCCCAGCCCTCTACGTGAATGCTCTCTCTCACATGGAGGAGCCGGCCGCTGCACTTAACGTCAGTGGGAATGCACGCTCATGAATGTTGAAATGTTTACACGGCTTGTCATGTCGTGCTTATTCAGATGCCATGTAGTCATTGCGTAAGCCCCCCGGTCGACACGCCTCATGCCCATATTTTAATGCCTTGTCTCACAGGTGAAGTACACCCAGGGGGCTGGAAAACCTGGAGCTGTCCAGAAAGTATTTTGCCCAGGCTCTGAAGCTGAACAACGGGAACATGAGGGCCTTGTTCGGTCTGTATATGGTGAGTTCGCACATCTAACCGTTGCATGATGAGAGGAGCGAGGGAGGGGTGAAAGAGCAACAACTCATCGTTTATTCTCCTGTGGTTTGTCAAAATGTACAGGCCTGCTACTGCCTTTGTGTAGCGACCACAGAGCCCAGCTTTCAGATAGGTCAGGTCAATTCTGACTCAGTGGGTAAACCCCCCGGCTTGGAAAAGTCTGCCCCTTCAAGCGCTCTATTTTGGTAATATTACCCCTCTAGGCTTTCGTACGCAACCTTTTTCATGTTGAGAACCAAAATGACTCAAATAAATAAAGAGCAATGGCAGTATGAAAAGGGAAAGAGAGGGCCACTGCCTCCCTCTCGCGTTCTGTCAGTCACAGGCAGCCCCCAGCCCCGGCCCAGGTTAACGTTTTGATTTTGTCTGCGCCAAATGCCCCCCCTTTCATCTGCATATTTATTTAAACAGGAAGTTGTCCGTTAGCACCAATGCATCATATGTAAGTGAGTCCTGACATAAGAACACAAACGGAGAGTGCAGGAATAAGGGTGGGTGGATGGCCGGAGCAGAGAGAAGCAGCGACACAGGCCTTCCAGTGTTTTCTCTCTACTGCCACAGGGGTTCAAGCAGTCAAAACATCTCATACCCGGAAAGGGGCACAACGACTGGATCCGTTCATGGTCTTTGAAGAGATATCTTCACTTTTATAGACTAACCTTTATGTTTCTAAAAGTAGTCCATGGGGTAAAAATTAGCTAATGCTATTTAAAACAAAATCAAACCGTCAATTACTGTCTCTCCTGGCCCAGAGACTACTTTCAGGGTAAATGGAAAAAGAGGCAAGTCAACCACAAAAAGTCTTCAAGGTGCTAGCTAGCCGAGGAACATGCATAAAAAGCAGCATCAATTCAAGACCATCAGATCCCTTAACCTCCAAAGTTATTCTTGTTCACCTACAGGGGAATTAAGCGCACGTAAATGGAGCGTAATTATCTTTGTATGCACTTTTCTCTCGACACATTGATAAGAGCGATTGATAAGCGCTAGGTAAATGAGTTATACCCACATACATTAATAACGGTCACTTTAATGCTCCTCTCCTTACATTTTGCATCATTCCATTACACAGTTAGTTCCTCTGTCACGTTCGTGTGGTTGTTCCTGCGGATCGCTAGCAATAGTGGATCATATTGGGCTAACGTATTACAAGTTGTGCATTTGGAACATGGAGCCTATTGGAATCATTATGGAATCATACGTAGCAGTTTAAACCTGGGGCCTGGCTCACGGTTCACAACGACTGGACTGTTCTCATCACAGTTCCATGATTAGTGTGGATTATTTGGGTGGACTTATTGACTACTGTTCAGCCACTACTGTACACTTTTCTCACCTTCCAATGTTTTTGAATATGTCAGCTTTCAGGATGAATCGAACCACTATTTTTGATTCACCAATATAGTTTGTGCGTATAGGCTCTCCAAACCTGTTTTTTTATTCTATTATTCATAAATACTTTCCTAACCGTAAATAATATAGAAGATCAGAATATTTTTTTTATCTAGCAATTGGTGTTCAAAATGAGACAAATATACGTGTCTTTAGGCCTACAAGGCTTTCTTTCATTGATCCCTACGTTTCTCCGTATATTTTAGTGAGTGTCGAGAAAATTCAGATTAAAGGTACGCCAAATTAAAAGGGATGGCTTTAGATAAATGTACTGCAAACTCTATTGATTGAAAACCCCACGAGAAAATCTGTTGGCCAGTAAGTGGGAGGGTTTTCAGTGGTTTGAATTAAATGTCTTCAGCGCGTGCAAGGGGAACCACACCTGCAAGGCCCGCTACGCACCTGCATAAGTTAAGTCTGAATATCAACTACTGAGAAGTGCATAGGAAAGGCATACGTAGTTACATAGAGGACTTTATGTTCCTCTGTCAAATCATCCACTGCCACTTGTATTTTGGCCTAACGCTGGTTTAAGGTTTACTTTGATCGTAAAAAAAGTTAGTGTCCACGCGGTCCAAAGTTGGAAGTCCTTGAAAGTGAAAGTTCCTGACATGGGATTGTGCCAAGGCAATGACTTTCTGACCATTTCATCTGATTCTGGGTGACAGTGAAGCTTCACGAACACCACCGTAGGGCAGCTCCTCACCGAAGAGCTATTTGATTGGTTCAGCTTAGTCGTTCAGAGCACCTGGTACAGCTGAGTCGTTGGTAGCCGCAATCACTGTGAGGTTTAATCAATCAAATGTATTTATTAAGCCTTTTTGAGGCCAGCCGATGTCACAAAGGGCTGTACAGAAACCCAGCCTAAAACCCCACACAGCAAGCAATGCAGATGTAGAAGCACTAACA
The DNA here is from genome assembly GCA_030435695.1 of Brachymystax lenok tsinlingensis. Taxonomy (NCBI): domain Eukaryota; kingdom Metazoa; phylum Chordata; class Actinopteri; order Salmoniformes; family Salmonidae; genus Brachymystax; species Brachymystax lenok. Next base: position 77,653,756 of record CM059789.1, read on the forward strand.
CTAGTTAGTGTTAGTCAGTGCTGTGTCCCCGCAACTAGCGGGGATCCTTTCTCACGGAGGACGACATAATTCTGGGGTAGTCTGTCAGAGCTGACATCATAAGCTGGAGGTTATGAAGAAGAAATCCAGATATATATATTTTTTTTAATAAAAAAAAAATAGGGGGAGGGGCAAGGTTGATTGGGGTGTAGTTGAAGTTTCAGCATGACCATGGGGACGCCTTTGAAGTGCTGCCCGTTTTAAGCCTAGTGGGGTTTGCACTTCGGAGACGATGTCAGTAGCATGGGAAAGACATGGGTTTTGTGGTTCTGAGGGGAGCTGGGGCGGGCAGAGAGCATGATTCACATCGCGCTTCGCTCACCACAGCACCGCGGGTTCTGAAGACACACGAAGACATGCTGGGCCCTGTCATCACCGGCTGTCTATGGTGTTGGAGAAATTAGGGCCCATTAAGTGACACTGCACTCGGAGGCTGGGGCATTAAATAACGCACTCACTTTTTCCTCTCCCGTAAACGTTTTCTTCGCGTCGTCGGGCCAATTTTCTTTCTCGTCTTGCCGACGGTGGAGTTGGTTGCACATTCATCTCATTTATGCTTTTATTGCTGTTTTGATATGACGACACCTTTCTTTCCTCTCCTCTTTCCTCTCTCCCTTGCTTTCCACTCCCTCCTCCTTCCCCCTGTGTAGTCGGCAAGCCACATTGCTGCCAGCCCCAAAGTGAACGCCACAGTGAAAAAGGCTAATGTGAAGTATGCTGCTTGGGCCACCAATCAAATCAACCGAGCCTATCAGGTGAGTCACGCCAGGTATCTGCTTTAATTATGAAAGCTACACTATTTACATTTGAGTAATTTAGCAGATGCTCTTATTCAGAGCGATTTACATTAGAGTGCATATATTTCTCTACTTTGTTTGTACTGGTCCCCCGTGGTAATCGAACCCACAACTCTGGTGTTGCAAGCGCCTACTGAGCCACATGGGACCTTTTCCACTTGCCTTTTCAACTTAACTGTTCCTATACTGTTCCTATACAACAAGGGTAGTCAGCCCTGGTTTAACAACAGATTGAAACTGAGTGAAAAACATGGTTGGATGTTGTTTCAAAGCCAAACACAACGAAGTGGACAGCGCTTTCTAAGGTGATGATTCATTCAAACCATTAAGAGGTTGTGTGTAGAACGCCCATGCATATATTACAGCTTATGCATAAGCATTTGCCGATGTATGAGCCCAAGCCCGAAAAGAAACCTGAATTAAAATAATGATTGTGCCGTTATACAATACATAGCCTAATAGCCTACCGCATATTACACAAGGCAGAATAAAAAATAAAAAAAAGCATAGGATTGAATGTCTTTTGTACATCATTTTTCTAGCCGATATTCCCGAATTAAACAAATTCTAGTAATGGTCTTTGAGTGTGGACTGTATTATTATGCATACTGGATGGACTGGTTACCTTATGCTACACTCCAAACGTTCTACCCATGAGTCTGGGAGAGAATGTATAGGCCTAGGCTATGCTGTTGGCTCATTGATTGTGCAGGGCGGCTTACAGAGTTAGCATAAAATTATAGTGAATTTGTATTTGATTTTGAATAGCCTAGTAATAGGGAATTTTTTTACATTACCTTTAGCTACAGAATATCTCACCACAGTACGTTTCCATTTCCTCCTCTCCTTCATTCCTTTCTCGAGTGAGCAGAGATGGGAGCTGTCAACCATTTAATTAAATATGTTTCGCTGTGAAAACATGTTACTATCGATGTTCCCGAACAGATTTCACTTGGTTTCCCAAATGAAACACTTGGTAGCTGCAGGAACACGGGTTGGAGAGCCCATGGCGTACAGGGTTTGGGCGGAGTATTACCTGTCGCGCAGCAAGAGGCTGTATGCTCTTCAAACAGTGGTTGATGCGTGAAGGGAAATATGTTCTTATAAGTCCAGACATTTCTATATGCAATCCTGTGTGAAAGCAGAGTTTTGATGGTTGCCACTAAAATGAGGATTCCAGCTGCTACTATATTTAGGCCTATTTCTCAGCTGCTCCACTATTAAACTGGAGTAGCCTACCCGGCATGATTTAACTGCGGGAAAGCGGCCTCCATTCGCTATCCAAGTGCATACGGATGACATGTCTTTTTTTCCCGCCTGCCTCTACCCATTTCATAATGGGCCATTCTAAGTAAAAAAAACTTTTACATATTAGTAAAGACAAGATTAAATTGAGAGTAGTCTGATGGGTGAAATATGATCACTTGATGAGAGAACAGGGTGTGCAGCCTGAGGCAAGGAACGGACCGCAAGCTTTATTAGCAAATTTTTCAAATAGTCAATAGCCTATAGTTGCATCATGCAGCCCATAAGTGTTTTGATTTCTAAGACATTCTAAGGTTTGAATCATTCATAAATAAAGTTGCCAAGTAACTCTAAATCTAGAGTATAGGACCTGTTTTAAAAGGATCACTTTTACGCCCAACATAGCCACTTCATATGCGCACTGTCCTTTCTATTTTAGTTCAATTATATTATACTTACAATAAAATCATAACTTCATACAGCCAGATAACATACAGTAGGCCGACTCGTATTCGGTTCTTTTGAAAAACATTTTCTTCGTATCATAATGTTTATTTCCCTTGCATACTCTTGAGTTCTTACTGTATCCTCCCCCTGGTCTATGAGAACCACCCTACTTACACTTTGAGGCCACGGCTGTACTGAGAATGGTTTTGACCAGCGGGGGGGGGGTTCCAGACTGTCCACCTCAAGGTCCTAGACCCAGGGCTTCAATTGAGTGTCTTAATGTTTGGGTAGATTTCAGCTAATGTGTTGACTTAACACCACAAGGCCCGCTCTGATTTTTTTACTGTGCCTTTACGTATGCTGCTGGGCTATCAATTCCCCCCCACATTTGAATCATGTAAGATATGAGTGGAACAAAGATGTCTAGTGGTGGAACGGGGAGGTATGACGGTTTCTTTGTAAGAAAAGGGAAAGAGCGAGGGGGATACGTGGGGAAAGAGCGGAAAAAGTGAACCGCTGCTCAGATGGCATCACTAAACCGGTTTACGCTGTTGCCATGGCACCTTGGGCATAAATGTGTATTTAATATAACTCTTTGCTGCCATAAGGGGTGATATGCGTTTCTTATTCAGGCATTGACAGTTAAATATGCAATAAGCAGTTCCTTGCTCTGCATGTGCGGGCTCTGTCGGGAGAGTGGAACCACGCTGAGCCACTAAAGCCCACGTCTTGACACACTCAGCGCTGTCTTTCCCTCCTGGAGTGCTGGGAGGGTTTCCACCACAGAGGCACGGAATGGCTCTGTTAGTAGTAAGTAGTAGGGGTGTTGGGTATCTAACACTTTGGGTGTTGATTAATCAAGAACACTTAACTGTTAGTCAATCAATCAGGCACACTTTACACACATGTTAAGCTCAACACCGTGGCTGTGGAAAATGTATTAACATTTGAAGTATTTCTATTTGATGTTTGAGTAAATGCACAAGGGAAAATATCATGTGTGTTATTGGTCTCCACTCTGACAGAGCCAGAGCCACACCCTTATCCAGGGAACAGGAAGAGGCTCCCGGCGGGCCCGGCCAGCAACCTGTTGGGCTGTGTTTGTTTTAAGTTGTCTGGTAATGGCAGGGGCAGCAGAGCAGCGGGACCCCACCCTGCGTGTGAGAGGAAAAATGACAGGGCGCAAGGTTGACTTGACTCTTACCTCCGACTTCTTCTTTTTTTCTCCTCAGACTTTTTAAATGGGCGCTGGGCTATTTGAAAGGGAGCCGCTGTGGAACATTGTGGGCCTCCACAGGACTGGCCTGGGTGCTGTGTGCTTGTGCTGACTGATTGATAGGGGCTTTAAAGGGCTACTCGTGTCAGCCGTCCCGCTTTTATGACCCGCTGTATCTGGTGATTGTCATATCTCAGTGCGAGAAAAGGCGACAGGTGAGTGGTGTTGTGGGAGCAGATGTCACAATGGGGTCAAAGCGACTGGGGCAAGGCCGTTAAAAATGTTATTACTGAAAGCAAGGGTCCGGCTTTGACATGTTAATGACCCAGAGGAGAGAAGTCCTGATAGCGTCATATTGACTCAAAACAAAATAAACTTTTTTTAATTACTCTGTCACAAACGATCACAGAATTTGTGTTATAAGCAGTTTTAAGAGGACATGTAATTTTTTATTCACCACTAGTCATTCACTGGCAGTCAGCCTGCACAGCTGATGGCCCATTGAAGCTACACCTAAACTATACTGAACAAAAATATAAACCCAACGTAAGATGTTGGTTTCATAAGCTGAAATAAAAGATCCCTGAAAGCTTATTTCTCTCAAATGTTGGGCACAAATTTGTTTACATCCCTTATCCTTTACCAAGATAATATATCCACCTGACAGGTGTTGCATATCAAGAAGCTGATTAAACAGTACAGTCATTACACAGGTGCACCTTGTGCTGGGGAGAATAAAAAGGCCACTCTAAAATGTGTAGTTTTGTCAAACAACACAATGCCACAGATGTCTGAAGTTTTGAGGGAGCGTGCAGTTGTCAATGCTGACTGCAGGAATGTCCACTAGAGCTGTTGCCAGAGAATTGAATGTTATTTTCTCTACTAATTAAGAGAATTAGGTAGTACGTCCAACGGGCCTCACAATTGCAGACCACACCTGCAGGATCATCTAAGACCACCCACCCAGACAGCTGATGAAACTGAGGAGTATTTCTGTCTGTAATAAAGCCCTTTTTGTGGAGAAAAACTCATTCTGATTGGCTAGGCCTTGCTCCCAAGTGGGTGGGCTTATGTCCTCCCAGTCCCACCCATGGCTGCTCCCCTGCCCAGTCATGTGAAATCCATGGATTAGGGCCTAATGAATTTATTTCAATTGACTGATTTCCTTATATGAACTGTAAAATCATTGAAATTGTTCCATGTTGCGTTTTCAGTATATAGCTAAACTAATTTCACACACATAATAACAGTTACCCTAAAGACAATATTAAATTGAGAATAGTATCAATTGTTAAATTGTATATGAAGAATCTGATGAACAGCGCAGCTTGGAGTTGACACCGAGGCAGGGAAATGAAAGGAAGTACCAAAAAGTGACTTTTGCAAATTCTCCTACAGTCACAAGCAGGTAAGATGTTTTGATGTCTATATACAGTTGAAGTCGGAAGTTTACATACACTTAGGTTGGAGTCATTAAAACTCGTTTTTTCAACCACTCCACTAATTTCTTGTTAACAAACTATAGTTTTGGCAAGTCGGTTAGGACATCTACTTTTTGCATGACACAAGTAATTTTTCCAACAATTGTTTACAGACAGATTATTTCACTTATAATTCGCTGTATCACAATTCCAGTGGGTCAGAAGTTTACATACACTAAGTTGACTGTTCCTTTAAACAGCTTGGAAAATTCCAGAAAATGATGTCATGGCTTTAGAAGCTTCTGATAGGCTAATTGACATAATTTGAGTCAGTTGGAGGTGTACCTGTGGATGTATTTCAAGGCCTACCTTCAATGCTACCAAATACGAATTGAGTATATGTAAACTTCTGACCCACTGGGAATGTGATGAAAGAAATAAAAGCTTAAATAAATGATTCTCTCTACTATTATTCTGACATTTCACATTCTTAAAAAAATGTGGTGATCCTAACGGACCTAAAACAGGGACTTTTTACGAGGATTAAATGTCAGGAATTGTGAAAAACTGAGTTGAAATGTATTTGGCTAAGGTGTATGTAAACTTCCGACTTCAACTGTAGTATCAGAAAGAGCAGATTATGCAGTTTCCAAATCACCTATCCTTGCCAAACAACTACAAAATTACCCCTTGAGTCGATATGAACTGTGATTAAGGCAGCCTTCTGCACCTCTTTGATTCAGAGGGGTTGGGTTAAATGCACAAGACACATTTCTGTTGAATGCTAGTCAGTTGCACAACTGAATGCATTTAACCGAAATGTGTCTTGCGTATTTATTAACTTTCCCTATTTCAGAGTATAACTATTTGGCAGAATTACCACGATTACATGCGCTCCCTGTGTGCACTAGAGATGAATATTTCCCCAAAATCGACCAAGTTTCAATATTGGTAATAATTCATAGTTATCAGATTTGGCTGGAGGGAAGGTCGTGCCAAATCGTGTCGTTTGTAAGGAACCCTGAGTAGAGGAACCTGATGGGTTAACCGAAAAGTGCGCTAGCATGTTCCCAGCGTCTGCTGTTACTCGTGCTATGCCTAAGAACGTCGCCGGGAGCAAGTCTAGTGTCGAGGAAGATGTCAGCGATCCCACCATGGTCGATCTGTCCGAGACGTTTATGGGTGATCCTGATTTCGGTAAACCTCCTGAGTTGACCTCTCCTTTGAAAATACCAAAGGTGAGTGAGTTTGTAGGACTGCTTAAGGAAGAGAAGGGTTCCTACAGTTGACACTTTAAAGTCTAGGAAACAGCTGATTGCGGAACAGACTAAAGATGTTTCCTTCTCCCCTCTTTTTGCTGAGATATGTCCAGAGGCGCAGTTTGATGAAGTTAGAGTTGGTTACTTTGACAGAGATGGTATTCTAATGAGGAAATGGCATTCTCCCTCCACTTCTGGTCAAGACGACTGGCACAGTGTATCTGAAATTGCCGGTCCAGTTACGCCTGAACAAGAGATACGGAGGTTGGCTGACGATGGAAGTGTGGCAGGCCATTTTGGGGTCAACAAGACGTGTGACCGTATTTTTGGGCTGGTCTGAAACAGGATGTTTTGTCTTACTTTAAATCCTGCCGCGTTTGCCAGCGAACAGGTAAACCCGAACCAAGCTGTACCGGTTGCATTCTTGCTTTTGACTAAAAAAGCAAGAATGCTTTCATCAGGGTTCTGGTGGATTTTGTTGGTCCTTTGCCTAAAGCAAAGAGTGGTAACCAGTTTCTCTCAACCATCTATTTCTTGAACTGCATTGTTGGTTAAGGGCTTGTAAGTAAGCATTTCACTGTTGTATTCGGAGCATGTGACAAATCCATTTTGATTTGATCATGTGTGCTGCCACTCTTTTCTACTAAGGAAAATCACGAGTAGAAAGTTGGTATGTATATTACAGGAGTTTCCCCTTGAAATGTCCGTGGTAAGGACAACTTGGTAGCTGATTTGTCTTTTCAAGGATGGGCAGTCAAAATAGCCTCCAACACTCTACTCAGCAAATTGGATGCAGTCTATCACAGGGCCATCCGTTTTGTCACCAAAGCCCCATATACTACCCACCACTGCGACCTGTATGCTCTCGTTGGCTGGCCCTCGCTTCATATTCGTCGCCAAACCCACTGGCTCCACGTCATCTATAAGTCTTTGCTAGGTAAAGCCCCGCCTTATCTCAACTCACTGGTCACCATAGCAGCACCCACCCGTAGCACGCGCTCCAGCAGGTATATTTCGCTGGTCACCCCCAAAGCCAATTCCTCATTCGGCCACCTTTCTTTCCAGTTCTCTGCTGCCAATGACTGGAACTGCAAAAATCACTGAAGCTGGAGACTCATATCTCCCTCACTAGCTTTAAGCACCAGCTGTCAGAGCAGCTCACAGATCACGGCACCTGTACATAGCCCATCTGTAAATAGCCCATCCAACTACCTCATCCCCATACTGTTATTGATTTTATTTTTTGCTCTTTTGCACCCCAGTATCTCTACTCGCACACTCATCTTCTGCACATCTATCACTCCAGTATTCAATTGCTATATTGTAATTATTTTGCCACTATGGCCTATTTATTGCCTTATCTCCCTTATCCTACCTCATTTGCACACTGTGTATATATACCTTTTCTATTGTATTATTGACTGTATGTTTGTTCATTCCATGTGTAACTCTTATGTTGTTGTTTTTGTCGCACTGCTTTGCTTTATCTTGGCCAGGTCGCAGTTGTAAATGAGAACCTGTTCTCAACTAGCCTACCTGGTTAAATAAAGGTAAAGGTGCCTCACAATGGATTTTGACTGCACATGTTGCCGTTTTGTTTTGGTTGCGCTCGTTCCAAGTGGATGAGAGTTTTATAGAAGCGTATGTGAGTTTTTCGAAAACTTGTGAGTCAACTATAGAAAGAAGATGAAGAAAAAAACATTAAGTGGTTGTTTTGTCTTGTATTTAATTGTTGACAGCCAGTAGGCGCCATGTTTATATTGGAGAAGGCGACTCATTTAAGTAGCGATGCATTTGTTGTTTTCTGTTGGTGGTGAGCAACTATAGGATATATTTGTTGTCTGAAGGGGGAAGATGTTACAGGTTTTGGTTTTTCCATTTAAGTTTGGATGTTGGCCGTATAGCTCGTTCGCACGCAGGGTGCATCGTTTGGTGTCACCTCATTTGTTTTAGTTGTTGTCAGTGATTCTTTGTTAGTTGCCCCTTCTGTTTGAGCGACATTTTTGGTTTTCTTGTTGGGGAACGTAACAAATAGAGTCCCAGGATCTAAACCAAGATATGGTCACTGTGCCAGGGTTCTCCCCAAACAAGAGGGGCGCTGCTTCACCTGGTTGGGTTGGCTGCGCCATTATTGAAAGATTTCTGAGAAAATGAAACTGATATTTTGTATGATAGTTACTCTATCTTTGATCGGCAATGACATTATTGCGAAACAGGCCGTTCGTAAATTCTGAGCGTTGTCATGTTCCTCAATTAATTCAGCACATTTGAGCAGTAGGCTATCTCGACACTGGGCGCGCTCAGGATGCACAGAGTGCGTCCCGAGAATAGCTTTGTTGAATCATAGCTCTCGTATGAACAGCAGGTACGAAACAGCGCACATTACTTTATAGCCTATACTGTAGGGGTTTCCTGTAGGGTTTATTAACTGCATTTGGGCCGCGTGTGCTTTGAGTTTGTGGTGTCTGTGTGAAGTTAATATGCTAGGCTAAAAGCTTCCATGCGAGGACCTGTTTGGATAATGTACTATTACATTGTTTGGTAATCTACTGCTGCGCATGTTGTGCATTTTGTAGAATTGCATTAGTGTCAACATTGGGGAGAAATGTAATGTCCCGGACCCTGTCGTTTTAGTTTTTTCGGGAAATGTGAAGTGTTCACGGGACAGTCCCAGTATCCCGTTTACCCATGTTAATCCCTAGCGTGCATTCTCAACAATCTAAGCACAGTAATATATTTAAACTCAAAATATGCAGTTTTGTTCTTTTGAAATGCATTTTCTTAAATTCATGTTCCTTAAGATCTGTCCTTAACGAATGAATAATGAATGATCTTTGGTGTTTATTTAATGGATTTTAACACTTTAATTGTGGTGTTTTAGTGGTTTTTCGTTTGTACATTTACTCCACAGTTACATAAACTAATGAAATATAGACAGTGGAGCCATGTTTTTTTCGGTCATTGATTAGTCTTTCTTGAGTCGGATTCAGGGCTGGAGTTAATACAGTCCCCTCACCTTAGGCAGGCGAGATAATTGGCTGCCTGGCTCTGTGGTTGGGAATAATGGGACATTAGGGAAGCACAGCAAAACACGCTGACCGTCATCAACTCCCCCTCCTCTACACCACACCGCCCCCACACCACCGCTTTAATACGTCTGCATGAGTCACACTCGGAAATTACTTCTTTGCCAAAGGTACGTTTTCACCAAATTCCCTTTCTATGACACTCTGAAAACACAGTTTCCCCCCATATGGAAACATTATATTGGCTATGAATGTGTGTGTATTATGTAGGCGAACAGGTTCATAAATGGTTGACAGCAAGCCCTGCTTCACTATTCCGATAATAATCAGGTTCTCCAAGCGGCAATGCTTTACATTTGTATGGTGGGAAAGACAAGGTGATTAATGTGGATTTCTGTTAGAATATACACATTTGCTGTAAAGCCTTCTGCTATTTATCAAGCTGGTAGAAGCCAGATGAAGAAGGTTAGTTTGGGATTGAATGTTGGTCTATAATGAGGAGTCAGAGCATCTCAACAGACCTATCGCTCATTCCTGAGGACAGGCCGAATATGCTTCTCTGTGTCCAGCCTGAAATGGCACATCAGCCATGTGGGAGAAAGAAACACAATCTCTGTTTTAGCACAGGGGGTTAATTAAGCAATAAGGCCCCGGGGGGTGTGGTATATGGCTAATATACCACGGCAACGCGGAGTGCTAGGACACAGCCCTTAGCCATGGTATATTGGCTATTGCTATTATAAACTGGTTACCAACATAATTAGAGCAGTAAAAATAAATGTTTTGTCATACCCATGGCATACCGTCTGATATACCACGGCTTTCAGCCAATCAGCATTCAGCGCTCGAACCACCCAGTTTATAGTGTGGTTTTCATAATGATTTTATTGAGAAAAGGCCAAAGATGTCCTGCGCTGCGTTGCTCTGACTTGTCTGTGTGCTCTCCGCCCAGCAGCAGATGTGGCCTTACACTCACACACACACCAACCCTGCTCTCAAGTCTTAGGAAGCTTGCCCCGACGCTGCTGTCCCTGTGCCCAAATAGCAGTTATTATAATGAGAATGGAGGAGTAGTCTACCGCACAACTCACTAATGCCAAGTGCCTGTGGATGTTGTTGCAGGGGGCACATGTCCTAGCCTAGCGTGGCTAAATTAGGTTATCTGTTAGTCTGTAGTTTGGGGACAGGGCCGAGAGGAGAGGACCCCCTCCTGAGTTCAGAAAATAGCAGGGCTGATTGTGGTTTAATTGGGAGATAGAGAGGTCTGAGGGGCTGTGTGTGTGAGTCACAGAGGAAGTCCAGTCTGGCCCGTGTACACACACATACACAGAGGGAGAGAGTGGGGCAGAGAGAGAGGGAGGCAGAGATTAGGATCAGGGAGAGAGCGAGGGAGGCACAGATTAGAAACAGTGGTTTACGGTAGTGATGCACCGATATTACATTTTTGGTCGATACCGATATCCAATATTTTCCTTGGCAAAAAAAACCTGATACCGATAACCAATATTTAAAATTTTAGCGGCCTTTTAAGCATTCTAGTAGAGTTAAATAGTTAACTCACACACATGGACACAGCGGTCAAAGGCACTGCCTCTCAGTGCAAGAGGCATAACAACAGTCCCTGGTTCGAATCCAGGCTGTATCACATCCGGCCGTGATTGGGAGTCCCATAGGGCGACGCACAATTGGCCCGGCGTCGTCCGGGCCGTCATTGTAAATAAGAATTTGTTCTTAACTGACTTGCCTAGTTAAATAAAGGTTACACACACCACACTGACCAAAAAATAAAAGTATGGCATAATTCTACTATTTGTATTCATTTGCATCACTGTCAATGACATACGTTTATTTTGAAGGCAAACCGCAAATTCGACTATTGTGCCTAATCCTTATTGTGGCTAGCTTCACAACACATAACCCGGTCCGGTCGAGCCTCACTAGCCAGATGAAGCTAGCTGGCTGCTTATAATGTTAGCTTTGGGCAACAGGGTTAATTAGCTGGCTAGCTATTTATTTTCATGAACTGAAGTTCATTTTCAATAAGCGAACAACAGCTGGCTACCTAGCTAATACTTACTCACAAGGATTTCTAAATGACTGCTAAGAATAATGAAAATGACTGCAGTTTCTACTGGTCATTGTTTTCAGGCTGGTTGTATTGGTTCTAGCTAGGTACCAAGCTAAAGCTAGCTACCCCAGAAGTTGCCGTCGAACAAATTATGCTTTATTACCAACGCGGTATTGTAAACACATCGTTCGTGGCCGGTGTTTGCTTGTTTGCAGACTTTTTTGTACAGCTTTGACAGTGCTACTGAATATTTTTTGACACGCAAAGACCCAAACTGCGTTCCATAGTATGTATGTCATGAAGCTAATAACAGTGACGCTATTACTGTGTAACTCCGGTAGGGTCTGAACGTCTGAAAAATAGCGACTCGACCAGTCGGCGAAAGCCAGCATCACCCACGACAGAGAATGGTTGATTGTCAAGGGCAATGAATTCCATTATCTTGGCTTTAATTGATTTCACCTTTTGAGTTGTCTCGCTTAAATTTTCTTACTCTTTCAAATGACTGCTCGACTTGTTGACTGCTCGATCCACACAGCAGACATTGTGGGCTAGGTTAGGAATGCTGTGTTGCACGTGTGTAGCGCCAAATTTTACGTAGTGTCATTATGTCATGTACCTACGTTATAGAGGTATGCACGGTAGCTTTGACATCGGTTTTGCACATCGGGGCGTTAAACTAGACATCGGCAAATACCGATGTTGGCATTTTTAGTTAATATCGGTATGTTCACCGATATATTGTGTATCCCTAGTTTATGGGTTTGTTTGGGGCTGTTCAGGCGACGGGCCTTGAGACAATGAGTCATCAGGACATCCTGGCCCTCCCTATCTCTCACCTCTCCTCCTCCTCACACACAGACACACAGCTTTTTTTGCAACAGGCCAGGAACATCCCTGACTCCAGGTGGTGCTTCTCTTCTCTTGGCCCTGTTAGTCCACAGCTTGTGGATGTGTGTCATTCAGAGGGTAAATGTGCAAGACAAGATTTAAGTGTCTATGAACAGGGTATGGTAGTAGGTGCCAGGCGCACCGGTCTGTGTCAGGAACTGCTACGCTGCTGGGTTTTTCACGCTCATCAGTTTCCCGTGTGTATCAAGAATGGTCCACCACCCAAAGGACATCCAGCCAACTTGACACAACTGTGGTAAGCATTGGAGTCAACATGGGCCAGCATCCCTGTGGAACGCTTTCAACACCTTGTAGAGTCCATGCCTGGACGAATTGAGGCTGTTCTGAGGGCAACTCAACATTAGGAAGGTGTTCGGTATACTCTGTGTAGTTTAGTCTGTTTCGACTAGATGTGGTGGAGCGTGAGTTGGGGCTATGAGGTTATCGTGACAATCTGAGTGTGCGATAGTGTGTTTTGGCTTGGCCAGCCCTGTGCTTTGGCCTCTTTAAAGATGTTATGAGCTGATGTTTTCTCTCTCCTCTCTCTGTCATGCAGCTGGCCGGTCGCGGGACGAAGGAGAACAAATGCTCCGTGAAGGCCGTGGAGGAGATGCTGGAGTCCATGCAGATCGCCATGTCCTAGGCCCCACCCCCAACTCTTACCCCCTGTTCTACATGGCTCAACAAGGCAGCTCTGTTGGCTCAATGCTGTGCACCCTCCCCTCCCCTACCCCCTTCAGACTCGACCACCACCTCCCCTCCCCCTGATTTGAGATGATTTAGAGCAGGTCTGCCCTTTAAAGTGCAGTACTTTTAACCCAAGCCCTATCTAAGAAAATATAGTGCACTATATGAGATATAGGGCGACATTTGAGATATAGGCCAGGTAGAGGATGCTCCCGCATTGAGGTCTGGGACTGAGATGTGAGTAGAGAAGAGGCTGTAATACGTGCTAATATAAAGAGAGGGCTTAGACAGGTCCGTCTGTATGCAGCTAGGCCCTCCAACATTTCCTTATGTCTGTTAATGAAATAAAACGTTTTTATCATAACTCTTGTTTTTTTCTCTGTCAGTCCATCCAGATGTCTTAATAAAGGTTTGAATTGTTCGCGGTCTGGAGAAAATCTTCTCATTTCAGTGGGTTGGTCTTCTGGGATTTTCCTGGGTTCTATTATGTTTTGTGTATAGGACCAATCTTATCAGTACATTGACACAATTGTTAATGATAACGGCGGATTCATTACTTTTGTGATAATGATGATAAAATCTTCTCTGAATTTATGGTAATTGAGTCCCAGCCACTCTAACCAATCTAACCCACCAGTAGCAACAGCAGAACAATAAGCAACACCAGAGCAGTCTGCTTAAACCATTTTCCAGTGAGCGGGAGAGAAGCGCCTCATTACACGGCCAGCAGCGAGGCTAAAGGCCTTTGCTTCTTACACTGGATCCAGCTGGGAATCCCGCCCTTCAATTACCCAGACACCATCAGGGCTCTGTAACTGCAACGTGCGGGCGCCGGGAGAACACCTCTGTCATTTCAGTTTAGGGAGACCCAGAGTACACGGACTGGCTGCCAGTAATTAAAACGCAGACAAAAATCTAATTCATGAAACTGGGAACGTTCAGTGGTGGAAAAAGTACCACATTTTCATACTTGAGTAAAAGTTAAGATACCTTAAAAGAAAATGACTCCAGTAAAAGTCACCCAGTAAAATACTACTTGAGTAAAAGTCAAAAAGTACATGGGTTTTAAATGTACACTATTTTCTTGTTTTTTAAGCAAGGGTCACAGTTCAACAATCTACAAACGAAGCATTCGTGTTTAGTGAGTCTGCCAGATCAGAGGCAGTAGGGATGACCAGGGATGTTCTCTTGATAAGTGTGTGAATTAGACACTTTTCCTGTCTTGCTAAGCATCAAAAATTTAATGAGTACTTTTGGGTGTCGGGGAATGTAAGGAATGTAGTGGAGTAAATGTAGAAGTTGTCAAATATAAATAGTAAAGTACAGATGCCCCAAAAAACTTTTAAGTGGTACTTAAAAGTATTTTTACTTAAGTACTTTACACCACTGGGAACGTTTATAATGGAGGGGGAAAAAATAGATATTAATGCTGTGAAAAGGAGGTCTGGTTTCCTATACCACACTCATTTGTGATTGTCGGATCCGGGTTGGTCCAAATGAATGTCTTGTTTCTCGCTCACCCGTGCAGGGTCAGCTGGTACTTCGATCGCTTTTTGTTTATTAAGTCGCAGCAATTGTCTCATAATTTCACTTGCAGACTGATGGAAAAGTTGAGCGTTGAGTTTATGGCCTTTTTTGGACAGCTTTGGGATTTAAAGAGGTTGCGGAGCTCTAAGCCGACGTGGAGAAAGACTTTTTTTTTTATACCCTGGTCAGTGTATGATATGTCTGCCTTTGATTTTGCACACCAATCTGACAGAACCAATGAAAGCCAAGGGACTTTTTCTGAGCATAAACTGATAGTGGTCACTTTTACAGGATTCGCTGAAGGTAAATGACACCTTTGAAGAGCTAAAAGGGACCCAGGCAACTTGGCCTGTTCTTGTGGTGAGGGTAATTAAATGCCTGTAAATGGTCTATAAAGGCTCATTGTCAATCATTCTGATGTGTGAATGATCTGTTCAAGGCATTGACATGTAGACACTGTCCAATAGTGACTGATGCAATAGTGCCATCTGTAGTCTGAAGGTAGAACTTAGAGAACTTCTGGGAGTTCAAGGAAGAAGTTTAGAGAATATTAAATTATGAGTAAATGAGAATGCAAGGTTACACTTTCATCAGAAGTTCTTTCCTACACACTATAATACATTTGAAGTGATAGCCTATCTTGATAAACATCTTATATGTAAGGATCATGATCAATTACAGACTCATGGATATGAAAAGGGTCTAATTAATGATAAGTCTGTCAAAAGATAGAAATGACGCATAAAGAAAATAACTAATCATGTATAAATGCATTCCCACCAGTTCAGTTGCCACGTTCACGTGCTAGTCGGAACTAGGAAACTGAAATTTCCGACTTGCTAACTGGTTGAATGTGTATAACTACAACCAGGTAGCAAGTCGGAAATGTACGAGTTTCCTAGTTCCTACTAGCATGTGAACGTGGCAAGTATTTTATATGCAAGTGTCTTAGGCTGCATTTCCACTGGCAGACCAATTCTGATCTTTTGCCCAATTATGGGAAAAAGAGCTGTTCTGATTGGTCAAAAGACCAATTAGCGGAAAATTGGTCTGCCTGTGTAAACGCAGCCTTATAGTCCTGTTCTGTTTTTTCGAACTCAAAATGTAGTCCGCTTCAGTCCACTGCTATGCACCACACACATACACAGCAGTGTGAAGATTCCCAGACAGACCAGCAGCAGGAAGGGAAACCCAGCCTGCCCTAAACTGTTGGCTCGGCTCAGTGGGTTACAAAGTGCAGTGGATTAGCCATTAGTGTTGCCTGTAATCCCTTATTCCCAAAGAGATTAGCCTGAAGAGGGCTTGCTAGTGTCTAGAGGATCTATTGGATCCAGGCTCCACGGTGGTCAGGTCAGCTGAAGTGGATAAGGCTCTGTGATGAGCTTACACTGTGACTTAGCCGTCCTCGGCCAGAACATCAGTCAAGATCGGGATGATATGTGAACTCCACTAGCCACGGATTGGACGTCTTGATCGGGACCTAGAGACACGATTGGAAGACCTCCAGAAAAAATCTTGAACCATGCTATGCATATATTCTTTTCTTTTTAACCAAAGAAATCCATAGAGTAAATTATATTTCTGCCAGGCTTGGAGAGAAGGAAAAAATGAATGTCATCATTAATGTGAACTATGAGTATGAGTGGACGTTCTCGAGTAGCTTTGTGTGAACCATCTGTCATGCGGCGCAGTGAAAGGTATTGACACTGGGGCGAGGGTGTGCAGGATGAGCAGGCCCGGCCCCATCCATGGTGCGGACTGGAGAGAAGTTTCCCAAGGTGAGGGAGTGGAGTGGGTGGACGGGGGAACGGGGAGCCCATTTGTCTCTCTCTGTTTTGGGGGGGGAGAACAGGCTGGGAGTGCTAAAGATGGATGAGACATGCGGTGCTTATCCTGCCTTGTCCAGTCACAGAGCGAGAGCGTGGTGATGAAAGTGTTTGGTTAGGAACGGAGATTGCTCAAATAACACCTGAGACAAAGTGGAGAGATGTCAGGGGCTCGTCTGCCAGAAACACACATGTCCACAGATGCAGATGGTGTCTAAATAAGAAGTGTCATTGGTGTTACTCAATTTAAATGTGAGCAAAATGATGAATCATATCACTTTAGTAAATTATTTTGAAAGTGTTAATGATCTTAGATTTGAGCATCTGTGGCCTACGAAAATCCGAAATTACCTAAAATTTTGTCATTGATGTTCCGTCTTTAGTGTTACTACTCCTACTGGTGGCACAATGTTATCATAATGGTACATTTTATGTAAAGTCATTAAGGTATTAGTTTAGAATGAGACGGAAGATGTACCCAAATACATTAAAATAAATTTAAACATGCCCAAATGCCTAAATCAGGCCCATCACGAGGATAAAAACAGTATTTTATCTTGATGTCCTGGTCTGCTGATGTGTTCAGATTCCTGTTTTATCTGCACGAAAGGTCTGAAACCCCTTTTGAAAAGAGCATAGAAGATCAGCATGTTGCTCCCGAAAAACTCAAGAAAAAGGACTGCTTTCAATCTATTGTTCTGAGCCATGAATCTATCAATATTAGCTCCACCGCAATACATTCACCCCCATTTATACACATCTGTTTACACACAGATATACTTGAAAAGTCACCAGTAACTTATTGTGATTTCAAGTAACTTGTTTTTCAGGGTGAAATATATTTGACGGAAAATCTGTTTTGACAACCAGTGACCCTCCAGTTTCATGCCATGAAAAACACGGAGTTGGGTTTAGAATTGAGTAAATTTCTCATTCAACTAGTTGAGACAGAATCTATGCCACACCGCAGCGTTTTGACATTGGTAACAAATATGGTTATTTTCGGTATAAAATATAGGTATCACATAACTTTCCACATTGGAAAAGAAGAGATCGCTATTGCATAAGAAAATGGCAACATTGCAAAAATTAAACTGTGAGGTCAATTGGCAAAATCCAAAATGCTAACCTTTCTCTGTTGCTGCACAATGTCTCCTTTCAGAACCCTGCCAATTCACAGATTCTGAACAAACTGACTTTACTCTCAAAGGGCAATGATGCTGGGAAATAGTTTTCTCTCAAAGCAAAAGGACAACTCACAACCAGTGTGTATGTGTGTGCGTGCGCGTGTATATCTCTGTGCGTGTGTGTAGTCATTTCTGAGATACTGTGAGCTTTGCATTGGGAAATGAGACTGGCTCTGAACGCAGCTCATCTCCCAGGCAACTTGACCATGAGGCTCCAGACTGATGCCATCTCCTTCCAGCCCGGAGATCTTCTGTGGCCTCTAGAGGCCTGTCTCTGCTCTGCTCTGGTCGGGTCGCTGGGCCCTGCATCGGGCTCCACATGGCCGTGGTGATGGGTTGGCCATCCACATGCCGTGCCCGAGCAGCATCCTGTCTGCATACTCCGTCACAGCACATGGCATGTGTCGAATTAGAGATAGAGAGAGAGAGAGGCAGGCTGCTGGCTTCAGTAGACACTTGTTCTTTCCAGCCCAGGCTTCGCAGACCACAAATCCCCTCTCAGAGTGTCTTCTCGGCCAGAAGGCATGCGGCTTACCCCACAAAAGGCCAAAGACCTAATTACAAAAAAGAAGGAAAAAGCAGGATCAGCTACTGATTGCGCTTCCCGGTTGAACGTTGCTGGCAACCACAGGGATATTTTGTCCCCGGAGCTGGATATAAGAGAAAGACTGGTAGGATGGCAAAGTCAAGAGAGTTGGGGATAGAGAGAGAGGTTTCGGCAACCTATAACACTTTTATGAGTGGCGCCCTCAAGCCGTTACGTTTGCTCGCCGAACATGGTAGGTGCTTTGTGTTTCAGACACCTTGTCAGTGTTTAAACTGCTTTAACAATGCTTGAGTCAAAGGAGTTCCAGGGCCGTGTGCCTGACCTCATTCCTTACGGCAACAATAGGACATGACAGATATTTTTCTCCATATTTCCCCAATTTCTCCTTTGATGTGAACACTTCCTCCCTAGGGCTTTGATTTCACTGGGACAGATGTAATCAGGACCCACACGTCGCAGGCCTCTCCTGCCTGCATGCAGTCTTTTTCTGGTTTTCTTTATCATCTTTTCAACCTATTTTTTGGCACACCGAAGTAACCTCCAACCCCCCTATCCCTGGAAATGTGAGCATTGTTATTTATTGTTATTTTCATTACAATAACATGTTTCTTCTTTTTCGAATCTCTAAAACCAAACAACAGCGTTATTGATGGCGTCCACATGGGCTTGTGAGGATCCGTGGACACGCACCTCGCCTCATGGAAGAGATTCAAACTCCTCCGCGGTCTATAGGGGTAATTGGCCAGTGCTAATTCACAACAATGATAATTGGGTAACTTGGAAGAGTTCAAGACAAACCCCAAAGATCTCGTCTCCTCTTTTGTGTGATTTGTTTATCGGTTGAAATTGAAGATCCAGATTGACGATCCACTGTGCTAACTGTGCATCTGCAGGACAAACTGTGGAGAGCTTAGGATGATAGAGAGGTTGGTTGCTTCGACTGTGATGAATACATATTTGGCACGAATATACACAGTTGAAGTCGGAAGTTTACATACACTTAGGTTGGAGTCATTAAAATTCGTTTTTCAACTACTCCACACATTTCTTCTTGACAAACTATAGTTTTGGCAAGTCGGTTAGGACATCTACAGAGATTATTTCACTTATAATTCACTGTATCACAATTCCAGTGGATCAGAAGTTTACATAGACTAAGTTGACTGTGCTTTTAAACAGCTTGGACAATTCCAGAAAATGATGTCATGGCTTTAGAAGCTTCCGATAGGCTAATTGACAGGAGGAGGTGTACCTGTGGATGTATTTCAAGGCCTACCTTCAAACTCTGTGCCTCTTTGATTGACATCATGGGAAAATCAAATGAAATCAGCCAATTGTAGTCTGGTTCATCCTTGGGAGCAATTTCCAAATGCCTGAAGGTACCACATTCATCTGTACAAACAATAGTACGCAAGTATAAACACCATGGGACCACGCAGCTGTCATACCGCTCAGGAAGGAGACACATTCTGTCTCCTAGAGATTAACGTACTTTGGTGTGAAAAGTGCAATTCAATCCCAGAACAACAGCAAAGGACCTTGTGAAGATGCTGGAGGAAACAGGTACAAAAGTATCTATATCCACAGTAAAACAAGTCCTATATCGACATAACCTGAAAGGCCGCTCAGCAAGGAAGAAGCCACTGCTTCAAAACCGCCATAAAAAAAGCCAGACTATGGTTTGCAGCTGCACATAGGGACAAAGATCGTACTTTCCAGAGGAATGTCCTCTTGTCCGATGAAACAGAAATATAACTGTTTGGCCATAATGACCATTGTTATGTTCAGAGGAAAAAGGGGGAGGCTTGCAACCGAAGAACACCATCCCAACCGTGAAGCACAGGGGTGTCAGCATCATGTTGTGGGGGTGCTTTGCTGCAAGAGGGACTGGTGCACTTCACAAAATAGATGGCATCATGAGGCAGGAATATTATGTGGATATATTGAAGCAACATCTCAAGACATCAGTCAGGAAAATAAAGCTTGGTCACAAATGGGTCTTCCAAATGGACAATGACCCCAAGCATGTTTCCAAAGTTCTGGCAAAATGGCTTAAGGACATCAAAGTCAAGGTATTGGAGTGGCCATCACAAAGCCCTGACCTCAATCCTATAGAACATTTGTGGGCAGAACTGAAAAAGCATGTGTGATGAAGGAGGCCTACAAACCTGACTCAGTTACACCAGCTCTGTCAGGAGGAATGGGCCAAAATTCACCCAACTTATTGGGAAGCTTGTGGAAGGCTACCCGGAAACGTTTGACCCAAGTTAAACAATTTAAAGGCAATGCTACCAAACACTAATTGAGTGTATGTAAACTTTGACCCACTGGGTATGTGATGAAAGAAATAATAGCTGAAATAAATAATTCTCTCTACTATTATTCTGACATTTCACATTCTTAAAATGAAGTGGTGATCCTAACTGACCTAAGACAGGGAATTTTTACTACGATTAAATGTCAGGAATTGTGAAAAACTGAGTTTAAATGTACTTGGCTCAGGTGTATGCAAACTTCCGACTTCAACTCTATATAAAGTAGCAACTAACATTCATTTCTCGCTCTCTGCTCTCTCTGATATCTGCTTCTGAGAGAGGATAAGCTACTCTGATTGAGGTGACATACAATCATATTTCTTTTTTGGGCTGACAAGATGAATAGCTGAGCGGCGAGTGTTTTGAAAGTGTTAGTGCTGTGTGTGTGTGCATGGGTGCACATACACATGCTTACACGCACACGCACACGCTTACGCACACACACACAAACACACACACACACATTCTCCTCTCAGTAAACTTGGCAGGCGGCAAATGCTACCATCTGTTTGTGGGGAGAGTCAAGGTGATAGTGATGGGTTCCTCTCAGTCTCTATCTCCGAGACAGTAGCAGGGACTCTTCTCTTCATTCCTTGTCCAGAATTACGCACTGGGGCAGGCTGACACTGCTATTACTAAAGTAAGCAACTGCCCTAATTATTATGCTGCACATGGAAACTTCACAGCTTGTTGATGTCTAGCGTTTTATGACTGGAAATCAGATTTATTTAGTTTAGGATGTGCTAGTTAACTGATGATATGTTGACTGATGGTATATTATTTAAGAAGTTTGTTTTTATCATAAACACACTCATACTACTCTAAAACGTCCATCATACTATTGTTGCCCAGCTGCCCAGTGACACTAGCCTACCAGACAAGGTAAACTATTTCTATGCTCACATCGAGGCAAATAACACTGAAGCATGCATAAGAGCACCAGCTGTTCCAGATGACTGTGTGATCTCGCTCTCCGTAGCCAATGTGAGCAAGACCTTTAAACAAGTCAACATTCACAAGGCCGCGGGGCCAGATGGATTACCAGGACGTGTACTCAGGGCATGCGCGGCAAGTGTCTTCACTGACATCTTCAACCTCTCCCCTGACCAAGTCTGTAAGACCTACATGTTTCAAGCAGACCACCATAGTCCCTGTGCCAAGAAAGTGAAGGTAACCTGCCTAAATCAGTACCGCCCCCATCGGTACTCACGTCGGTAGACATGAAGTGCTTTGAAAGGCTGGTCAGGGCTCACAACTTCCTCCTTAACACCTTCTACCCCTGCGTATATCAATCAAATGTATTTATTTTTATAAAGCCCTTCTTACATCAGCTGATGTCACAAAGTGCTGTACAGAAACCCAGCCTAAAACACCAAACAGCAAGCAATGCAGGTGTAGAAGCACGGTGGCTAGGAAAAACTCCCTAGAAAGGCCAGAACCTAGGAAGAAATCTTGAGAGGAAGTTGAAAACAGCAGGTCTGGGACAGGTAGCACGTCAGGTGAACAGGTCAGGGTTCCATAGCAGGCAGAACAGCTGAAACCGGAGCAGCAGCACAACCAGGTGGACTGGGGACAGCAAAGAGTCATCAGGCCAGGTAGTCCTGAGGCATGGTCCAAGGGCTCAGGTCCTCCGAGAGAAAGAAAGAAAGAAAGAAAGAAAGAAAGAAAGAAAGAGAAAAAGAGAGAGAGAATTAGAGAGAGTATACTTAAATTCACACAGGACACCAGTTAAGACAGGATAAATAGTCCAGATATAACAGACTGACCCCAGCCCCCCGACACATAAACTATTGCAGCATAAATACCGGAGGCTGAGATATAGCCTCGTTATTGTTATGTATTTTCTTGTGTTACTTTTTTATTTATTTTTTTACTTTAATTTATTTAGTAAATATTTTCTTAACTCTATTTCTTGAACTGCATTGTTGGTTAAGGGCTTGTAAGTAATCATTTCACGGTAAGGTCTACACCTGTTGTATTCTGCGCATGTGACAAATACAATTTGATTTGATATAGTCTCATTGCTATTTTATTGTGTTACTTAATTTTTTTTTTTTACTTTCGTTTATTTAGTAAATATTTTCTTAACTCTATTTTCTTACAACTGCATTGTTGGTTAAGGGCTTGTAAGTAAGCATTTCATGGTAAGGTCTACACCTGCTGTATTCGGCGCATGTGAAAAATACACTTTGATTTGATTTGTTGTCTCTGGGTGTGCCGACTGGGTGTGCAAAATCTTTTATGCATATGTTGTCTTCACAAACTATTTTTCCTTTTTCCCTCCTATTTCCAATTACTTTTTATGAACTGCTGATCGAGAATGTTCTGTCTGGAAAGGATATTTTGGTCATGGGAAATATAAGGGGAGAAAAATAACATATTTATAGAGAGAAAACTAATATAGCCGGTCCAAAGAGAAAGGTTGGCCATGATCTGAGCCAATAATAGAAAGGCATTAGAAAAATTAAATGAAAGAACTTATTTTATGAGTTGGGTCCTCAACCAAATGAACACTTTAAATCATTGGCCAGAAAATGAATATAAAAAGCATTCAAAGTCATTATCAATGGCACCCTTTTATAGACACAATTGAGTTCAACCAGACTCTGTAGACTCACATAACGAATACTAATCATGCACAGACACTACAAAATATCTATCCAGGGATATTCTTAGTGGCACCAATGATACTTGTTAAATGGAGTTGAAATGAACAGAAAAAAAAACAAGTGGATGCTATGCAAATATGCAGCTGAGTTATTAGAATATAGTTCAGAGTTGGCCTTCGATACTTGTTTGCGGGGAAGTTTGAGGTGACTGTGTTTTATAATTTGTTATCATATTACAGGATTTCTCATCAGCTTGAATTAATGTATGTATTATGTTATATTTTCACAAGGGTTATCGATGGGTGAAACATGGAACATTGAAATTAAATTATCAAAATCTAATCATTGATGTATAATGCCTCACATTTACTGTGGTGGCAATTCCATCCCTTTAAGCAATCATTAACTATGATTCAAAACATAAGTGGCAATGAGTCATAGAACATTTTTATTCAATGTCATATTTTTAAGCGATATCATCACGCGGCCTTGAGATAGTATTACACGACTGAAACCTCTCTGGTTGGGGAAGCTGTGCATTCAGCACATCCAGTGGAGCTTCAAAGTCACCACAATGAATCTGACGAGGAGATTGAGTTCTCCTTAAAGGTATCAAATTCGGCATGGTCCAGTAACTTTCCCTCTCACCCCAGGCTATTGAGCTCAATTCAGGGGGGTGGGGCACATTTTTCTACTGGTTTTTAATGCTAATTTCTAGTGACTTTTGAGAAAAGGATACAGACAAAAATCTGCAAATTTACAAAGCTAAGGGGGACATGGCAGATGGGCACTTACTCTGGTACAGTCCAATCAGTCTTAGGGCCATGGCACATTCATACTGTACTGAATACCGGTGTGACTGTTAATGTGTATATTTCAATTAAACAAACATTTTGTCTTCTTTCTCTGCTACTGATAGTATTTTTTTAACTTCCGGTATGTCAGATTGTTACTACTGCTGCTGTACATACTGTATGGTTTTACTAGTATGCCAGGTTGTTAATACTGCTGCTGTACATACTGTATGGTTTTCCTAGTATGTCAGATTGTTACTACTGCTGTTGTACATACTGTATGGTTTTCCTAGTATGTCAGGTTGTTAATACTGCTGCTGTACATACTGTATGGTTTTCCTAGTATGTCAGATTGTTACTACTGCTGCTGTACATACTGTATGGTTTTCCTAGTATGCCAGGTTGTTACTACTGCTGCTGTACATACTGTATGGTTTTCCTAGTATGCCAGGTTGTTACTACTGCTGCTGTACATACTGTATGGTTTTCCTAGTATGCCTGGTTGTTACTACTGCTGCTGTACATACTGTATGGTTTTCCTAGTATGTCAGATTGTTACTACTGCTGTTGTACATACTGTATGGTTTTCCTAGTATGTCAGGTTGTTAATACTGCTGCTGTACATACTGTATGGTTTTCCTAGTATGTCAGGTTGTTACTACTGCTGCTGTACATACTGTATGGTTTTCCTAGTATGTCAGGTTGTTACTACTGCTGCTGTACATACTGTATGGTTTTCCTAGTATGCCAGGTTGTTAATACTGCTGTTGTACATACTGTATGGTTTTCCTAGTATGTCAGGTTGTTACTACTGCTGCTGTACATACTGTATGGTTTGAAATGTAACTTAATATTTCCAACTTATAATACAGTTATTACTGTAAAAATGCATGAATGGTCAAACTGAAATTAATCAATCTCCACTACACAATTATCGAAAATAAAATATCTCCTCCGCCTTTCTCCTGCATGAAGTTTACATGTGCAATACATCCTCTAGACCTAAGCTGCTAACATTTCATCAGAGATCATATATTATGACAGATCATCAGTCTATGAACTCTATGAGCTAGGAGAGGCACTTCTCATGAGCTTACCTGTTGGTTTGTGGTCTCTCTCCCTCGCTGCCTGTCTGTCTGTTCATGGCTGTCACTCTCCTCCCATTATCATGATAGCACCAAACAAAGTCTTAACACATGGAACACACCGCCATGACCCATAATCACTGTGATGAAAGATATCTAAGCTGAAAGTACAAACATTTGCCATCTAGTTTGCCAGGGGTGGTGTGCGGGCAGTTGCGAAGTACCTTACTTACAGTTCTTTGCACTCCTTTGAAAGAACTATTACGACCTCTTTTTTTTCTCTCCTTGACTGCTGACACATTCCCTATCAGTTTTCACACGGCCAGAACTACCCACCCAGCATTAGCCAGAGATAAAACTTGACATAGCTAAAAATGACTGAACTGTATATGTAAAGCTAACTAGCTACTAGCCAGGAGAAAGCATATAGTTGCTCACGTCTGTTCTAACATATCAAAGTTTATTCACATTCATACACTTTGTACTTAAACTTACTTTGTTGTTGCCAACAACAATTACTTTCCCCAGTGCAGTGAGTAATGATGGTGGTGCTGTACAGTGCATTTTCTCTCACTCACACACTGCCACAATTGAAGCAGTCAGTAGGGGCAGGGAAAAGTACCTCAGCGAATCTTGCAACTCGTTTTTCTACATAAAAGTCTAACAAATTATTATTATTTGGTAGGGACATGTCCCCCCTGTCCCCCTGTCTCCTAAGCCATTGCAAACGAGGAAACACTGTAGTGTCACTCTTAAAGAGAGACTGTGAGATTCTGGAATTTAAAAGGATCGGACCCTTTTTTTCAATTTCCGCCTAAAATGACATACACAAATCAAAAGGCCTGTCGCTCAGGACCTGAAGCAAGGATATGCATATTATTGATACCATTTGAAAGGAAACACTTTGAAGTTTGTATAAATGTGAAATTAATGTAGGAGAATATAACACATTAGATCTGGTAAAAGATAGTACAAATATATATTTTTGTTCCATCATCTTTTAAATGCAAGGGAAAGGCCAAACATTCAGATAGGAGTCTAGGTGTAATTTAGATATTGGCCACTAGATGGCAAACTGTGGAATCCAGTTCCTACAATATAAAAATTGATTTATCAAACAAAACTATGCTACATTTTATCTCTGGGACCCTCAGGATGACAAATCAGAGCAAGATTACTGAATGTCAGTACATCATTTACCTTCAGAGATGAATGTATCAAACCAGTTGCCGTGCTAAAAGTGTTTTGTTGTTGTGCACTTTCCTCAAACAATAGCATGATATTTTTTCACTGTAATAGTTACTGTAAATTGGACAGTGCAGTTAGATTAACAAGAATATAAGCTTTCTGCCCATATAAGACATGGCTATGTCCTGTAAAGTTGGTTGTTGTTTACAACATCATTCTAGTCACATTAGCGCACGTTAGCAACAACCGTCCCAGTTTAGGGACACCGATCCCGTAGAGCTAATGGAATGTCTCTGCGTGCAGTATGAAGTAAGTTAGCGATAGGATTGCTACTCTACCTGTAGACTTCCAGTCATTATGCTTGTAACGGTTCCATAACTACAGACGCTGGGAGACAGGAAGCAAGTACAGGGTGAGGATTTAATAATAAATAGACATGAAACTAAACAAGAACAGCGTTTGGACAAGAGAAACAAAACATCAATGCAGACGCGGGAATTAAATTGAGGTATTGACAGATATAGGGGAGGCAATTAATGACGTGAGTCCAGGTGAGTCCGATGAAGTGCTGGTGCGCGTAACGATGGTGACAGGTGTGCGTAATGATGATCAGCCTGGCGACCTCGAGCGCCAGAGAGGGGGAGCGGAAGCAGACGTGACAACGCAATGCTAGGAAGGAATGGCTCGCGAAACTACCGCTAACTTCCTTCATACTGCTAGCAGAAAAACCTTTTTAATGCCAGAAACTCACAGTATCCCTTTAACTGTTAAAGTCAAATGGGGAAACGTGGCCAACTTTTCTCACACAAGAGTTTGGCACTTTATTGGAGCTTTATTTATTTGTCAACTTGGTGTGTACATTTTGGAGCTTTTTCCTTTGACAAGTGATCCTGAATGCTAATTAAAAATGTTGTGGAGGAGGTTGAGACTCAGCCCAAAAAGCAGGATGGACCCAGTTTCCTCAAACCCCAATTTTGAGCTATTTTTCTGGGGTTGGATGAGGGGCAGAGGAGGGAGATTAAATCCAAAATGATTAAGTACTCTGAGACCATTACTGCTTGCTTTTACCTTGTGCGTCACCACAGTTGAGTTTCTTTGTGTTTAGTTTTGCTTCCTCATGGAGTATTATCAAGGACTTATCATGTTGAGCCCAGGAGTGTATATGTTGCCTTTACATATAATCCACATAGTTTTGACCCAAAGAAGTCTAAATGCTTTGACCTCTCACATTCGGATCACAGTTCAAACTTGGAGAAAGTTGGAGAACTAGTGTGTTCAAATCTGCATCTCAAGTCAGCTCCATATCGGCCCTTCTTTTTTTATTTCAAGGGAATATGTGGATGCCAAAGTATTTTTGGTGGGGTTGGTTGGTGAGAGAGGTAGAGAGGAAGAAATGGAGTGGGAGCACAGTAAAGGCAAGCCTCAACTTCCCCGTCTCCCCTTCTCACCTATCCCTTCTCTCCTTCCCCTTCTCCCCTTTCTCCTTCTCCCTCCTCATTTCTCCTTCTTCCTTCTCTCCTCTTCCCTGGAAGAGCCCAGCCCTGGTACATGTGTGTTGGGTTTGGGTATAAGAGCGGTGCACAGCCTGATCTCTGACGGCTGACTGCCTGGGAATCAGTCACAGGAGATTAATGAGGCGGCCTCCATAAACCACACTGTCCCGCAGACAGGTTGGGCATTTTTGCCATATTTTATGTTAACACTTAACTCTCCCCGGTGACGCATCCCGCCCCAGCGTCTAAGAGACCAAGGCTACTCGGTGTAGTCCAGAACAGACATTAACGTCATAGCCACCACCAACTCCCCTGTCCATGTCAACGACCCTGTGACCTGATCTTAGCGCTACAATAGAAGCCCTGCGTGTTCATGCAGCGGGACACTACAGGGTTAGAATTACTGGGCCTCTTGAAGGTTCTCTCTCTCTCTCTCTCTCTCTCTCTCTCTCTCTCTCTCTCTCTCTCTCTCTCTCTCTCTCTCTCTCTCTCTCTCTCTCTCTCTCTCTCTCTCTCTCTCTCTCTCTCTCTCTCTCTCTCTCTCTCTCTCTCTCTCTCTCTCTCTCTAACAAGGTGAGGATGACGAGAGATAGTGTACTCGATAAGCGGTGGAGGAGAGGAGATGGTGTGATACGTCCCTGCCAGTTTCCAACCTTCATACTGTCATTCATGGCATGCCCCCTGCAGCTCTTCCTGACGTCTTATCCCGCTCTCTCTGCATCCTTGCCTGCTTTGAAGTCCTGGGGAAGGGGGGCGCTGTCATTCACATGTCAGCCAGTGAAGTGGAGAGCCAAGGCTTTCTGATGGATGAATGCTTGGTGGGTATATATTTAGATATCCGTGGAGCGGGGCCCAGTGGAGCGCCTACTAGAGGAGCTCATCTGTTGAGCCCAGTCAGGTTGAAAATGTGCTAGAGTCACGTCCTGAACCACATCGTGAAATCGTGATTAACATGAGTCCTCTGTCTCCAAATAAGCCCCTCTCATGGTTTTCCAATAAATGTGATGGCTCAATAACGGGTTTAGAACGTCCAAAACAGAGCACGATTGACAGGATTCCACTTTTGGGTTGAGTTGTTCACACATTTCGACAAACCCGATCACATGGCAAAGGCTGTTCATGAGAGCACTAAACACATGCTCTTAGAACCATATACTTTCCAACATTATGATGTTTTTTGGTATGTTCTATCTGGCCTTTAGATTCTATGGGATTTTATCTTGCTTATGGAAAAATGTTGTGACTGTTCCCATGCAGTGGTCAGTTCCCATGCTGATCCCAGCAGGTCATGGATCCCACTGCATATCCATCTCAAAATTAGCACATTTCTGAAATCTCCTTTTGACTGTCAATGTTTCTGGGCGTGGGGAAAGGTTTGGAGCAATGGGGGTGGCGCCTATTAACCGCCCTCTGGTTGAGGAATCTGTGGGAATGTGTATATGGTTTCTGTGTCCGATTTGTCTCCTGGAGAGCGCTTGGCTCGACGTGAAAGGTGGCGGGTTACTAAAGAGGCTCATTAGGGCAGAGGGACAGGTCTCAGGACAGCAGTGAGCAACGGGGGTCCAGGGGGTCGGATGGGGGTCATTAGGGGTTGGCGGGAGTCTGGGAGAGCGTGAAACTCAGGACACATGGCCGTCCGCACTCCGCACGATAACATGCAGGAGAAAGAAAGGGAAGGCTGGGAAAACATGTGCGTGTTCTAGATACATCCCATTTTGTACCTGTGTTTCTGTGTCTGTCTTGAATATCTCTGACCTTTCGCTCATTCTCTCTCTTTAGGCCTCTCTTTCTATCTCTCTCGTTCTCTCTTTTTTTTCCTCTCAGTCTCTCTCCCCTGCACTGTAACAGCTATACAACTGAGACAATGTCTTCTGAGAGCAATAAATATATATGTGTGTTTCCAGATGTATAGGAGAGAAATGGAGGAAGAGAATGTAGGTATGCCTTGCACGGTTTTGTCTTTCGAGAGGAAATTACAAAGCAAATCGCCCCATCAGTCCATAGGAGCGGGTGAATTTCATGTGTTTGATCCAGTCACTGGGTCTAATCATTACAGTGGAGGAAACACGGGGGACAACATACAGTGCATCTTCAGTCTACCGCACATGGCATTGTTATTACTGTGGACATGATTGGATTTCATTGGAAAATCAACGCATACATTGAAAATGTAGTAGTGCTACTGTGGTTGATGATTGAGTAGTTTGAGACTACCTCAGATAAGTACCGTATAAATAAGTATTGCGGGCGGCACTTCATTTTACAGACCAAAAAATAAATACCTCTTTAAATTATTTCTGTGAACTCCTAGACTAACAGATTCCAGCCACTCTGCAGGTTTTTTTTTGTAACCCAGCGCCGTATTGGTCTAGTGGATATCACTTCAAACACATACCACATGCTCTTTATATCCAGGACGGTTATGCTTCCAAAAAAACGAAATGCATGCAAACCTGCTCCGCGTAGAAAAGCCAATGGTTAATTTGTTTACTTTCAACAGCTCCACTTCTTTTTCATGTGATCTCTGTTGGGGAGCTACTGGCACCTGCCAGGGACTTTTTGGGAGGCACGGGGTCAGCACCACTCACAGGTCTGGAACTGAACAGAGCTTCAGGTCCAGCAATCACTCCCATGTGGGCGAACCGAGCCCATGAAGGGCTGGACTGCTATGAAATAACACAAAGGGCTGAGTCAATCTGGTATTGTGGATCTGAATATCCACAGGGATAAGTGCTATACCTGAAAACCATTCTATTGGGGGCAGTGACTTGTCCACTTCACATATAGATGAATCAACAACATGTATGAATCAACAACATACGATCTCTGCACATCAACAGACATTAATCCTCAAGTAATACAGTCATGCTTTGTATATGATATGTGTATCTGACTTATGACACACCCAACCATGTACAGGAAAAACACACTCAAATGGATACATTCTTTCAGCTCCACTTGGCTCTGCAGTCAACACAATGCATTTTGGGTATGCTGTCTCCTTAATCGTTCCCCTGTGTGTATTTGACTTACGACACCCTCAACCATATATACTGAACAAAAATATAAACGCAACATGTATTGTTGGTCCCATGTTTCATGAGTTGAAATAAAAGATCCCAGAAATGTTCCAGATTAACAAAAAAGCTTATTTCTCTCAAATTCTGTGCACAAATTTGTCTACATCCCTGTTAGTGAGCATTTCTCATTTGCCAAGATAATCTATCCATCTGACAGGTGTGGTATATCAAGAAGATGATTAAACAGCATGATCTTTGCATGATTTCTCTACCATAAGCCGCCTCCAACGTTGTTTTAGAGAATTTGGCAGTTCGTCCAACCGGTTTAACAACAACAGACCATGTGTAACCACGCCAGCCCAGGACCTCCACATCCGGCTTCTTTACCTGCGGGATCATCTGAGACCAGCCACCCAGAGAGTTGATGAAACTGTGAGTTTGCACAACCAAAGAATTTCTGCACAAACTGTCAGAATCCATCTTAGGGGAAGCTCATCTGCCTGCTCGTCATCCTCACCATGGACTTAACCTGACTGCAGATCGGCGGCGTTACTGATTTCAGTGGGCAAATGCTCACCTTCGATGGTCACTGGCACGCTGGAAAAGTGTGCTCTTCACGGATGAATCCCGGTTTCAACAGTACTGGCCAGATGGCAGACATTGTGTATTGCAATGTGTGGGTGAGAGGTTTGCTGATGTCAACGTTGTAAACAGAGTGCCTCATGGTGGTGGTGGGGTTATGGTATGGGCAGTCATAAGCTACGGGCCACGAACCCAATTGCATTTTATAAATGGCAATATGAATGCACAGGGATACTGTGACCAGATCCTGAGGCCCATTGTCATGCCATTCATCCGCCACCACCATCTCATGTTTCAGCATGATAAGGCCACATGTCGCAAGGATCTGTACACAATTACTGGAAGCTGAAAATGTCTAAGTTCTTCCATGGCCAGCATACTCACCAGAGATGTCACCCATTGAGCATGTTTAGGATGCTCTTGATCGACGTGTACGACAACGTGTTCCAGTTCCTGCCAATATCCAGCAACTTCGCGCAGTCATTGAAGAGGAGTGGGACAACATTCCACAGACCACAATCAACAGCCTGATCAACTCTATGTGAAGGAGACGTGTTGCACTGCATGATGCCAGTTGCGTGTATTTATGGATGCCGAGGAAAACTAGATCAAGAAAAAAAAATAAAAATTGTTTCTCTGTGTTTCATAAATGTTCTTTCATTCGCAAGAGGCTGAATGTATCTCACCGGAGAAAGCATCCTAGCAAACGAAACCAGTATGTGTAGTGTCAGTGTCAGTATGTGTGGTGTATCTATCTGTGGCGGTCTGGTCAGAAAGAGTATGGTATTGTTGCTTCCCGTAGCATTGAACGCAAGGGAAGCCAGCGAGCATTTGGCCTCTGTTGATAAAATAATAATAATAATAATAGCCAATCAGCGTGGAGCTAAGCTGAGTAAGCTCAGATGTGAATGGTCCTGGTGCACCAAAAAAAAGTGTCAAGGGAAGCCAGTTTGGATTTGGCTTCAGACCAATTACATCACAAGCCAAATGTCATTAAATAAATTAGAATTTTTACATCTCGTTGTGTTGTTGTCCTCTGGTGGCTAGCTAGATAGCTAAAATTGTCCCTTTCTTAAATTAGCCATGAATGGACCTGTGGTTTTACTCACAGTAATTCTCCATACTGGCCAATGATTATAACAGCGATTCTGATCCAACCATAAATTCATACATTGTGCCCCTGGCTTGAGAGGATGTAAGTTCAACATGTAGCTAGATGTAGTATGCTAATGTTAACTAGCTGGCCTGACACATCATTGCCAGTGAAAGGAAGTTAGGCTAGCGAGCAAGAATTTTAGCCAGGTAGCCAAGGACAACAAATATTAAAGTGTGTACTGTATGACAGAGTCATAGACCGTTTCGGCAACATGAAAGGGAGGAAGATGGCATCTGCGTTTCTCTTTTTTTTGTTATACCCCGTTTTCTCCCCAATTTCGTGGTATTCAATTGGTAGTTACAGTCTTGTCACATCGCTGCAACTCCCGTATGGACTCGGGAGAGGCGAAGGTCGAGAACTGTGCGTCCTCAACCAAGCCGCACTGCTTCTTGACACAATGCCCATTTAACTTGTTAGGGAGGGGTCGGTTTTGGAGAGCCTGGCGTGCCCAAAGTAAAATGCCTCCCATTCAGGCCCAGAAAATAGGATATGCACATATTTAGTACCATTGGATAAGAAACACTCTGAATTTTCCAAAAGTGTTAACAATTTGTCTGTGAGTGAAACAGAACGCATATGGCAGACGAAACCCCGAGGAATTTCTGTCCTGGAAAAAGTGATTTTGACACATTGCTCATTTGGAACCCCTCCCTCATGAAAATGACCCTATAAGGGCATATGAATGCAGTACCCATCGCTTCCTTTAGTTGTCAACAGTCTCGAGACAGTGTACATTTTCAATTTGGATGCTTTAGACCAGAGAATAAGAGCAAACCAGGAAGTTACCTTTGTATGTAAACAGTACCCAGCTCGCGCTCCCGACAAGGCACGCAGTGTCTTTTTTACCGTCTTTATCGATCAGTTTATATTCCAGTTGATTTATAATAGTAAATATACGTAAAAGTGTTCCTAAGGATACATTTAAAACTATGTTTGATTGTTCTTGGACAAGTTTATAGGTATAAGATGAACGAGTTTGCGCTCACGCTTCAATGGAGGAGTGGAGGCTGTCGTTTCTGATTATAACGCTACGAACCAAATGGAGATTTATGGATAAAATACATTACTTTTTCTAACAAAAGAACCATGGATTGTCTTCGTTGGACACTTAGGATGACCTCAGCAGAGGTTCTCCAACAGGTAATTGATTTGTTTTCGCTGTGAAATGTGTTATGTGTGTGCCGTGATGGCTAATCGATTCATGGCTATGGGAAAAACATGTGAGGTGCTACCCTCAAACAATCAAATGTGCTGCTTTCGCCGTAAAGCCTTTACGTAAAGCCTGAAATCTGACAACGCTGTGATATTGCCAAGAAACAGAGCTTTTGATGAGTATGGAACACTTGTATATTGGTGGATGTTTAATAATTCAACTTTTGGATTTTGAATTTGGCGCCTTACATTTCACCTGGTAGTGTCGGGATTGGGGCACTAGCGCCCCAGCAATCCCTGAGAGGTTAACCCGGAAGCCAGTCGCACCAATGTGTCGGAGGAAACACCGTGCACCTGGCAACCGTGTCAGCGTGCACTGCACCTGGTCCGCCACAGGAGTCGCTAGTGCGCGATGGGACAAGGACATCCCTGCCGGCCAAACCGTCCCCTAACCCGGACGACGCTGGGCCAATTGTGCGCCGCCCTATGGGTCTCCCGGTTGCGGCCGGCTGCGACAGAGCCTGGACTCAAACCTAGAATTTCTAGTGGCACAGCTATTACTGCCTTAGACCACTGTGCCACTCGGGAGGCCCGGCAGCACATGTTTTCTTTGCAGTGACTCTATGGTTCTAAATCAATAGTTATATAGTAGTCTGAAAATGTCGGAAACATTACCTTGCTTGTTACATGCAATATGTTTTGTGGAGTTGCGGACAGATGTTGCTCTGCGGTTTTGTAATGGAAAACAAATGCGTGGTTGAATTTATTCTGCCACTGTGTCTTCTTATTTTCTCGGCCTTAGGCCTATATATCACGATTTCAAGGCATATGAACTAGCAGTTTATAGAGCAAACAACGCAATTATCACAACACATTTAAATATGGTTTTAATATGGCTTTTTTTCTGGATTGGCTTCCCCGGTGGTTTTACCCACGCAACGCTACCGCATGAGGCAAATTGTGGTCACACCAGATACTGACTGGTTTTCTGATCCACACCCCTACCTTTTTTACAGTATCTGTAACCAACAGATGCATATCTGTATTCCCAGTCTATTAGGGTCTAATGAATGTATTTCAATTGACTGATTTCTTTATATAAACTGTAACTCAGTAAAAATATAAAATATAAAAATATTGTTGTTCAGTATTCATAAAAACACACTCACATACAGATGCATGCACACACATACATTAACCATTTATACAAGAAGATTCATTGTGGTATTGTATTAATTGTAATGGTTTGCTAGTGTCTTCCAGCAAACCCAAACAGATCCGAGAGGGCCAGTAGTTCAGAAGAACGTGAAACCAGGACATCCGGGTTGGTGATTGATGCTACTTGTCTCCCCATCCCTGGTGAGTGGAACATCTGAACTCGATCAGAGAGGGTGTACGCTTGCGCCTCGCACGGAGGCTGTCTGAACCAGCCGCACAGAGGGGACACCAGATCCTCCGGGTCCAGAGCAGGATGACTCACACTGGGTTATATATTGGTCCCAGCGGGGGCCTCCCATTTTGGGCCACAACTCCTGAGAGGATGGCCTCCAGCAACCACTATGGGGCTAGATTCCACATGTGCGTGTTAACTTCTGTTACTTCTACCTAGAGGGAAGGAGGGAGGAAGAGAGATTAGCAGGTGTTACGTAAAAAAAGAGGATGGAGAGCCCCCTCACAACATGAGACAGTGACATTGAACTAGGTCAAACCAAATTAAAGGGAATAAAAGGAAAAAGAGTGGAAATGGCTGTGTATCCATCCAGAATACTGCATTGAGTCATATTTCATAAATATTACAAAAAAAATATCTCTGAACATCTACTTTGAACTGTAACTTAGACGGTTCATTTAGAGTGTATTGGGTTTTCCATAATATTGTCCTTCATGAGAGACCACTGGCCCAAATCAAATCAAGTGATGCATGGAACGGTGAATCCACTCCAAACAGCCAGTATAACGATACTGTGATACTTTATCCATCCTCATACTGCCAGTTAGCCTGGTTAACAGTGTTGATGTAACATCAAATCAGTCATTACCATGCAATGCAACACCAATCAAACAATCATATTCACCCCGGGCCTGGGCATATTTGTAAACTGACACTGGGCTGTCTCCATAGACACATTTGTTCCAAAGTGATGATCGCCTAGCACTCCACCATCATCTTCAGATCCCATAACATACTGTCAACTGTTCTGGCTGAGAGTGGAGAGTGGAGTTCAGCTTCTCTATACATTCTCCTTTTTCCTTTAGCTTCGGCTTTACTGCCTCGCCTTTAACACTTTAGGATTCATGGAGGGGCCATTCTTACATCCACCAGAGGTTTATGAACCCAGTAAAATGTTATTGTATGCGGTCTTCTAAATGGTCAGACCACAAAATATCCAATCATGGGCTTTTAACAGTTGATATTGACCTGTTTTTCTGCCTAGGCCTTCTCTCGTGGCCTCCAGTCAAAAGACTGACGAGAGAGGCCCAAACCTTTGATTTGGACCTACCGAGCAGAGCGAGCAGAAATAATTATATTCAGTGCTTCTCCAGAAATCCAGAATGTCTACCGTGGTTCTTTAATTGATTCAGGTCTGCTTGGACCGGTGCGGTGATCAAAGCATCAAATCCTCAGTTGCTGGGATGTTTTCACAAATTCCGACAGGAACCCGAAGAACACACAGTGTCAAGTAGTTTTCATGTGGTATTCAGCGAGAAACACAATAATTTCTGATTTCACAGTGTATGATGGAGATGTATTATGAAGGCAGCATAAATAGTGATATACTGTATAGCTAGCAATATGATATTGATAAACAGGCTTGAGTTCTGTCGCCACTGAATTGAATGACAACCATAAGTCTGTCTACTGTCTACAGAATAATAGCAGTGTAATAACAATGTGATAATAATAACCATGCAGGTATTCTCTCAATTGTGTTGCTAAGTCAGGATGTCAATATTAAAACGCAGGTTACATAAGTGTAGG
The DNA here is from genome assembly GCA_030435695.1 of Brachymystax lenok tsinlingensis. Classification (NCBI taxonomy): domain Eukaryota; kingdom Metazoa; phylum Chordata; class Actinopteri; order Salmoniformes; family Salmonidae; genus Brachymystax; species Brachymystax lenok. The sequence continues at coordinate 77,690,313 of CM059789.1, forward strand.
AGGAGACGTAAAAATAGATGGAGAGTAGAAATGTGTATTTATTAGGGTCAAATTCTAACTTTAGAAAGAAACTTATTTTTGTGTGCAAATCTCCCATTGATATAAATGCATGATTTTTGCTACAGTGCGCGTTAACGTGCATGTCTCTGTACTTGCATTAACTCGTCTGGCCTGTTCCCTTTGTTTATGCTCATTGTTGTCAAATAGAATTGTCGGCAAATCCACTTTGAGTGATGATTCAGACCAATGACTCTAACTTTGAGGCTATTCCACAGAAATAACGTAGAACTGATGTGAGACGAGACACAATGTCGGTTAGCTACTTGGTTTGATGACGTAGAAACATTTAGCCTCTGAACATTGACCCATCTATGCTTCGGTTCACCATAATCCATCTGTGAAAATCCATGCCTTTCAGTGAAAACAAATGGCAACATGAAGTCAACCTTGATTATTGTCTTCTTAGGGGAAATCTCGTGGTTACTTCCATCACTTGGAATGGCATCTTGTGCGTCATCAATACCGGGTGCCCTTCCCCATTTAGCTGTGTATCCTGTCGGCCGTCTATGTTGGTCATCAGGCCGATAGTCATCCTTCCGCCCGTTAAACAATTCCACTCTGAGGGTTCAATGCCCGCTACACACCACTCCACGCCATCTCCACTGCAGCAGAGCCTCTCTCTCTCTTTCGTACCCATGGAGGTATGAATGGACTGAGCGCACAGAAACTCCATGCTTACTGGAGGGGCCATCTGAGTTTTCATCTAATCAGAGGGATATTGACCAAGTCACTCATCAGATAAGGCTCTCCAGGCCCAGGATAGAAATTAGAACAAGTATGTCTGGCTGGGGTGGTTAAGAATAGATTGATAGATTTTGCAAGGGTTTCTTCATCATATTGGCTGTTGTTAGTGGTGAGGATTTATTATGTGTTGGCTTTGTGTTTAAATCCAAACACTTGGCCTTTTCATTGAGCCATGCCCCTATATCCATAAAGTCACGTTGAAGTTGCCAAAGACAGGTTGGGGTTGAGCTGATCGCTGAGTGATTATTTTGACACCCTCTCTGATCCTGGGCTTTGTCCATCTTTAGCCTCAGTCGTTTAACAGGCTCAATATTCTTTTGGCAGCTAGTCATGAAAATGGTCATGTGGGCCTAATTTGGTTCTCATAAACTCAGCAAAAAAAGATAAGTCCTCTCACTGTCAACTGCATTTATTTTCAGCAAACTTAACATGTGTAAATATTTGTATGAACATAACAAGATTCAACAACTGAGACATAAACTGAAAGTTCCATAGACATGTGACTAACAGAAATTGAATAATGTGTCCCTGAACAAAGGGGGCAAAAGTAACAGTCAGTATCTGGTGTGGCCATCAGCTGCATTAAGTACTGCAGTGCATCTCCTCCTCATGGACTGCACTGAATTTGCCAGTTCTTGCTGTGATATGTTATCCCACTCTTCCACCAAGGTACATGCAAGTTCCAGGACATTTCTGGGGGGAATGGCCCTAGCCCTCACCCTCTCCCAGACGTGATCAATGGGATTGAGATCCTGGCTCTTCGCAGGTAATGGCAGAACACTGACTTTCCTGTCTTGCAGGAAATCACGCACAGAACGAGCAGTATGGCTGGTGGCATTGTCATGCTGGATGGTCATGTCAGGATGAGCCTGCAGGAAGGGTACCACATGAGGGAGAAGTATGTCTCCCCTGTAACGCACAGTGTTGAGATTGCCTGCAATGACAACAAGCTCAGTCCGATGATGCTGTGACGCACCGCCCCAGACCATGACGGACCCTCCACCTCCAAATCGATCCCGCTCCAGAGTACAGGCCTCGGTGTAATGCTTATTCCTTCAACGATAAACGCGAATCCGACCATCACCCCTGGTGAGACAAAACCGCGACTCGTCAGTGAAGAGCACTTTTTGCCAGTCCTGTCTGGTCCAGCGACGGTGGGTTTGTGCCCATTGTTGCCGGTGATGTCTGGTGAAGACCTGCCTTACAACAGGCCTACAATCCCTCAGTTCAGCTTCTCTCAGCCTATTGCGGACAGTCTGAGCACTGATGGAGGGATTGTGCGTTCCTGGTGTAACTCGGCAGTTGTTGTTGCCATCCTGTACCTGTCCCGCAGGTGTGATGTTCGGATGTACCAATCCTGTGCAGGTGTTGTTACACGTGGTCTGCCACTGCGAGGACAATCAGGTGTCCATCCTGTCTCCCTGTAGCGCTGTCTTAGGCGCCCTGGCCACATCTGCAGTCCTCATGCCTCCTTACAGAATGCCTAAGGCACGATCACGCAGATGAGAAGGAATCCTGGGCATCTTTCTTTTGGTGTTTTTCAGAGTCAGTAGAAAGGCCTCGTTAGTGTCCTACGTTTTCATAACTGTGACCTTAATTGCCTACCGTCTGTAAGCTGTTAGTGTCTTAACGACCGTTCCACAGGTGCATGTTCATGAATTGTTTATGGTTCATTGAACAAGCATGGGAAATAGTGTTTAAACACTTTACAATGAAGATCTGTGAAGTTATTTGGATTTTTACGAATTATCTTTGAAAGACAGGGTCCTGAAAAAGGGACGTTTCTTTTTTTTTGCTGAGTTCATGATGGGTTTAATAGACATTAAAGACAGAGAAAGACTACTGGTCAAAATAATGTAAAAAGCTCTAATTGACTAATATTAGAGAGACAGGATCCTTCCGTTTTAGATAAAGTCAAATATATTGTGTCTCATTAAAGTCCATATTGTGCATATATCCATATATACTCCAAAGAAGAGGTGGAATTTTGAAACTACTGCTATAACCTAAACTATACACTAAACCTAGGAACACCTGCTCTTTCCATTACCTAGACTGACCAGGTGAAAGATATAATTCCATATTGATGTCACTTATTAAATCCACTTCAATCCATGTAGATTAAGGGGGAGACGACAGGTTAAAGAAAGATTTAAGTTCCTTAGAAGAGTTATGGTAGTAAGTGCCAGGCACACTGGTCTGAAAGTGTCAAGAACTGCAACGCTGCTGGATTTTTCCCACTCAACAGTTTCCTGTGTGTATCAAGAGATGTTCACCGCCCAAAGTACATTCAGCCAACTAAGCATTGGAGTCAACATGGGACAGCATCCCTGTGGAAGGCTTTCGACACCTTGTAGAGTCCATGCCCCGACGAATGAAGGCTGTTCTGAGGGCAAAAAGAGGTGCAACTCAATATTAGGAAGGTGTTCCTAATGTTTTGTACACTCAGTGTATATCAGTTGGTGACAATAAAGTCACAATAAAGTATTCATAAAACCTTTCTAACAATCCAGTTCAATTGGTAGCTAGCTATAGCTACCATGTGGTTGGACCTAGTTTCAGTGCTTTCAGAAAGTATTCATACCCCTTGACTTATTCCACATTTTTTTATTTTTTTTACAAATTGATTAGAAATGAATAGCTGAAATGTCTTGAGTCAATAAATATTCAACCCCTTTGTTATGGCAACCTAAATAAGTTCAGGAGTAAACATTTGCATAACAACTCACATAATAAGTTGCGTGGGCTCACTTTGTGTTCAATAATAGTGTTTAACATGATATTGTCATGACTACCTCATTTCTCTACCCTACACATTCAATTATCTGTAAGGTCCCTCAGACGAGCTATGAATTTCAAACACAGATTCTCACAGAAGGCCACCTATTGGAAGAAAGAAAGCAGACATTTAATATGTCTTTGATCATGGTTATTAGTTATTAATTACACTTTGGATGGTGTATCAGTACACCCAGTCACTACAAAGATACAGGCGTCCTTCCTAACTCAGTTGCCGGAAAGGAAGGAAACCGCTCAGGGATTTCACCATGAGGCCAATGGTGACTTTAAAAATAAATACTAAATACTACAGGACTGCTTGGTGTTCTGTATAGTAGACCCCTTCATCAGTAATATGGCTAACTGTCTCAGCTCTTATGGTTCTCATCCCAGATACATGGACATAGACAGACATTGCATGGCTGTTCATGGTCCCTGGAAACAGTGCTGCCAGGGTCACGAAACAAATATATTCCCATGTGCTCCTTCCAAGGCAATGAATCAATCAAGCTTACATTCAATAAAAGCAAAAAGGGAGTATGATTATTATTGCAATAAATACCATGTTGTAACGGAGCCAAGTTTTTGTTGTTTTTTTCTCTGCTGCTGTTTTTATTGCTGGTTACAGATGAGCGTTTTATGGTCCCATGGGCCCCTAGCGCACGGGACGGAGCAGTGATGGGGCCCCAGCATTCCCGTAAGGCTGCGTTTTGAAACAGGCGGACATTGTAATTACGGCTGTCAGAGTGCGATGACACATCGTTGGCGATGGGTATATCTTCGTGTGGCCTGAGAGTTAGAGCCTCTCCAGAAAGCCAGAGGCCTGCCAGACAGATGACCGTAAGAGGGGCGGCGTGGTGTGGGTGCCTCTGGAGACAAGCTCACACGACCCTCGCCCAGTGGCCAGAGAAAACCATCCTTCATGGGTTTTTAAATTCTAAAATAACAAAGAGGGAACAACGCAGGCGCCGGCGGCCGCGGCATAAACTAATCTGGACACACCTAGAACAGTATTTTTCAGACAACTGAGCACCCTGTTGCAACTGTGTGCTGTTTGTATTGTAAAAGAGTGGGGCAGACAAATTAACAGAACATTGTTTGGGAGTTATGGGGTGAATTTTTGGGCCCCAACCGAGAAGAACCCTTGTGTGTGAGGTCATTCGGTCAGTCAGTCAGTCAGAGGCTGGGAGCTGTAAGGCTGCTCATGGCCGTCTCTCTGTGGGTGGTGCAGGCAGAGTGAAGGGGAGTGCGGGGGCCAAGTTATTAACTGTCATAGTCATGCCCACATATTGGATTTCGCTGCAATAATATTTTACTTTCCTGGTGACTCCTCCTGCCCGACCCAAGATTCTGTACAGACGGTTCATTGGGCCCAGAAGCCCAGAGAAGCAGCGTGTGAAAATGGAGAATAGGACACGACCGTCTCAACAGTGTTGAAGAAATGACAATCCCCTTGGGCATTACTCCTGCTTCCCCTCAACGTCTACCATCTCTCATTAGGCTAAGAGGTCTGACGTACAGCACAGCTAACAGAGTGTGCCAGTTGGAATATATCCTCACGTAACCCTTACAGTGAGTTCACAGAGACTCGTATTTGGATACAGCCTAGGAAACCTACTTCAGTTGATATTGAGGGAAGTTATTGAAGAAGAATCTAAATATTGTGTCTTTATAATGTCTCATTTATTCAATTGAATATGGTTTCAAAGAAATAGGGATATGTAGGCCAACTCTTGGGTACAGTCTCAAATAAACTTTGCTGAAGTGAATGTCTTCCTTTTCTGCTTGTCTAAAAGACGTTGATGAGGAGAATCCAGTGGAGGTAGGCAGGATGGCACCAAAGTGTTATCGATGGATCCACTTATACAGTAGCAAAGTCAGGAACATAGCGGAAGGGGGGTTTACCATAAGCCTCTTATACAGTAGATGTGATCAGCCAGTCTTAGGCATTCACGTCTCGTCCTACAGCTTTTTAACACTGATTGAATTGGACGTGGCATCTGGGGGCGAGCGTGCTCAACCGCCTGTCCATCAGACTCATACAGGAAACTGCACAGCCGATCTCAGATTCACCCTTCCTGTGTCATTTCTAAACAGGTCAGTGTTAAGGGCTTTTCACACTACCGAGCCAGAACCAAGTCAAGCCAAACCAAGCTGTACTGAGCAGTTCTGGTTATTCATCCAACATATTTGCTGGAACTGTGCTTTTAATGACAATGTAAAAATAAATGATCCAATACTAATTGGCATGGTATGGTATGAAAAGGGTATTGTACACTAGCTAAAGGCTCTGCCGCGTAAAATACATTGAAGGAGTGTTTTTCGCACAGATATACAATATATACTGTATGCCAGTCTGGTGGCTTACACAGTGCCAGAGTACAGGAGAAAGAACACAGCAAGCCCCCACCCAGCCCCCACCCAGAAAGAATAGAAGGGGAATAACCACGACTGACCATGACTATAACCATAGTTTGCAGTCATAGCATAGCGTTAGCGAGACCCCACAGTAATATTTGCAGAGGAGCTGTCCATTTAAACTGAGCTCAGAAGCCGAATAAAAACTAAACACCATCAAGGTCAGGGTGCCACAATCCACTTAAGCACATTGCTGTTGGGAAGAGGGACATGTTGAAACAGATGTTTTTCATATTGCCGTTTGCGGCCTTCGAACTGATGAGTGTTCTGTTGCTGAAGGTATTTCTCCCCTAATTACACACAACCTCTCTCCCAGCGTCCATTTACACTGACGTCTCAGAGGATCCACTCCAGAGCATGGGTGATCAACTCCTCTCCATCCTTTTCAAAGGTAATATTAGTATGTTTCAATGCCCTCGAAAGGTCCATGAATAAAACGGCATAACATCATTCAGACAATTTGCATTCAAGCGTTAAGTCGAAAGCAGTTTGTGTTTTTCGAGAGTAAACCTTTCCCACGAGAAACAGAAACGTAATCCAAACACAGAAACCAAAAAATAAATAGCCTTTTATGATTAACTTTATTGACCTGAATGAGGTGGGAATATTTTGGCGTTTCCAACCTGCACATCGTCAAAACCCTCAGCGGTTTATTACCAGGTTATTTAATATTATTGTACTGGTATGCCCATACACACCCTACCACCTGGCTCTATAAATAATAATACCTCATTTTGGAATTGTTTATGAAGTTATAAGACAGGATATTGTAATGAAAACATAATAGTTAAGTGCCCAATGTTGATTTCGGCCTATACTATATATGCAGTCTAGCAGGAGACATGAATCTGACGTTGCTTTACTCTGAAAAATGGCAGCCAAATTTGTCTTCTCCTGTCCTCTCCTCCGTCACTCTCCCCTTCTCTCCTCCTTGCCCTCCTCCCTGCCTGGGATGGAAATGGACAAGCAGTTAACGATATTAAAGATAGTCCGATGTTGACCGTTTGCATTAGCACTGGCTGCCTCCATCTAGTGTATATGGTTGATAAAGTCTGTCGTTAACTGTCTCACCAGATGGGCCAGAGGCCAACATGGAGCAGCCTTCTTCTGAAACACAGGTTAAAATATTACTGTCACTCGCCTCAATCAACTTCGAAGGGCAGAGGGTCACAGTGAAAACACACATATACAGACACACGCACGTGTGCACGCACCCACACACATGCAGAAGTGTAGAAAGAGTGACGTTATATCATTCTCAATATTTCGGTATTGACAATTTTATTACGGATGCACATGAAACCAATATAGAAAAAAAACTGACTAGACCAAGGCTCCCAAATATTACACTACTGTTAAAATAAACCAGACTATTGCTGCAACCAATCACCTTATCTGTCATGCCCAGGCCTAAGTTAGCAGGCTGGCGTGTTTAGTTTGTGTTTTGTTTAGGAGGGTTTTTGTACTAGTTTATATATTTCTATGTTGGGTTGATGGTTCCCAATTAGAGGCAGCTGATTGTCGTTACCTGTAATTGGGAACCATATATATGTTTGTGTTTTTTTCACTGGGGTTTTGTGGGTCATTGTTTATAGTAGTATGTTTAGTGGTGTGTGCCTGTTTAGCCACACCGGAGTTACGATCTTTGTTTGTTTATTGTTTTGCCAGTTACGTTACGTTAAAATAAAGTATGTATACTGGAAACCTCGCTGCATCTTGGTCTGTCCTAAAAGAAGAGCGTGACATTATCAGCGATCTGGTATTTGATGTTGTTAGACTTGAATGTACATGACAAAAACAATGTCTAAGTGACTCATAATTTTTGTGAAGAGCATCCTTAGCATACGTCAGAACTCCTCTCCCTTCCCTCCCCCTCACCCTTTCACCTCCAGAAAAGGGTTTACATTCCAGCGACACGCCAACAGCCCCTAAGCCCACAAATGCTTCTTATTTTCACTGCAACCTCTGTATGTCTCTTTTATGAGGCTTTTGCCAGAGCAGGCCGACTCCTCGGGTTTAGGAATAGAAAAGGGCTGGTGGCTGCCAAAAACTATCTGTGGTTGGGAAACAATGGCACGCCCTGTGAGATTTTCACTGCTCCTCAAACCCCAGACGTCCTCCGAGCAGTAATCCTCTGTTCCTTTTGTTTGTCAAATCACAGTTGCCTCCGCAAATTGTTTGTGTCAGCTTTGGCCCAGGAACACCGAGACGACTTGACCAACATGGTTGCCTCTGATGCCAAAGGGACAGAGAAGAAAGGAGCGGGGAATGGGAGAAATGCTTTAATTGCTGCAGGAATCTAGACAATCTAGTTTGGGAAAATTAGTTTGAGAAATGTGCGGGTAATAAGACAGAGGCGAGCGGTGCGATCCAGCGGGCTCGGTCCTTGCTGCACTTCCAATGGCAACTTGTGTGGCAGTCTCGACTGAGACCTGGCCTTGTAGAGACAGCACTGGAGAATTATGACCAATTATATAAGCGTATGTGTTTGTGTGTATCGGGAGTGGAGGAAGATGTTGTGTAGATGCAGGGTTAATCCAGGGGTAATTTATGTTGACAGTTGTGGAACGGGCATGCTCGTCCAAGATGCTAAGAAAAACGATTAAAGAGGGGAGCAAGCAGAGTTCCCATAGACATGAACCCAGTGCACTTTTCCTTCATCAAAATGGGAAATGTTTCTTGTTCTATAAAGTGAATAGAAAGGAATCAGTGAGATCACGCTCTGAGATGACGTAGTCTGCAAGAAGCGGAGTATTGGGTCAATCTTGAAATATAATTTGACAGAATATCAAGGATTCACTTTTTCAATCTCCCCGATTCTGGATGAATTATGTATAAATTAGAGCTAGAGCACTGTGTTGAGTCTAGTCTAGGCTGAGTAGGGCTGTGTTATATAGCCGGAGGCTTTGGGTTTACATTGCAAACTGTGAAAGTGATTACTGTCATGGTTTTGTCCATGTTTCAAATGTCTGCTAGAGTTTTATTCACTGCTCAATATTGGCAGTATACATTTGAATAAAGCACAAACTTCTGTCATCAAAAAATACCTTTTCGTTCCCTCCTCTGAAATGCATAGCACAGAGACGTTTATGCCCATTTCATTGAGTTTATTTGAAGGGATGAGTGAGGAGTGGGAAAACGATTAATAGCTCAAGCTTTATCTTGGCAAATCAAATTCCAATAAAGCTTAGAGAGAAATTAAAATCTGGCCGGTGTGCGAACTAAGCTTTGCACTTGATTGATATAAGGAGGGAGAGGAATTCCAAAAGGCTGCAGGTGATTCTTTTACAGCCTGATATCTAATGCAAGCTGGAGTTCTTATGAACATTAGACTGTTGACACAGGACGGCTCATTTCCTAAACGAGAGACTGGCTTACCTGGAGACATCTGACAGAGAGTGTGATTTATAATACTCTGTTCATATAAGGTTTCAGTGTAAAAACTACAGGACATTTAAGGTGAACACCTCATCCACCTGTAAAATAGTTGAATATATTAGAAAAATAGACGTGTTCCAACTAACATCGGGGAGGCTAGTTGCTCGGTTGCACTCTGCTGCCACATTTTGTCATTATTAGCTATTTGGTGTCAAACTTGATATAATGCCTATAGCAGAAAGAGGGACATGACGTGCTTCCAGAGATGACTGATGGAGAGTATTGAGGTGGAGCGGGAAATTATAAACCAAAATGGAGAACAAGTGCTTCTTGGGAAATGGAACACTTAGAACAGTGTCTGTGGTATAAACCAATTGTTTTACCATGACTCCAATAAGGGGGTTCCTAGACAGCGGTCCCACCTTTTGATAGACAGATTCCCATTTTATTTCACTGTAACATTTGGCCATTCTTTCTTTGGGTAAGATGACCGCATTGTTGAAAAGTGTCCTCTCATTGGATAGGACTTCTCAGTAAGTATTAGCAAATTTGTATTATGTTCCCGATGGCCAGTACCTGATATTGTGCATAAATAAAAATGGCATTGTTTTTCATTCCTTTTAGCATAATTGATAACCCTACAAGTGAGAGGCCAGAGGCCAGGGGGGAGGGGCCTGATGGATGAAAACCATTAAGGGTGCAGGGCCCCTCAGGCCTGGGTTGGAGAAGGCCAGGCTGAGGCCTTACAGAGAAGCCCACTAGATAACTATGTTTAACCTGACAAGAGAGGGTGAGTGTAACCTCCCTCATCCTACCAGACCACGAGCATGTGAACTGAAACCCCACGTCAATGGTAATGCAAGTCAACCCGCTCACAGACACACACACACAATTCGGTATAGGACACAAACTGACACCACATGCCGTGTAAGGGTAGGAGACCATAGGGAATGGGGGTGAAGAAGTGGGTTTGGGTATGGTCTGTAGTCGGCAGTGCCAGTCAGGCCATCAGGCAGAAGAAGCCGATCCCTGGGAGGGAAGATATCACCATAGCCTGGTCGGCTGACAGCTCCATGGCTCCTTATTGAAAAATCAATGTCCATTTGTGCGTCCAGCTCACCTGGCCGCCTGCCAGCTCGCTTGAAGTCACCTAATGTAGCCTGATCCTGTTACCTGAATCCTGATTCGCTGAGCCAAAGTGACTTTGCAGCTGAAGTCATTGTTAGCTGTGGCTAGCCACTCTCTGTGTTGTTGTGCACAGTCCACACTATAACAACGTCCCTCCTGACATGTAGATCTGGTGATTAGGATTACCTTGTTGTTGTTGTATCATCCTTCAGTAAAGCCCTCATTCCTATTGTAGCAGTCCTGTGTCGAAAAAGTATGTTTTCTTTCCAATACTTTAGGCACACTTGATTTAGCTCACCCGCCGTGCCGGATAGGCAGGGCTTGCACCTTTGGGACTATTCTATTGATTCCATTATGCCAGGAAAGCTACTGAAAATCAAGCACACCTAAAGTATTTAAAAGAAAACACAGGTTTGAGGTATAGTCATTATTGGTAAATATTCCATGGTGAATTTTGCCTTAGGCAATGGGGATAGTAAACTCATCATTCCTCATTGAATTACATTTAAGGACGTAGGCTATTATTATCTCATTGTAATAATATAATGTGGATGAACGGGTATAAACTATGAGCTACAGGAGCACTGCTTGATGCAAGGTGGATGACACATCCAACAATAAAACCTATATCCAAATTAAAATCCAAATAACAAGTAGCAATTACAATATCCAGAAATGCAATCCTCTCTGGTTTACGGTACATTGTGTTCCTTTCCACTCAAATAAAATTTATTTTAATGAAGAGTTTGGAAGAACTTCGTTGATTTACCTTAAATGCATGGCGAACTCATCGGGTGAAGGGGTGGGGGAGGCGGAATGAAGGAGTAGGAGGAGGACAGGTTGTGATTGACTCATTGCGCAATGGCGGGGAGGAGGAGTAGGGGTGATTGATGATAGGGTATCATTATGAGAGACAGAGCTGGGACAGGGTAGGGGGATAGAACTGCTTGGAAGGGCACACCTTAGACCAGCTCTAAGCCACCCTCCCTCCCCTTCTCCTCCCCTTCACTGTACACTGTGCATTGCTAACAATAAGAGCCACGAGCAGCTGCAGGAGGGTGTGTGTGTGTGTGCCCATGTGTGTGTGTACATGCGCTCTGCACTGATCCTCTGGAGTTGACTTAGCGTTGATAATCAAGATGACGTAGCCGCTGGTCTGTATGGTGTAAGACTCGGAAATGACATACGTTCAACATGTCACAGTCACACTATTTTTTTTTTAAACGTCCCCCTCGGAGAGTCCGGTTGGTCCCCTCTGTCAGTCTCTCCCTGCTGCTTTCCTGCCAGGGTGCCTCGCGGCGGGAGGCAGCACTGGGTGTATAATGTAATTTGATTGATTAAAATAAAACATTAAAGCACTACCTTATTGAATTTGACGGCACATACAGCTCCGGATCTCACTGGCCACTCTCTTTTATTGGCTGGGATAAAGGGGATCACGTCATCCCCCCTCCCAGAACAAACCTTGGCAGAAGGATCATCCTGCAGGACACAGATTTATTTAGACCCCCCCATTACATCACCCCACCTCCCACCGAATGTCTCCCTCGCTCCACTCTAACCTTGGGCACTGGGGAGAGAGAGAGAGAGAGAGAGAGAGAGAGAGAGAGAGAGAGAGAGAGAGAGAGAGAGAGAGAGAGAGAGAGAGAGAGAGATGCGTTGTTTAAAAGACTCCTGCGCTAGGTAGGAGAGAAGAGGCGGGAAGATGGAAGGAGGGGACAGAGAGAAGGGGAGTGACTCCCCACTGGGTAAAAACTGATGGAATCCACACATTTAATAAATAAAAAGCGCTTAATTAAATTAATATGGATATTTTGTGTGGTGTGCCGCAGAATTTTATATCCCATTAAGGTGTACCACGGTTTAAGGCTAAAATGTCCCTATTAATGTATTTATTTCAACCTTTTTTAATTCTTAAATAGGGTTTATTTGAAATATTTTCTTTGTTTTCATAGTTCCTTGGTTAATTTGTGTGTATCAGATCCACTGTATCCCTTTAAGAGCATCCCTCGAATCTTGCCACTGTTGTAGTCTAAAGATGCAACAAAGAACTTCTTAATCATCATCAATGGACAGCTCAATGGTTAAATGAAAAGAGAAACTCTAAACAGAGAGGAAGAGGAAAAGAGGCCCAACTCAGCGGAAAATCCAGGTCCCTCCAGCAAGTGGCGATTTTCCATTGTTTTGCCCAACAAGCAAGGAGTTTGTATGGAGGTCAACGTATGGCATATTTGCTATGTGAAGTTTATTTGATCGAATAGAAGTTTCCGAAATGCTTAAGTTGTTAAGAGTGTACTGATATAAGTCCTGGAAACTTTGATAAAAAACACTTTATATTGGAGTAATTTCGAGATGTCCATGCATATTCCTGGCATGAGGCTAGTACCATAGCATCTCCCTCCATTGAATACAGGCAGTTGATGATGGTATTGTGTATTCACAGTGAACCAGCAAAGATCCACGTTGATCTGAAGTTTCACAAATCAATGTGCTGAGTCAGAATCTTAGTGATAACAAATGGTTATGAATTTCAACAAGAGAAGATTAATAAAGTAGTTTGAGAGATAATTACTTCAAGTGGGACAAGTTATGTTAAGTACTGGGTTGGATGTAAACATTTGCTAATCGTTGATGACATACAATCGAACATTTATAGTCATTTTATAGGGATCACATTTGGCTGCTTCCCCAGAATCAGATGAACTCATGGATACCATTTTTATGTCTCTACATCCAGCATGAAGGAAGTTAGAGGTCGTTTTGTGAGCCAATGCTAACTAGCATTTACTCAATGATTGGAGGTCTACAAATCAAAACAAGTTTTATTAGTTACATGCTCCCGAATACAACCTTACAGTGAAATGCTTAGTTACGAGCCCCTAACCAACAATGCAGTTACAAAAAATACGGATAAGAATAAGAAATAAAAGTAACAAGTAATTAAAGAGCAGCAGTAAAATAACAATAGTGAGACTATATACAGGGGGTACCCGTACAGAGTCAATGTGCGGGGGCACCGGTTAGTTGAGGTAAAATGTGCATGTAGGTAGAGTTATTAAAGTGACTATGCATAGAAGTTAACAACAGAGAGTAGCAGCGGTGTAAAGGGGGGGGGGCAATGCAAATAGTCTGGGTAGCCATTTGATTAGACGTTCAGAAGTCTTATGGCTTGGGTGTAGAAGCTATTTAGAAGCCTCTTGGACCTAGAATTGGAGCTCCGGTACTGCTTGCCGTGTGGTAGCAGAGAGAACAGTCTATGACAAGGGTGGCTGGAGTCTTGGACAATTTTTTGGGCCTTCCTCTGACACCGCCTGGTATAGAGGTCCTGGATGGCAGGAAGCTTGGCCCCAGTGATGTACTGGGCCGTTTGCACTACCCTCTGTAGTGCCTTGCGGTAGGAGGCCGAGCAGTTGCCATACCAGGAAGTGATGCAACCAGTCAGGATTCTCTCAACGGTGCATGTGTAGAACCTTTGGTGATGTGGACAGCACAAAACATGAATCTCTCAATCTGCTCCACTACAGAATGTGGGCGTGCTCGGTCCTCTTTTTCCTGTAGTCCACAATCATCTCCCTTGTCTTGATCACGTTGAGGGAGAGGTTGTTGTCTTGGCACCACACGGCCAGGTCTCTGACCTCTCTATAGGCTGTCTCGTTGTTGTCGGTGATCAGGCCTACCACACATTTGTCATCGGCAAACTTAATGATAGTGCCTGGCTGTGCAGTCATGAGTGAGCAAGGAGTCCCCGAGGGGACTGAGCACGCACCCCTGAGGGGCCCCTGTGTTGAGGATCAGCGTGGCAGATGTGTTGTTAACTACCCTTACCACCTGGGGGGCGGCCCGTCAGGAAGTCCGGGATCCAGTTGCAGAGGGAAATGTTTAATCCCAGGGTCTTTAGCTTATTGATGAGCTATGAGGGCACTATGGTGTTGAACGCTGAGCTGTAGTCAATGAATGGAATTCTCACATAGGTGTTCCTTTTGTCCAGGTGGGAAAGGGTAGTGTGGAGTGTGTTTGAGATTGCGTTATCTGTGGATCTGTTGGGGCGGTATGCAAATTAGAGTGGGTCTGGGGTTTCTGGGATGATGATGTTGATGTGAGCCATGACCAGCCTTTCAAAGCTACCGACATGCTACGGGGCGGTAATCATTTAGGCAGGTTACCTTCACTTTCTTGGGCACAGGGACTATGGTAGTCCACTTGAAACATGTAGATATTACAGACTCGGTCAGGGAGAGGTTGAAACTATCAGTGAAGACACTTGCCAGTTGGTCCGCGCATGCTTTGAGTACACGTTCTGGTAATCTGTCTGGTCCCACGGCCTTTTGAATGTTAACCTGTTTTATGGTCTTGCTCACATCGGCTACTGAGAGTGTGGTCACACAGTCATCCGGAACAGCTGGTTCTCTCATGTATGCTTCAGTGTTGCTTGCTTCGAAGCGAGCATAAAAGCCATTTAGCTCATCTGGTAGGGTCTGGGTTTCCCTTTGTAGTCCGCAATAGTTTGCAAGCCCTGTAACATCCGACAACCGTCAGAGCCGGATTCGATCTTAGTCCTGTATTGAGAATTTGCCTTTTTGATGGTTTGTCTGAGGGCATAGAAGGATTTCTTATAAGCGTCCGGATTAGTGTCCTGCTCCTTGAAAGCAGCAGCTCTAGCCTTTAGCTTGTTGTGTGATGTTGCCTGTAATCCATGACTTCTGTTTGGGATATGTGCGTATGGTCACTGTGGGGACAACGTCATCAATGCACTTTTTGATGAAGCTGGGGACTGAGGTGGTATACTCCTCAATGTCATTGGATGAATCTAGGAACATATTCCAGTCTGTGCTAGCAAAACAGTCCTGTAGCGTACGGTCTGCGTCATCTGACAACTTCCATATTGAGCGAGTCACTGGTACTTCCTGCTGTAGTTTTTGCTTGTAAAAAAATATAAAAAATAAAAACACCACCCTACTCCACTATTTCAATCTATTTATTCCTGCTTCAGGCCAACAGCCTGAAAGGATGGGACATCACCACTTAACACACCCTGTAACTCTTCTGACGTCAAGTCTCGTATATGTCACGACCGTCGGAAGGATCAGTCCAAGATGCAGCGCGATTTCCATTTCACATGTTTAATAGTAAGAGTGGAACGTACAAATATGCATTGAACAAAAATAAAGAAACACAACGATCGAATAAACTGTGTAGACTAAACACATACACAGTCACACTGACATTCACATACATTCAATAACCCACAACCCAAGTGTAGAAAAGAACAAACATATATATGGTTCCCAATTAGAGGTAACGACAATCAGCTGCCTCTAATTGGGAACCATCAAACCCAAACATAGAAATACAAAAAAAAAACATAGAAAAACAAAAACCCCCTCCTGACCTAAACACAAATGATAGCCAGCCGGCTAATCCCAGGCCAGGACGTGACAGTACACCCAAATATCTCTCTGCAGCTGCCACCACAACGTCAATTTTCTGCGACCTACGTTCCATCCCTGCAGTACAGTTGATAACCAATGCTATAAATGCTGAAAATCCAATCTTACTGAAATACGTATCACATCAAATCAAATTTTATTTGTCACATGCGCCGAATACAACAGTGAAATGCTTACTTACAATCCCTTAACCAACAATGCAGTTTGATTTGATTTGAAGTGATACATGTTTCAGTAAGATTGGATTTTTAGCATTTATAGCATTGGTTATCAACTGTACTGCAGGGACCTGGCCTATCCCTCTGTACTGGTACAGATCTACTACTTACACCACTCCTCTCAGGACCCACCTTTCTTCACTGCCTCAGTATATGACAACTACTGCACTACTCTAACCCTGGAAACCTCAACCTGCCTTGTCAACAAACATGGTGCCACACATAGCTGGCAAATAGCTTAGCATTAACTCATTAGGATCAGTACAATACAATACCCAAAAACGATTTTACACACATCATAGGTGTCCATTATGGCCAAGCACGCATCCAACTCAATCATCAAGTTTGCTGACGACACTACAGTGGTAGGCT
The DNA here is from genome assembly GCA_030435695.1 of Brachymystax lenok tsinlingensis. Taxonomy (NCBI): domain Eukaryota; kingdom Metazoa; phylum Chordata; class Actinopteri; order Salmoniformes; family Salmonidae; genus Brachymystax; species Brachymystax lenok. The sequence goes on from CM059789.1 coordinate 77,706,856, forward strand.
TGATTACCAACAACGACGAGACGGCCTACAGGGAGGAGGTGAGGGCCCTCGGAGTGTGGTGTCAGGAAAATAACCTCTCACTCAATGTCAACAAAACAAAGGAGATGATCGTGGACTTCGGGAAACAGGAGAGGGAGCACCCCCCTATCCACATCGACGGGACAGTAGTGGAGAAGGTGGAAAGTTTTAAGTTCCTCGGCGTACACATCACGAACAAACTGAATTGGTCCACCCACACAGACAGCGTGGTGAAGAAGGCGCAACAGCGCCTCTTCAACCTCAGGAGGCTGAAGAAATTTGGCTTGTCACCAAAATCACTCACAAACTTCTACAGATGCACAATTGAGGGCATCCTGTCGGGCTGTATCACCGCCTGGTACGGCAACTGCCCACAACCGTAAGGCTCTCCAGAGGGTAGTAAACTACCAGGGGTAAACTACCTGCCCTTCAGGACACCTACACCACCCGATGTCACAGGAAGGCCAAAAAGATCATCAAGGACAACAACCACCCGAGCCACTGCCTGTTCACCCCGCTATCATCCAGAAGGCGAGGTCAGTACAGGTGCATCAAAGTTGGGACCGAGAGACTGAAAAACAGCTTCTATCTCAAGGCCATCAGACTGTTAAACAGCCATCACTAACATTGAGTGGCTGCTGCCAACATACTGACTTAAATCTCTAGCCACTTTAAACATAGGAATTGGATGTAACAATGTATCACTAGCCACTTTAAACAATTTTGTATATAATGTTTACGTATCCGACATACTCATATCATATGTATACACTGTACTCTAAACCATCTACTGAATCTTGCCTATGCCGTTCGGCCATCGACCCAAATCTCTAGCTACTTTAATAATTATAATTGGATGAAATAATGTATCACTAGCCACTTTAAACAATGCCATTTATATAATGTTTACATATCCTACATTACTCATCTCATATATATATGTGTATATACTGTACTCCATACCATCTACTGCATCTTGCCTATGCCGGTCAGCCATCGCTCATCCATATATTTATATGTACATACTCGTATTCATTCCTTTACTCTTGTGTGTATAAGGTAGTTGTTGTGAATTTGTTAGATTACTTGTTAGATACTACTGCATGGTCGGAAGCACAAGCACTAGAAGCACAAGCATTTCGCTACACTCGCATTAACATCTGCTAACCATGTGTATGTGACAAATAAAATTTGATTTGATTTGATTTATAATCTCTGCAATAATCGGAATGCATGATTTGTCACCAGTACTTAAAAACATGTGAATACAACTGTAAATAAATTATGCTCCATACATACAGACATACATACTGTATGCTACAAAATAAACGACAACACGATATACAGAAAATAAGGCACTTACGTTGATAGGAACGCACACATATCCAAAGTTACTGTTTGTAAGGAAAACAACAATGTAATGATGCGGAGCGCCAGCCAGAAAATGTGCCAGTTTGTGGAAAACTGTGCAAATGTCTGGGTACTTGGGGAAGGGCTCTCCCCAAGTCCGGCTCAGTAATACGCAAAACATCAATTGTCTGCAACACTGAAATGTGCTACTTCTATGTGAACACACCTTAGTTAAAACTGCTGTTAGAAAATATAACTTGTTAGATTTTTTTTTTTTTTTAAACATTGCCTATAGATAATTAGCAGGCAGTGTGTGTTAACTGTCCTGTTGCATAACAATCAAACATTTTGTAACATTGAGTGCATTCTGACATCAATTGCATATAACAACTCACGTTGGGACGAACAGACTTTTTCCCCGACATAACATAGTTACAGCAGATCCCCTTATTGTATGGGACACTTTTAAATGTGCCTTTAGAGGCCATGCAATTCAATACTCCTCTTTAAAACAAAAGCAATTTAGGACAAAATAGTTCATATTATCAAAGGAAATAGAGGGGCTAACAGTACAGATAGACAGCAATAAAGAGTTAGTAATGGCTACTTCTCCGAAAGTATTAAACTGTCAAGAGGAGTAAAACAAGGTTGTCCACTATCGGCATATCTATTTATTATGGCCATGGAAATTTCAGATATTAAAATCAGATCCAACAGTAATATCAAGGGGCTAGAAATCCAGGGCTTAAAAACAAAGCTGTCATTGTATGCTGATGATTCATGTTTTCTTTAAATCCACAACTTGGATCCCTCCACAGCCTCATAGAGGGTCTAGATTATTGTTCTAACCTCTCTGGATTACAACCAAATTATGATAAGTGTATTATATTACATATTGGATCACAAAAAAATACAACTTTTACAATACCTTGTAGTTTACCAATAAAATGGTCTGACGGTGAAGTGGACATTCACGGTATTCATATCCCGAATGAAAGAAATGATCTCACTACAAAACATTTTAATAGAAAGTTACTAAAAATAGATAAGATCTTGCTACCATGGAAAGACAAATCATTGTGAATTTGTGGAAAAATCTCCCTGATTAATATTTCCTCTTTAGTCATATCCCAGTTTACCTATACATAAATTCAAACTGGTTCTCTAGCATATTAGTGAGAATGGTTCACCCCCGTGTTCAAGAATGGCCTTTTTCCCTTTATTCAGATTACCAACTCTCACTTTAGGTTATTTGAAAATGAAATAATCTCCAAAATGTCGCTATTTTTAAAACAAGCCATAGAAAGTTGGTTGCAATTTCATTTTAATCCACAAGAAAAGACATTACAAGTATTACAACAAATATTATGGTTAAACTCAAATATACAAATTTATTTAAAAAAATGGAAAACGCAAGTGGAATGGGGAGAAAGTAAGGAACTTGTTGTTGGCCCTGCATTAAAGACCAATATTGGTTAAAGAAAATTGTCATAAATAAAAAAGTATACAAGTTTCATTTAACAACAAAAAAAATAACAGCTGTGGCATACAGATTGGAAAGTAGTTGGAAAGATATTTTTTGATGTACCCATTCCATGGCACGTGGTTTATAAACTGATACTCAAATGACGCCGGATTCAAAACATTGTTTTTCAATTAACATTATTATACAAAATTCTTGCAACCAATAGAATGTTAAATGTATGGGGATACAACCATTCCAGCTCTGCAGATTTTGCTGCGAAGAGACAGAATCATTAGATCATCAGACAGTGACGTTCATTACCGCCTTGCACACTCTTGCATGCATCTATCTGATATAGGGTGTAATCATTAGTCCAACAGTTGCAAACGAGAGTTTCTATTGGACAAATTCAAACATATTCCCATTTTGTTCAGCTTGCTTCAGTTTAAGAAACGTTTTTCAACAGAATTGGTGGAATGAATACACCCCTGATCACACGTAAATACAGTTCACTTTCATAGCAGCCACGTTGTATTCCTTCTCGCATCTCTCCTCCTCTCACCTCTTCCCTTCGCTTGTGGACTTCAATACACAACACATCAGCTGATACACACAGCCTACATCATTGTCACCATCATGCAATCATGCAGTAATGTTAGAGTGTACAGTCAGTAAGCAGTTACACCGGCGGGCCCCGATGGCAATATATTAGTAATACCAAAAGTTTAACTTGACTTGGAAGAGTTCAAGTATTGTGTTGGAAAGTCATAGCCAGCTAGTTAACATAGCATCCATCTGCTACTTTGAGCAGGGTGTTTCAGTAGGCTAAACTAGCTAGCTGCATTTTCTAGCTAAGTAAGTGAAACTGAAATTTACATTTTTAAGAGGTTCACTGAGGAGGATGGTCTTCCCCTTCCTCTTCTTAGGAGCCTCCACTAATTGTTTTGGTAATGTCCATATGAAGCTTGTTTTTGGTCGCAGGTTCAGGAATGGCTGAAGAATTGCAACATTTACCTGGAGGTAACTCTGCAAATAGCACTGCTGGGTGATCTGAAAAGTCATAGTCAATCGATGCAATAATATAATAATACGCTTAGCAACAATGTATATATTTAATTTACAATCTGTAGAAACTATGAGAATAGAAAGGTTCAGAATGTTACAAACATTACAGCACATTTGAAAAATAAATGGGTGATTGGAAATTATGCAGACAATTACATTAATAGAAGCCACAAACTATTTGCAATATTAAAATTGATCCAGCTCCTATTTTTACAAAAAAAAAATCGAACAAGTTCACAAAACAGGCAAAATATTTACTTCCGTTCTCAGAATGTTTAAAAAACGTTCAGTTTAATCGGTCAGGAAACGTATTACTTCGTTCCCAGAACCAATGGGAAACCAAAAATATACCTTCTCATCATTAACTTTAGAAGCTAGTCACAGTACACATCAACACTCTACCCATGAAATGTTGGCAGGGCAAAGTCTGGAAGAGCAGCTCCAAATTTTGTCTGTCCTAGCTCGCTCATTAATGTCTTAATCAAAATGACGGATTGCCTCTCATCCGCTTGTCGTCCCCTTATGCCATAGGTTGTACATCTCAATTGTCAGTAGAAACCACATATGTTTAAGTAAGTCAGCCATATCAGCTATGTTTTTTTAAAAGGAAGTAAATGAGGCTGAATGAACTGTTTCGCTGCCAGACAAGGCTCCGCTGATAGCCAGGTGTAAACCCCCACCCCGTGCGGGCAGGAGAGCTGGTTGAAGGTGATGAGTATGCATCACGTCTCTGATTGTGCCACTAGAAACCTGAGATGGGAGCAGATACGATTGTATGCTACTGTTTCCCGCAAAGAGGCTCTTTCCTCAGTAGACCTCAGAGGGGGGCAGGGTGGAGGTTTTATTACGTTAAAGACATCAGATCACTGGTCTTATCTATATCAGTGCAAAAACACTCCATGCCACAGCAGAAAGATAATAAGAAACTGTTAGAGAGAGAGAGAGAGAGAGAGAGAGAGAGAGAGAGAGAGAGAGAGAGAGAGAGAGAGAGAGAGAACGAGAGCGAGAGATGAAGAGAGAAGAAGAGAGAGAAAGACAGAAAGATGAAGAAAGTGAGATCCATGGAGGTGCTTTCATTTCTACAGTCAGCCCAGAATGCTGGTGCTCTGAGGGGCATTGACCAGACCTGGATGAATAATTCAGCTCCTGGTGAGTTGATCTCTGGAAGGATCCTGGGTCGGCAAGGAGAGCTCAGCTCCACTTGATGGTAAATGTGCAGTAGTGGGACAATCAAGAGGTCTTTAAAAAGGCCCTGTGCACTTAACTCACAGGAGCCTCTCCATGTTGACCCCAGCCAAGATCAATACAGAGCCTGGGCCAGATGTTTTCCAATAACACCCTAGGGTCTAGGTGGAAGGCAAGGAGGGGGCTGTTATTTAGGACGAGGACTCTAGAGAGTGTGGTCTGTGGGATTGCATTTATGCATGTACTCAAGGGTGAGTGGATCCATTGTGGAAGAAATAGTAGAGCACGTGTCAAACTCATTCCACGTAAGGCAGAGTGTCTATGGGTTTTCCCTCCTCCCTTGCACTTGATGATTAATTAAGGTCACTAATTAGTAAAGAACTCCCTTCACTTGGTTGTCTAGGTCTTAATTGAATGTCTAGGTCTTAATTGAAAACTAAAACCCGTAGACACTAGGCCCTCTATGGAATGAGTGTGACACCCCTGCTGTAGAGGAGTTGGTTGTTGTTGCTGTTTGACCTGCTCAGAATCACGTTGGATTCAACCTTTTACTGAAAGTGTGACTCATGAAAGCATACACTCATCCTGAGTGAGAAAGAGAGAGAACAAATTCAAACAATTGCAATTTATTGCTTTCAACTCGAGACATTTTGTATGTTCGAGCAAGTTCCGAAGCATGGTTGTGTTTTATTTTTTTTAGGTCTAAGGCTGCCATCTTCTGGTTATATTTGGAACAATCACCATGCCAAGATAATGCATGATAGTACTTTACTGTATGTGTGATATAGTTTGATCCTCTGAGTTGAAAAACATGACTAAATGGGATTTTATATGTAAGTAATCTGTCTTGGGAAACAAGTCCAGACAAAGGTTTATATTTTGTTTAGAGTGTGAGTGAGTGAGTGCCGGACCGTACTGTGCTGGCTCAGATATTTTATTAAGAAATGGTCCTTTCTAGCACCATTCTAACAACTATAGTGGATGTGAAACCAGGCCATCACAGTACAGATCAGCTCAGCTCGGCTCAGTAGTTAATAGTGTGTTAGTGTTTGGCACATCTCTACATCACATACTGTTAACTGGCACTCTCCCACCAGACCAGTGTGTATCATCTTTCATCATCAGTCCACTTCTCTCCAGAAACACAACACAGGGAGCAAAGGAAATACAGCGCAAACAATCAGCCCTGGACTGGACTGGCTGTTTCTCCCAATCTGGCCCTGGCTCTCGGGCCGACCCCTAACTCTATGCAGGCATCCAAGGCCTATTGTCTAACATTAGCATGGCGTCTCCCAGTCTAAAAATAGCTGATTTGATCTCTGTCTCCTCTTCGTCAGCGAGCCATATTGTAGAGCCTTGAACAATGCATCAGAGGTGCTGCTAACCGCAAACATGGAGCTCAGTTGGGCCTTCAGAGAGGGCTTCCAACTACAAACACCAACTAAGTTATACTAATTATCTCCCTCTCTTCCGTGCTTGCTCGCACGCACACGCACTCACACAGACGCACAGACACACAGACACAAACACACAGACACACACACACACACTTCGACATGCCAAATTGCTCAGGATGCTAGTTCATTTGTGTTGTATTATTCTTAAGATGTTGCTCCAGGCACTGTGAGTTAAGATGAGACACTGTTCCCCTGGCAGGCTGATAGCTTTCTAAAAGATACGCTTTCCACTCCACTAATTAAGTACACCAAACTTTGGAGCAATCATTCTTAGCCATTACAATGAGCCCGTCTTCCTATAGATCCTCCCACCAGCTTCCACAGACGTCAGTTCAACGTCTAGTTTGGATTTACATTCCTTGGAGTTGTCAACTAACGAGAACTCAATGTGAAATCAACAAAAAGTGTCACCGTGTCATTGGATTTATGTTAGAAGATGGGTGAAAAAAAAAGACCATAAGGTTGTTATTATGACAAACTCTCTTGCAAGACGGCGGCAAAAATCATTTAACAGCAACATATGCAATACGTTTCTGAATATGCCTCTGATGGTGCAGTAAGAACCTTGAAATAAAAATATATTTTTCACTGTGATAGAGTACAAGTTAACATTTTAATGCATAGATTACAATACTAGCTGTTGTAAAAATATGAAATTCTGTTAGGTTGATGATCCAATCAGTTTTCATGTTGATTCACGTAGTCTCCTCTGAACAGTTGATGTTGAGATGTGTCTGTTACTTGAACTCTGTGAAGCATTTATTTGGGCTGGGAACTCTAATAAACTTATCCTCTGCAGCAGAGGTAACTCTGGGTCTTCCTTTCCTGTGGCGGTCCTCTTGAGAGCCAGTTTCATCATAGTGCTTGATGGTTTTTGCGACTGCACTTGAAGAAAGTTTTCGAATTGACTGACCTCCATTTCTTAAAGTATTGGACTTTAAGAATTGATTGATTCTCTTTGCTTATTTCAGCTGTTATTGCCATAATATGGATTTGGTCTTTTACCAAACAGGGCTATCTTCGATATACCACCCCTACCTTGTCAAAACACAACTGATTGTCTCAAACGCAATAAGAAGTAAAGAAATTCAACAAATTAACTTTCAAAAAGGCACACCTGTTAATTTAAATATATTCCAGGTGGCTCATGAAGCTGGTTAAGGGAATGCCAAGAGTGTGCAAAGTTGTCATCAAGAAAAAGGGTGGCTACTTTGAAGAGTCTCAAATATATCACAGATCTGTAGAGATCCTTAAGAGGTTAAACACTTTTGGGGTTACGACGTGAGTACTGCATTGATTCTTCTTGGGTATGACGCTACAAGCTTGGCACACCTGTATTTGGGGAGATTCTCCCATTCTTCTCCGCAGATCCTATCAAGCTCTGTCAGGTTGGATGGGGAACGTTGTTGAACAGCTACAGTGGGGCAAAAAAGTATTTAGTCAGCCACCAATTGTGCAAGTTCTCTCACTTAAAAAGATGAGAGAGGCCTGTAATTTTCATCATAGGTACACTTCAACTATGACAGACAAAATGAGGAAAAGAAATCCAGAAAATCACATTGTAGGATTTTTTATGAATTTATTTGCAAATTATGGTGGAAAATAAATATTTGATCACATACAAACAAGCAAGATTTCTGGCTCTCACAGACCTGTAACTTCTTCTTTAAGAGGCTCCTCTGTCCTCCACTTGTTACCTGTATTAATGGCACCTGTTTGAACTTGTTATCAGTATAAAAGACACCTGTCCACAACCTCAAACAGTCACACTCCAAACTCCACTATGGCCAAGACCAAAGAGCTGTCAAAGGACACCAGAAACAAAATTGTAGACCTGCACCAGGTTGGGAAGACTGAATCTGCAATAGGTAAGCAGCTTGGTTTGAAGAAATCAACTGTGGGAGCAATTATTAGGAAATGGAAGACATACAAAACCACTGATAATCTTCCTCGATCTGGGGCTCCACGCAAGATCTCACCCCGTGGGGTCAAAATGATCACAAGAACGGTGAGCAAAAATCCCAGAACCACACGGGGACCTAGTGAATGACCTGCAGAGAGCTGGGACCAAAGTAACAAAGCCTACCATCAGTAACACACTACGCCGCCAGGGACTCAAATCCTGCAGTGCCAGACGTGTCCCCCTGCTTAAGCCAGCACATGTTCAGGCCCGTCTGAAGTTTGCTAGAGAGCATTTGGATGATCCAGATGAGGATTGGGAGAATGTCATACGGTCAGATGAAACCAAAATAGAACCTTTTGGTAAAAACTCAACTCGTCGTGTTTGGAGGACAAAGAATGCTGAGTTGCATCCAAAGAACACCATACCTACTGTGAAGCATGGGGATGGAAACATCATGCTTTGGGGCTGTTTTTCTGCAAAGGCACCAGGACGACTGATCCGTGTAAAGGAAATAATGAATGGGGCCATGTATCGTGAGATTTTGAGTGAAAACCTCCTTCCATCAGCAAGGGCATTGAAGATGGTCCCAGCTCTCTGGCTGGGTCTTTCAGCATGACAATGATCCCAAACACACCGCCCGGGCAACGAAGGAGGGGCTTCGTAAGAAGCATTTCAAGGTCCTGGAGTGGCCTAGCCAGTCTCCAGATCTCAACCCCATAGAAAATCTTTGGAGGGAGTTGAAAGTCCGTGTTGCCCAGCGACAGCCCCAAAACATCACTGCTCTAGAGGAGATCTGCATGGAGGAATGGGCCAAAATACCAGCAACAGTGTGTGAAAACCTTGTGAAGACTTACAGAAAACGTTTGACCTCTGTCATTGCCAACAAAGGGTATATAACAAAGTATTGAGATAAACTTTTGTTATTGACCAAATACTTATTTTCCACCATAATTTGCAAATAAATAAATGAAAAATCCTACAATGTGATTTTCTGGATTTCTTTTTCTCATTTCGTCTGTCATAGTTGAAGTGTACCTATGATGAAAATTACAGGCCTCTCTCATCTTTTTAAGTTGGAGAACTTGCACAATTGGTGGCTGACTAAATACTTTTTTGCCCCACTGTATTTTCAGGTCTCTCCAGAGACGTTTGATCGGGTTCAAGTCCAGGTTTTGGCTGGGCACCTCAAGGAAATTCAGACTTGTCCCGAAGCGACTTCTGCATTGTCTTGGCTGTGTGCTTAGGGTTGTTGTCCTGTTGGAAGGTGAACCGTCGCCCCAGTCTGAGGACGTGAGCACTCTGGAGCAGGTTTTCATCTAGGATCTCTCTGTACTTTATTCCGTTCATCTTTCCCTTGACCCTGACTAGTCTCCCAGTCCCTGCCGCTGAAAAACATCCCCACAGCATGATGCTGCCACCACCATGCTTCACCGTAGGGATGGTGCCAAGTTTCCTCCAGACGTGATGCTTGGCATTCAGGACAAAGAGTTCAATCTTGGTTTCATCAGATCAGAGAATCTTGTTCCTCATGGTCTGAAAGTCCTTTAGGTGCCTTTTGGCAAACTTCAAGCGGGCTGTCATGTGCCTTTTACTGAGGAGTGACTTACGTCTGGCCACTCTACCATAGCCTGATTGGTGGAGTGCTACAGAGATGGTTGTCCTTCTGGAAGGTTCTCCCATCTCCACAGAGGAACTCTAGAGCTCTGTCGGGATCTTGGTCACCTCCCTGACCAAAGCCCTTCTCCCCCGATTGCTCAGTTTAGCTGGGTGGCCAGCTCTAGGAAGTGTCTTGGTGATTCCAAACTTCTTCAATTTAAGAATTATGGAGGCCACTGTGTTCTTGGGGACCTTCAATGCTGCAGACATTTGTTAGAACCCTTCCTCAGATATGTGTCTCGGAGCTCTACGGACAGTTACTACGACCTCATGGCTTGGTTTTTGCTCTGACATGCACTGTTTACTTTGGGACCTTATATAGACAGGTGTGTGCCTTTCCAAATCATCAATTGAATTTACCACAGGTGGACTCGGGAAACAGGATTCCCCTGAGCTCAATTTTGAATATCATAGCAAAGGGTCTGAATACTTACGTAAGTAAGGTATTTCTGTTTTTATTTTTTATAAATTGGCAAACATTTCTAAAAACGTGGAACAAATCAAGGGGTCTGAATACTTTCCGAAGTCACAGTATGTGAAGTGACACAAATGGTACCAATATTGCATTTAGGCCTTTACCAGCAGGCTTTTTATATCCACATTAATTTCTTACGGTACTCTTTAACCACCACACTGGTACGACTATTGTGGCCAGTGTCGTAGCAAACAGCCTATATTACACTGCTTCTCATCCAATATTCAATTTGCCCACTTTGCAATTATACTCTCCTTCAGCATTTGAAATAAACGCACATGTGCACCATGGCATTTCCTTCTTGCTTACATTGGTTAAGTGGTTAAGATTGACCAAAACAATAACCTAATTTCCTGTTTGACTAGATGCCACAGCACAGAGTAGGCAGAAGGAGGCAAGCAGACTGATAGTTTCAGCTGTAGAAGAAAGTGATTGGAAGTGCCAAGGACAACACAGGAAATGACTGTGCAGACTTGATTGTGGGGCTGAGGGATGATGCAGCTCAAAGAGTTCAGTACATTTGGCTACGGAGCGAGTGACAGAGTGCCGCTACCCTTCGACCGCCTCAATGTCAATGACGCAGAACACGGACGACCAGAAGTCGCAGAAGTGTAAATCAATTTGGCATAGAGCTGCATGCGTTGCCTTTTGCTCTTAAGAATGTCACTCTAATACGCTGTATAATACATTGCTGAAGCACTGAGTATTCCGAAATAGAATGGCACAGAGGAGGGGGTACGTTTCAAAACGAGGTGTGCTTTAAGAGGTCATGTCAGCATCAACTTGGAATTTCCAAAGAGCATTAGGATTAATTTCATGCAAACATGAAAAATATGCAAGAGGGCTTACATGGGCTGAACAATGGAAATCGATGCATTATAAATGCAAAGCACGGCACGGCTTAGTAGTATATTCTGAGCAAGAAGCTTACTGGACTAAATTCACAATACAATAAGTTACTCCAACTAATGTAAATAACAGCGTGTAAGCGTTCCAGAAAATGCATTATGCACTCTTGTTAAAAATAACTCCTCTGAGTAAGGCTGGTGAGAGTGGCCAAGAGTGAAGTCACGTCCCTGGAGTGTTCGCCTTTAGTGTGACCCTCATGAGCAATCAATAGAAATGGAAACTTTTCCTGAGTCTCTTACCATACTACGCCTGAGATGAAGGGACGAGCTCACCTCACAAAAGCCATATAAATCAATTGTATGGCAGAGGAAAGTAGCTCTGCCTGTCTCACCCTCATACAGATACACACACACACATGCACACACATATACTCATGTGCATGAACTCCCATGCATACACCAACATACACACACTTACACAGACACATGCACACACACACTGGTAAATTAACATAAATGGCAGCACGTTAGCATGTAGTACACTTGGGAAATTAATGCTAATGGAAGCTCAGCCCCTCTCTCTTGTCTCAGATCCTGTCTTACCTGGATAGATCTTCTAACACAGGGACCTACACAATATCAATCAGTGTGTCTTAGCTGTGAAGCGCTCTCTCACAGATAAAGAGCTTATACATGAAACCTCTGGAAATACACTTGAGCTTGACTTGTAAAATCAGTATTGGAGAGTCGAGGAGGCGAAGAGAAAGGATGTGAGGAAACGAGCAAATAGAATAGCATTCTCTATTATGTTTCCTTGCATCCATGTGGCCTCTCCCCTCTTCATCTCTTTGCCTCCAAACATATTATTCTTGGACGTACAGAAATATATATATCCTTTAACTACCAAAACACCCTGTTTCTCTGGTGCAGATACCTTTTTCCATTACTTCTCTGTGACCAGAGAATAAGGAGTATGTCCCAATAATCTCTCCTTCTTCTTGAAGTGTGCTCTCTGATACTACTCCCCACAAATGTAAAAGCATTAGATTGATGTAGGCATGGGCTAGAGGAGTTTCTTATGACTGTCATTTCCTGTCAAATCAATTAAGGGAAGTGCACACTTCAAAACAAAGGAGAGATTTTTGGGATGCATCCTAGGAGTGAAGAGGGAAGAATGAACAAGAAAAGTGATGGTGCTTTTCCACTGGAGGGATTTAGACTGAGACACACTTGCCATCCCGTGTAGCTCAGTTGGTAGAGCATTGCATTTCCAATGCCAGGGTTCTGGGTTAAATTCCCACTGGTGACCAGTACGAACAAATTTGAAAATGTATGCTATGGATAAGACTGTCTGCTAAAAATCTAATCCAACTAGGCTTGGTCACGTGACGTTAAAGGTACTTAGGACAGGTATCAAGTAATGCATTGAGTTGAACAGTTTATGTTTCACCATCAGTCTGCTACTGTACAGTTACACTACCAGTACATTTCTGTAGTATTACTGTACCATTCATTAGCCATAACTGTGCAACTGTCACAAAAGAGGATGTTCTCGAGACAGCAGGGTCTGTAGGGTCTCATTTCAGTTGTAGTAACAACAGTCTTACCATGTTGCTGTAATTCTTGTGGTGTATATTTTATTCCATTACCGTACATGCATGATCGAACAGTAGAGTGGAAAACACATGACGAGTATAATTAATAGCCAACAACATGAATTTGCCCCACAAAATGACAACATGAATTAGCTGTTTCTAGTGATAACCAACAAGCATATTTTCCCCTGGAGGCAAACACTTGTGATTGTGAATAAAGGCTTTGAAGTCAGAGGTGGAGCGATGATGGAACCATTTTCAAGGTAACAAGTCTCCTTTGATGCCTCTTGCCTCTTGTATTGTAGGCTACTGTAGTAGGCCTACAATACAGAGATGATTGCAAATGACAGTGGTGATGTGTCTCACTTCACCATGGAGAAAATAATTCTCAACCAACAGTTCTATGAACTGAATAGAACATTTTCTGGTTTTGTTGCACCCATCGTTTCTGGTTTGTTAAAATAAATAGATCCCTCTTCCAGTAACATTTTAAAGGCATATCTGAGACTACTCAAAGGAATACAATATGGTTCAGAGTGTTGTAGGATGTTAGTCCATTAGTAGCCTATAATAAAAACATTGGTAGTGTAGGTCTAGCCTATAAATAAAACACTATTTCTCTTAAAGATACCTATTAATTACATTGTTATATTGTGATCCAGTGAGTTCTCATGTTGCGTGATCATTCAAGTATGATAATTGCATATACTGCAGGTACAGTACATTAGAAGTAAGTAGGTTATTTGAAGTGTACAGTACAGCACAGTACAGTACAATACAGGGCAGATTTATAAACTGGGGCAAGTCTTTCATGTGTGATTAAGTACCCTCCATACACACACAGACACATACACACACACACACACACACATACAGTGAGAAACCACAGTGAGAATTATGCTCACCCACATTGAGGAAGTAAAAAAGGTCATTGGATGTTAGCATGTTCACCACTGAGCAGATTCTGTCATATCAGATTTGATATAGTGCACTAGACTAGGCTGATACATCTCACTTTCTAAACTCATGGGACAGACACTTTTCCTGCATCATATTACTGACTGTCGGACACTTTCACATAAAACATTTATCACCTTAATAATAAAGGAAACCTCTCAGAGACGGCATCTATGAAAAATGTGATCCAGTATTTTCCATTTCCAAAAACAAGTTTTTAAAAATGTAGATTTTATATTTGTTTTATATTTGTATTTTTGTTGTCATGCTTATTCATTCTGTATCATTTTGGTAATTTGCTTACCTGGTTAAATAGGCCTATAACTTGCACGTCCATTAAATTATATGGAGATGATACTATAAAACAATGTATACTTTATAATATTAAAACAAGTTAATATTTTAACAGCTATGATAATGTAACTGTAGGTAGACCGACTGATGTGTTCAGGTTGCACGCTTTGGGTCTGGAGAACCTGCATCATGCCTTATTGTGTTGCTCTGGCTTAGTGACACAAGACAAAGTATTTTGTCAACTGGATATCATTTTAATTCGAGGTCTCATCTATCTCTTCCTTCATAGACAGGTGTGCGGACGACCGACTAGGGCTAGATCTCGTTTTTAAAATGATGGAGCCATATAGTTTCGCTGAGTGCTTGGAATATGCAAAGGCTTTTCTCCTGTACATCTCTCCCTTCCACATAGATATCATTAGCAGAGTGGACAGTACTACCCCGCCCAGCGTCAGTAGACAAAGCCCTGCTATCACGCACCTATCCAGGTGTGCCCCTACCCAGGCACTTTCAATTTCCAGCCTCTCCATCTCCCTCGCGGACACGCTCTCCGGGTCCACTTTGACCTCGCGAGGGACTGCATAGGATATAATCACTAACGAGATCCCAGTGACTAGGAAAGTGACCGCGCTTATAAAACCGTAATCTGCAGATGCCCCCGAACTTTCTGACGCGAGATCATCATCTGACATTAGCGAGAGCTCATGCAACCCCTCCGGCCGAATGTCGCTCGCACGGTCATTAGGCCTACACCAGGATTTGTGGATACTTTCCCCGCTTTTCCCAGGGCTTGGCAGGCGCAAATTCACATTCTCGTCGACATAGGTGAAAGATGTCTCTGATTCCTCGTCGCAGCACACTCTGACCTTCTCCACCGCAGGGTGACAGTGTTTAAAATGCGGACCTCCGTTATGGGGAACCGTCCTTGGTGCTGAATTACACAGTCCTTTGCAGCCTGGAGTTGAGATAGAGAGCGCCCCTCCGGCTGAACTGCTCGCTTTACGAACATGAACCGGATTGGAACCCCAGTCAAGGACGCAGGGAGGATCGGGTTGTCTGCCTCTTGCTTCCTTATCTATATAAAGCAGCTCTACAGAAGCCATTCGATTCTTTCCGCTGGTTCACTTCAATTATTTTCCCACGTCGTTCTGAGTCCGCAGCATCCCTGATGAGAAATAATTGACAAAGCATATGTCACATAGGGCCTGATTATTAAAAACTATAAAATAATTGCATGGGGAAAACAGCAGCCACCTGTGCGTAATTTGTGGCTCTTCAAGCGCATTTTGGGCAAGTATGTAGAAATACTTAGCCTAAAAATGTACAATTGTTTGGGTTTAAATAATTTGCCCCGTGTATACAAAGCGATTAAAGTGACAGATTAGCAGTATCCAATTAGCGTGCAATCCCCGTAAACCCGATTATCTGTAATTATTTTTCAAATATAATGTATATCATATTATGGAAGAACACACTTCTCTATACCTAGTCATGAGAAGTATACATAACTGTATCATATGGCACATACAATTTCCACATACAATTATGGAGATAAATCATTTCAGTAGGCTGTTTTGTGTGGGAAAGGGAATGGGTTTGAAGTAGATAAAACGCTTTCCATGCCTTGCAATATGCTTATTCACAATATCGCTGTGAAATGTTGAAGATGAATCAAATAGCGTGATAGTTTTTGCGATGTGTATTTGGAGCATGCATAGTCTTCCCTATAGCCACATTGCATCTGCTTAGTGTGCTCAGCTAATATAAACTACTGTATTTCAGGAAACAAATCACATAAAAGCACTTACTTCTTTAGAATTCATTATGTCGAATTTTCTTCATATGCCAGAATACTTTGTATAGACGAATCATAATAGATCGATGACTAAATGCCTTAAACGAAAATGAAAATGTAGCCTCGAGTCCTCGTCTGCTTGAGAGGAAAGATTTTCGCTGTAGTCCCTCCCTCCCACGCAAGGTTTAAGCTGCCTCGCTATGGTGCTGAAATGAGCTGGCTACCCCGGTACCCTTGAACAGATGCAGATTACTTCGGTGTGCATTCAAATAAACACACACCAGAGAGGATTTCATTCTTATGGACCTCTGCATTTGAAGTCCATATAGACTTGTGTTAAACAAAATGTTGCCCCTAAAGTATCAACCTTATCGAAATTCGATGTCGTTTATTTTATCAAATGTCAATTAATGTTATTAGAGCTGTGTTAATAATCTTCTCAAGATGTATACTTCGTGTAGATGCTTGGTTGCATCAAGTGAAAACATGCATAGGCCTCAACCATAGCCAGCCTACAGTGAATTGTCAACTGAACCACGTGACAAGGGGAAAGGTGGCACCTTGTCAATTGTACAACTGAAAGCATTCAACTGATATGTGTCTTCCGCAATTAACCCAACCCCTCTGAATCAGAGCGGGTGGCTGCCAGATGCGGGTGGCTGCCTTAATCGACACCCACGTCATCGGCGCCCGGGGAACAGTAGTTGTTGGGGGGTTAACTGCCTTGCTCAGGAGCAGAATGACAGATTTTTACATTGTCGGCTTGGGGATTCGGTGCCCCGGACCCATGGAAGATTAGTGGTCACTATGTCAAAGGCATTATTGAATCCATGTTTAATCTAGAGAGCTAGCCCTGAAAATATTAGTGCATGTCATTCACATATTCTGAGTCCATCCTCATCTTTGTAAAGCTTTAAAGCAATCCAAAAGATACAGTACAATGACTTTCCAGAATGGCGACAATTTGCATTTCAATTGATGCCATTGTCACATCCACCTGCATATTTGTTAGTGTAACTCTATCCCTTTATGCAGCTGTGTCCCATGCACCACAATTCAAAGCTATTGAGGCCATGCAAATATCGAGAGAGCCAACTATTACATTCCAGAGCACAAACAGACAACAGAATCAGACAGAATTGCCCAGTCACACGATGCCAGCAGCAGACCAGTAGCAGTACAGGGTGAAGGACTTTGGCCCATGGCCCAATAAGCTACAGTTTAACAGATGAGGCTGGGAGAGAGAGGACAGAGAGGAGGGAAGTGATTCATCTAGCCAGTTGTTCCAGCAGAGCTTGGGAAGCAATACTGCCCAGTCATGGTTTGGTTTCATGACCCTGCATTATGAGAATGGCCAGGCTGCTGTCTATTCCAAGTATGAACAGAGCTGATACAGTATATGACTGTGTACTTATCTAAAACTTACAGACCATCCGTTGTTATCTGCTACAGCTAGGCTACACCACTCTGCCAAGGACAAAAAGCCCTGCATGCGGTAAAGACAGCAATCCAGAGGCCAGTACATCTTCATAGAGTGTCTCATGCCAGTGGCACATCTATAGGGAGAATGGGCTGTAGATGATGAACATGGATATGCCACTCCTTGTGCATTATCTTTTAGGGGATAACACATTTAGATTCAGATTCCGAAAACACTCATGTCCTCAAAGAGGCCATTCCTTTTGCAGGAATCACAATCAAGACAAAGTAACATATTAAAAAACGACATCAAAATAGCAAAGGATCGACATCCACGTAAGTATGCTGGATGTACAAAGAATATGTATGGACTATAACAGTCTTGACGCTTTTTATAAAACACCATACTTATTATTGCAGTATAGATGGGTTGTGGTATTTAGTTATCTGTTATGGTACGGAGGTGCGGGCATTGTACTGTACATAAATAGAACAAAACCTAAGCACTAAACAATAACCAGCTAATGTAAACAGTAAACAACCTCCCACTGCACATGCCCATGTCATGTGATGATATACGATTAGATAATCTATTTTACTTATTTCAATTACATTTCTGAGCAATTTCAAGTGTAGGGAAGGAAATATGATCAAGCATCAGCCTCTGGGCATCTGAAGGCCAATGCTTGCTGGATTAATAATGCAGGTGGCTCAGTGGCGTATGCCTTAGAGATTGTTTTGGAGAGTTGGCACGCAAACCCTAGCTGCATTTGAGATGTTTTGACACCGTCTTTCAGGGGAGGACAAGGCAGGGTGGCTAGAGCATTACGAGAAAAGAAAATGACCTCAGGGACTCTATTAGAGAAAGAAAAGGAGGGAGTATAATAGAGAGATAGGGAGAAGTAGAGAGAAGTGAAAGACAGAACTAAAAGGCTGGGCATCCGAGAGTGGTTGTAGAGGTTGACAGGATCATCAAATATTCAGTAGTTGGCACTGAAGGTTCATTGAATGGTTTTCCTAATTGGACCAAGGTCTTGCCCTGACATGGATACCGTGGGTTATGTTGTAACTTCTCACAATGTAGTGCTGTTTTCTCTCATTTGAATATCAATCAGCTTTTTTTTGGTATGCCTTTCAGAAGGAATACACCTCATAATATGGAAGCAAAAAACAGGAAGGCAAGGCTGTGTGTGTGTGTGCCCAAGATTGTCAGCTTAAAGAAGACATTCATCTTTTGATGAAAAGATAAAGAGATAAAACATTTTTTTTTTGGAACAATCATTAACTCATGCTGCTTATTCGATTAAACTTCTAGGCAGGGATAATTGATTATCATTTTCTGTCTACCCGCACTCTCTGCATTATAATTAATTTAATGCTATCAACTAAGGCCTCTACCATGCGTGGCTTGCTTTGCATACTAATTTATCAATTCTATGACTTGCCCCTAAATGTCTATGCAACTGAAATATTAGTCCTATCTCTTCATGACATTTAGACAATTTTACTGTATTTAATTATAACATTATTACACCATACAGTTGAAAATCTTGTTTTAGAGTGGGCAATATTTGCTATTATCGTGATCAAACCACACCATGGGGATTTAGTGTTAGGTCATACAAACAGCTCTTTGGTGTTTTTGTATGCAGAGCATACTTTTGCAGGAAAGCTGTTTATTATGGAAAACACACAGGTTTGAAGCAGGGATAGGTTTTGTTCATTAGTCAAATTAAATAAGCTCGACTTCAGGCCAAATGTCATTCATTTTTGGAGATGAAACATGCCAACCTTGAGAAGTCTGTTGGCAAAGTAACTACGGCAAATATAAAATATAAAACAAACCTTTCTTTTTGTTGTTGTGAGGTTAAGCTTGAAAGTTAAATTAGAAAAGGAATGTTCTCACAAAATGCTTTGTAATAAATCATTTATGGAATTAGCATAACATATAATTACATCACAGTCAAAACTTTTATGAAATAGATATTCATAAATTCATGGACTCCTACCTGACAACCCTGCAATAACTTAGCCAGATACACATTCACGTTTCAGTTTAAGATGAAAGATAATCCATCACAGCCAGTCAACTATGACCCCAACATTTTAATATATATATTTCAGACTACTCGCTCAGCAAACACACCCAGGAGATTATTTAGCCTATAGGAATACCCCCCTCCTGAGAGACTGCAGCAGTTCAGAAATTGAAATACGTTTGGTGATAATAGAGGAAACTTGTCCACATGGTGAAAAACAAAGGGAACAAAAGCAGTTTTTACCTCTTCCTCTATAATATAACATTACCATTTTGCAAGAGTGCAGTTGAATTCATTCAGTGATGAATTAATCTGCATTAAGAAGTCACAGTTTTCATAATTATCCCCCTTGAGTATAATTGGGTCTGCTATGAGGAGCAAAACAAAAGCACACCTTTGTGGTGGATGCATTTCCCCAAGTCCCTCTATTTGCAATTTGTCCACAAGATGGCAGTGAAAGCCCATTCAAATAATACTTGTAAGTACCTGCAGAATCACGCCTATGTGATTATGAGAACACTCCATTGATCAAATCACATTTGTTTTGTGAGCGGTGTCCATGACTATTATTTAGGAGGTGTGGTATATTAATATATGAAATATAACTATTCTCTTACTGAATCATGCTTAAATGTCCAATCACAGTAAGGTTTTAGAATGGGATATTTTTATCGGCCATTTGCACATTAATTGTTATTTTTGCTGTAACAGCACTCAACACACCACCCTCGACAGACTGGAAACAACAAGTACCTTGCTCCAGGGCACAACAGCAGTAACCTGACATATTGATGCCAGCAACCCTTTGATTGAGTTAAATAAAGGTTAAATAAATAAATACAAATAAATTGACGTCCACCCAGAGATTTATCACATCAGCCTTGGGAGTCGAGGCCCCAAATCAACCCTTCAGTCTGTATCGATAACATATTAGTCTGAGGTCATTTTGAACCCCTATAGTGAAGGCATTGTGCTTATGGTGTCCAATTGTAATTAGATGTCTCTCTCCATCTGTACTTTGAAAATGTGTGATCTTAACCTCCTGAACTCTGCCTGTGAGGACGGATGTAATAAATTCAGTTCATGGAATACTTTACACATTTATTGTGCTTAAAACCCCCTAGAGTCGATTGATGAATCGGTGCGTCAATCTCGCTAACATAATACAAAAATCCCCATCAAAATCTGTCAATTTAAACCAGCACTGTGGCAATTCCACATCTGTGGTGAAAGGTGGCAGAGCTAGAGTGGTGTATGTCAGACCATGACACAAAACCTCTGTAGCGTCTGAACGGTTTGACTTATAAACTATTATGACCACTCTAGGGGAGACTCTCACAAACACAATGGTGGTAACCAGTACCGTTAAAAAAAAATGAACGGAAGTATTGCGGTAGTTTTGTACCTGCCCAAAAAAGGGATTAAATATGTAAAATAACCTTCAAAAAGTGTGTGCAAAGCTGTCATCAAGGCAAAGGGTGGCTACCTATAAATATATAAAATATATTTTGATTTGTTTAACACTTTTTTTGGTTAATAAATGATTCCATATGTGTTATTTCATAGTTCTGATGTCTTCTCTATTATTCTACAATGTAGAAAATAGTAAAAATAAAGAAAACCCCTGGAATGATTAGGTGTGTCCAAACTTTTGACTGGTACTGTACATTTTAGTCATTTAGACACTGTGATTCAAAATTACACTTTGGTTTGTTAAACGTAAAAACTGAATTGATAGCGGCGATAGTCTATCATAAGAGTTGGAGGCGTGGCCTAATGGGGGCGTGGCTTTCACGTTGTAATTTTGGGCCACCCGTGAGAGTGAATGTCATTTCAGGTATTGTGCTTTTGTTTTTTTATGATTATATGTTCTCTGCCAGCACTGACTCTTAAATGATATCTGTGCAAGTAGTGTGATACTAAAAAGCCTGGAAAGGTTTCCGTTGATGTAATGGCCACCATTTGGTTACAATATTCTAATAAGTTAATGTGAAAGTCTTATGTAAAGAAAGTGTTTGGAGTCATTTAATCATGCAATGTAAGCAACATAATATCTCGAATTACAGGAAACTGATTTCATTGCTTGCAACCCAATTTAAAATGTGGATAGGTTATTCCAAAGTGAAATATCTACTTGGTAAAACATGAAAAAATGGGTTTTATATATATTAGTTTGTATTTATGTTGTTTTTTAGGTTTAACCAGAAAGCCAAAGTAAGTTCAGTGCTGGCTGGCTTGCCACTGCACCTAAGCAGGGTTGCCCCCAGGGCAGTGATTGGGGACATTGCCCTGTCTTTCTGATGGGACGTTAAACGGGTGTCCTGATTCTCTGTGGTCATTAAAGATCCAATGACACTTATCGTAAGACTAGGGATGTTAACCCCAGTGTCCTGGCTAAATTCACAATCTGGCCTTCATACCATCATGGCCACCTAATCATCCCCAGCTTCCAATTGGCTCATTCATCTCCCTTGCAACTATTCCCCATGTCTTTGCTGTAAATGAGAATGTGTTCTCAGTCAACTTACCTGGTAAAATAAGGATTAAATAAAAAAACATCCTCTGAATGTTCTGTTGAACCCAACTTTAAATAGGACCACGAGGAAACCTGCAGGAAATGTTTATGATGAAGTACTGAAATTCCCACCGAAGAACATTGTTTCTGAACTATTTGAGAACATTCCCAATGTCAAACCAGTTGGAGAACTTTCCTAGAACATTACCAACATTTTTATGAAATGTAACCATGTTTTAACTTTTATGAAAAGTTCTGTTAAAGTAATGAAATACCAATATATACTTTTTGGGGTAAAGTTCCTTAAACATGCTGATAATGTGCCTAAGCCAAGCAACTATCCTGCACCGTTCCCAGAAAGTTGTGGGAAGGTTTAATGCAAAATGACAATAGGACAACCACGCTCTCACCAAGCTCTATGAAATATCTAGTTCTCAGAACGTTATGTGCTAGCTGGGAGGTCAATGCAAGTATGAGAAAGACACTGAACATGTGTGATGTCATGATGTCCAAGCATGACTTTCAGACAGCCAATACATCTGAAAAGTCAAATTTGAGTAGGATTTTACAGATTTACAACTTGAAATATAGGTTTGGTAATAATCAAATATAACAGTTGGCATTGAATCATATATTTGGCTTATATATTTTGTTTCACACAAATGTGGTTTTCTAAAATTGAGAAGCCCTAACTCATTTGTTGTTTTAGGCTTATCCAAATAGTACATTTTTACTGTGTACATGTTTTAAGTCCATTGTTAAAATTGAAGTCCCTGCTCTATCATGCATGCATACACTGCTTTTCTGTTGGCTACAACCACACTACCAGAACAGCTGGTAGAGAGTGGAGCCACAGTCAACACGCTCTTTGGAGCTCTGTGTGTAATGAGAAGGCTGTCTTCTCGGACTGGAGCAGCGCACGCCATGTCACACCTCTTTATTTTACCTCTTTGCTTTTACTGGCAGTTTGCCTAACTTCGTGCATAAAGAGGACTCAAACATGGGTGAAGAGCACCAACATCTTCGTATTAATCGAATATATTTTGCTCGATTTTATATGATATATCTCTTTCATAACCTCATGAAATTAGTTAACTTTTATTTTAGATAAGTAATACAAAATACTTTATTGAATAATGACCTGGTTTTGGAACTAATAGATTTTTTAAAGGGAGCTCTCTTGCGGCTATTTTAAATGTAAAGTCTATGTCTGAAATGAATTACTCCTCCAAGTGAAGTGTACAAAACTAAACCATGGAAAATGTTACTTTAAATCCAGATAACCAGACGCTTGGTCCATGGACTGATTATAGCATGGAATACAAAGTGGTCAGCATATTTTTTGTGATCCTAATCTGTGGGATAGGAATAATTGGAAACGTTATGGTGATACTAGTTGTTCTTACAACCAAACACATGCGGACACCCACCAACTGTTACCTGGTGAGTTTGGCGGTGGCCGACCTGATGGTTCTGACTGCGGCGGGACTGCCGAATATTACACAGAGTTTGTATGGAGGAGGCTGGGTGTACGGATACGTCGGGTGCCTTAGCATAACTTATTTCCAATACTTGGGCATCAACGCGTCTTCATGCTCCATCACCGCGTTCACCATTGAGCGGTATATAGCCATATGCCACCCCATAAAAGCGCAGTTTATGTGCACTCTGTCAAGAGCAAAGAAAATCATAGTGGTGGTTTGGGCTTTTACCTCGCTCTACTGCGCCTTGTGGTTTTATCTGTCTGACACGAAAGAGTTGATTTACGACAATATTACCTTGGTCTCGTGCGAATACAAAGTGTCAAGAAATCTTTACCTGCCAATCTACTTCACTGACTTTGCCGTGTTCTATGTGGTGCCCCTCATGCTAGCCACTGTTCTGTATGGATTTATCGCTAGAATTCTTTTCCTCAACCCATTGCCGGCAGACCCCAAGGAAAATACTAAAAAGTGGAGAAAAGAATCATGCCAAGGAAATAGGATGATGAGCACCAACAATTCATCCTGCAGCACAACTGCCCGCTCTCGCAGGCAGGTAAGTTGCCACTATTGTTTTAAAGTTTGTTATCTATTAACGGTGTGTCTACAGTGTAATAACTACAGTGTGTCCGTGTGTGCGTGACTCCAGTATAATTAGATTATGAATTCAACAGATTCATAATTGCACTGGTATGATATGTCGTGATATGTCAAGAATACACTGTACACTCTTACAAAAATTGCTTCCAAAAGGGTTCTTCGGCTGTCCCCATAGGATAACTCATTTTGGTTCCAGGTAGAACACTGTGTGGAAAGGGTTCTACCGCAAACCAAAAAGGGTTCTTCAAAGGGTTATTTTATGGGGACAGCCGAATAACCCTTTTAGGTTATAGATATTTAAGACCTTTATTTCTAAGAGTGTATGATAACATCCTAGAGAAGTGAACATTTGCCCTCTGGGCACAGACGTCAATTCAACGTCTAATCCACATCTATTCTACGTTAGTTCAACGTAATTTCATTGAAACGACGTGGAAACAATGTTGATTCAACCAGTGGGTAATCATTGGAAGTAGGTTACAGTGTGCAGCACGAGCAAGTCAACATGCAACAAACCACGTTAATATTGACTCATAAAGCCTCACCACTATGCTGACAGCACACGTCACTGAATAATGTAGTTTGTAACACATATAGAGCATACAGAGCACCTGAGACTGAGCATGCGAATGGGAGGGGTGTGAGTTTATCTGAAGAGTGGATTTTCAAGTATTGTGGTGCCAGCAGCATGTTATGGGAATGCTTGTCACCAGCGGGGACTTGAGACAGAGTACCGGCAAAATAAATACTGGGGTACGTGTACACCATACCGGTTGAACATGAGCCAACACAATATTTAAAACGAAGATGCCAAGAAACCTGTAGGATATTTATCATTAACACATGTCACCCTCATGAAAATTAGTGAATGGACTATAAAACTTGTAGAATAGCCTCAAAATGTGATGTGGTTCGACGATAACAGTGACATTTTGTGAAGGCAGAGATGAGTTGCCAAGAACGAGATGTGAGTGGACAGTGAACTCAGTTTACAAGTGTAGGCCTAATGAATGAGAATCACAGAAGGTAATTCCTTACACTTTTTGGTGATTTGTAACAGATGTCTCTTTCCATTCATCAAATGGCCGCTGCACAGCGCACTGTATGTATGTGGGAATTATTTTAGAGTGGACTAGCATGCTGACCACACCGCTCGCGTCGCATTCTTTTGCAAAAGAAATGTACACATGCATGTTATTCAACAACAGCGTGATGCTCAACGCTTCTGGTGTGGGTGAACAAAATCTATGTGCGTGGCGCACGCGGACACACGCACGTGTCCGGTTTGGTCAGTATGTAACGTGCAGGTTGCCAGGCTTACAGGAGCCCTTTGAAGTAATTGAAGTAATCAAATAACCCCATCCCCTAAATGGCATAGACTTTTAGAGGTTAATGTGGCGTTAACATAACCAGCCATTTTCATCTGATTGTCAAACAATTGCCAAACTGTTAGGACGCTACAGACGTTTCGTGAGAAGACCAATTTTTCGGGATGTCTCATGGTCAGACAAACATCGCTGTATCTCGCCCACCTTCCACCGCAGATGCGTAAGGCATCCACCACAGATGTGTAAGACTGGCATAGGTGGATTGAGATGCAGCCCATGCAAAAAAAAAAACGGATATCTTCAGGTTAAACTGACAGATTTGTATGGGATTGTTTTTAAATTATGTTACTTAGATTGATGAACGGGTGTATCAATAGACTCTTCGTTAACAGGTAATACATTTGAAAAGTTAAAACGACACATTTTTACTATTAGGTCCACAGAGATCCTATTAATTGAATAGGGATTCTATATGTAATTCTACCTGTAAGAAATTAAATCTATAGTACTTTCACCCCTGATAAAAATGAAAGTAGCAAAGCCCAGGTAAAAGTTAGAGGAAAACTGCCTCAGTCTTCTATTTTTCAGCAGGACAATTACACACATTTTAATGCCAAAGACATACCAGAATGGCTTTCCAGGAGATGTTAAATGTCCCTGAGTGGTCCAGTCTCAGTCCTGAATGAAATTGGCTTAAAAATCTGAGACCAGGTTTGAATATTGCTGTCCATCAATGACTCCCAACCAAATTTACTGAGCGTAAGCAATGTTGACAACAACAACAGCTATACATGTATGCTGCCTGAAGAGTTGTGCAAAGTTGGTAGAATATTAGAAAGAATTATTCACAGCTGTAATTCCACCAAGCATTAACTCTGGGGTGTGAAGACATACGCACTCAAGACATCTTAGATTTTATATTTGTAATTAATTAGGTTACCTTTGTTACACATCCTCAGCCTTGTCTGTACATGGACCAAGCTAGCCTTGGGCTCTTTCTGTCTCGGTGGCATAGACAAAAAAAGACAGATGATGGATCTGTGCTCACTGCTAGGTCATTTAACAAAACAAGTCAGGATAAGGCTCTGACATAACAAACACATCTCTAACTGGCCTAGCGATGAATGGAAACCAGTGCAATCCATGCCACTTACCAGGGCCTGATGAATTACCTCAAAAGATCAACATTGAATAAGGATAGTGATCAGGAATCTTCCCCTAGTAATGATGATAGTGGCCCTTGGCCCTATCCAATGATAGTGGCCCTTGGCTCCTTGGCCCTATCCAATAAGAGACACATCGCTGGCGTGAGACCTCACAACATAAATAAGGATGATAGAGTTTAATATAAACATTATCACATCATAATTATATTTGCAATTAAACTGCTCTCTAGGCTCTGTTGGTTTAGTCTTACAGTCTCTTCAGCCTATGGTTGATATTAATTGTCAGAGGATTCTCTCTGACCCATTTCAACCACTTTTCTTTGCATAGCAGGAACAGAACATTTTTCATGTTCATGTCAAAATGTTTTTACAGGGGTCAAGCTGAATTCTATTCTTTCCCATATCTTTTGATGAAAATGGCTGTTGATTTTCTTCCATGTGTTGTTGTCAGGTGACTAAGATGTTAGCTGTGGTGGTGGTACTCTTCGCCCTCCTCTGGATGCCCTACCGGACGCTGGTGGTGGTAAACTCCTTCCTGGACAAGGCTTACCTGGACCACTGGTTTCTACTCTTCTGCCGCATCTGCATCTACCTGAACAGCGCCGTCAACCCTGTCATCTACAACGCCATGTCTCAGAAGTTTCGCACCTCCTTCAAGAAGTTGTGTCACTGCGGTCCGCAGCGATTGGAGAAGCCGGTGTCTTACAGCGTGGCCCTGACCTACAGCGCCATCAAGGACACAACCAATGGAGAGAGCCCTGACCACTTCACTACCGAGATGGACGAGCTGGCCACGCCCACACCCAGTGACCAGTTCCTGCCCAGCACCAGGAGCATGTCATTCGAGGACCCCTCTCTGTCAGGCAGGGTTGCCCTTAGCACTCCCTGACGGAAAAAGTAACTCCAATGATTATCTGAAAGGATCTTCTTATCCTTAAGCTCTAGTTTGTGAATTCTATTCTATAACTCATTTTCTGCAGAGGAATTAATTTAATATTTGAGCAGTACAACGGCAAACATTAAATACCAAAAATGTGTTGTTAATAGAGGAAGGAATGCTTAATTTCTTTATCTAGCATGGTGAAAATATATTCTCCCCTCTGTAGCCATCTTAGCACAAAGCACCCAATTATAGGCATTGTTTAAATCAGTCCTAAACATTGTGTGACACACACATTTAATTTGCAAGGTAATACTGCTTTCACTGCTTTCACATACTGAGCAACAGTTTCCATCTCTGTAAGGTGTTTTCCTACAAGGGAAAAATAACAAGGGAAAGATGGTATCCCTCTTTTTATCTAGAGAGGTCTAGGCCAGGTACTCAGTGTGTGTGTGTGTGTGTGTGTGTTTATGTGTGTTTAAAATATAAGCTCACTCTACAGGAGGAGTCAAACTGTCTGGCCTAAGTTGTTTGAACCATCCTGCTACTTTGCATGTTTGAAAACAGCACAGAGAGAATGTGATCTCTGACCACATTTCAAAGGCAAAATTCAAAGGAGGCAGAGTATTAAAACCATCTCTGCTCTAGGGGTGTAAATATCACACATTGCTTTGAAACCTGCCTGTCAGAGAAATAGAGATGAGGTGGGATGAAATTTCTTTAAAGGTTCCAGATGATGAAAAGGACTGATAGCAAAGCAATGACACGCCAGATCTTTCATCCGTTTGATTGCTCAATGCCATTTGACTTTATAGTAACCTTATTGGTTACTATAAATCAGGTTCACCTGATATGGAACATTCCAAAGGGGCTAGTGTCAAAAATGCAGCATGGTTAAACATCCTGCTGTAACCATAATGGACTACTGTGGTGTGGATTCAATCAAAATGAGTTGAAAGGTCCAGAGTCCATAGTGAGAAAGATCTTTGATGACTCAGACACCTGGGTGGTTGATGGTTGTCTCTAGATCAGGGGCCTGACACGACCAGACCAAACATTATGTTGACAACCGCAACAGCAGAGACTGATGGTAGCATTTCCCCTTAATGGATCCCCCCCAAGCACATCCCACAGAGCAGCTATTCCCAAACTGGGGTAAGCGCAATGCCGTCAGGGGGTACGCCAAATAAAAAGGTGATTCACATGAAATAAAAATAATGAATAATTCTTCACATTTTCAAACAGTCCATTTATATTTTCCAATGGGGCTATACATTTTGGTGAGGTTTTTTAACACCTGAGTAGCCTTGTTTCACTGCCAAAAATAAAATTAAACCATCTAGTGTTCAGCGAAATAACAACACAATGTCAAATACAGGTAGCCTAGTCAAATAATTAACATCTAATCACATTAACCGTTACTCTCTCCACTAACGGTCCGTATGTAGCCAATCGTAGCTGCTGCTCATTCCGTTTAATTGAAAATGTATAAATAGTTACAAAAAGTAAGGCCCGCTTCCATAGATACACATACCAGCTCTATTGGTTGTACTGCTACTACCAGCAGTACTACAGCTGCACCTGTCAACGACACAAGTTGTTCTGCTTCCACGAGCACATCCAATGCTAGCATCAGTACTTCTACATTTGTTGTTAGCCCAGCTAGCATGGACACTGACAGTTGTGAATTTGATACAGCCGAAGAGCTACTGCCCCCTTACCCGGGAAAGCACCGAACAGACAGGGACGTTGGACCATCGAAGAGACGCAAATATTATGAGAACTACATTGATGTTGGGAGTAGTGCCTTTTCTCAGCCACAATGTGTTATATGTGCAAAAGTACTTTCTCACAACTCGATGAAACCTTCACTCTTGCGCAGACATTTAGAAACAAAACATGCCAATTTGAAAAATAAGCCACAGGAGTTTTTTGAGCGAGAATTAAGACAACTTTCGAGTAGTAAGACATGTATAAAAGCAACAGATACCATGAACAACAGATATCGTCTTATATGGTGAACTACCGAGTGGCCAGGACAGGCAAGCCCCATACTATTGTGGAGAACTTAATTCTTCCTGCTGACGCGGATATGGCTGGGACAATGCAGGGGGAAAAGGCCCAAAAAACTATACAGACAATGACTTCATCAAACAACACTGTTTCACGACGCATCAGTGACATGGCAGGAGATGTTTTGAAACAATTACTGCTTCGCAAACAAGCCAGTCAATTCTGTGCGTTACAGCTGGATGAGTCAACAGACGTGGCGGGCATGGCACAGCTCCTGGTATATGTCCGTTACGTTTATGGAAACCAGGACAACAAGAGAGGATATTTTAGTACTGGACAGCTTTGTGACATCAAATGGACTTTGGTGGTCAAGATGTGTTGGTGGTCAGTATCTGTACTGATGGCGCAAAATACATGACAGGGAGACATAGTGGAGTGGTAATGCGCCTGCAAGCAGTTGCTCCCGACGCCACTTGGGTACACTGCAGCATCTGCCGAGAGGCTCTTGCTGCCAAAGGAATGCCTGACAGCTTGAAAGACGTTTTGGACACTACAGTGAAAATGGTTAACTTTGTTAAAGCAATGCCCCTGAACTCTTGTGTATTTTCTGCACTATGCAATGATATGGGCAGCGACCATGTAACGCTTTTACAACATACAGAAGTGCGCTATTTATTAATGTTTTTTTGAACTGAGAGACGAGCTTAAAGTTTTCTTTACTGACCGTAATTTGCACTTGTCTGACCGTTTGCATGATGATGAGTTTCTCGCACAACTGGCCTATCTGGGTGATGTTTTTTCTCACCTGAATGATCTGAATCTAGGATTACAGGGACTCTCTGCAACTATATTCAATGTGCGGGACAGAATTGAGGCTATGATTAAGAAGTTGGAGATCTTCTCTGTCTATATTAACAAGGACAACACACAGGTCTTTCCATCATTGTATGATTTTTGTGTGCAAATGAACTCAAGCTTACGGACAATGTCAAATGTGATATAGCAAAGCACCTGAGTGAGTTGGGTGCGCAATTACACAGGTACTTTCCCGAAACGGCTGACACAAACAACTGGATTAGTTATACCTTTCATGCCCTGCCTCCATTCCACTTACCGATATCTGAACAAGAGAGCCTCATCGAAATTGCAACAAGCGGTTCTGTGAAAATTGAATTTAATCAGAAGCCACTGCCATATTTCTGGATTGGGCTGCGCTCAGAGTATCCTGCCTTGGCAAATCATGCTGTTAAGACACTGATGCCCTTTGCAACCATGTACCTATGTGAGAGTGGATTCTCGGCCCTCACTAGCATGAAAACTAAATACAGGCACAGACTGTGTGTGAAAAATGATTTAAAACTGATACTCTCTCCAATACAACCCAACATTGCAGAGTTATGTACAGCCTTTCAAGCACACCATTCTCATTAACCTGTGGTGAGTTATTCACAGTTTTCGATGAACAAATAAAGTTTTATATGTAAGATGGCTAAATAAAGAGAAAAATTATTGATTATTATTATATTATTATTTGTGCCCTGGTCCTGTAAGACCTCTTTGTCTCTTCCCACGAGCCGGGGTTGTGACAAAAACTCACATTCATTCTTATGTTTATTAATAAATGTATCGTATAGTGTGTGTGTGGCAGGCTTACAATGATGGCAAAAAACAACATTTGAGAGTACGCTGACCCTGATGCTAGACGGGGTACGCAGCTGGAGGTTGAATGTTTGAAGGGGTACGGGACTATAAAAAGTTTGGGAACCACTGCCACAGAGCAAAGGCGAGATTAGAGGATTCATCAATGCCAAAGTGTTTTACTTTGGAGATTTAAGGGAGGCTGGTGAGTCATGGTACAGCCATAAAGCATGGGCACAGTGTCAAAAAAACAGAAAGAAAAAGCATTAAAGGAACGAGCATTGATTGAATTTAGAATTCAAATCCGGAAGAAATATACAGTTCATTGTTGTTTATTTTATACTGATGAAACGCCCTTTTGGATGCTGTAAAAATGCTTGCAATTGATTGTTCGGTGCCATGCGAAATGTGTGTTTTCAATGTACGTTTCAGACCTGTTTTCAATTCATACCTTTGTACCATTTAAATTGTCTGCCAGTAGAGCTATTTTGTAATAACGTAGTTTGTTTTGTTCAGTTTTATTGTTTGTTCCAATCAATGTAGAGTATTTTGCTACGGAGCGATCAATGTGGAGCTACGCTGTTCTTCTTTGGTAACACTACAACTATAGTATGTTTCAAAGAAGGTATGTGCACTTTCATCTACTGTCTCCGCTGCTCAGATACCACCATAAAAGGAAGTGGTGCCTGGTAGCGAGTTTGCAGCATAGACACTGTCAGACAAATGATGTTGTGGTGTGATTTCAAAAAGAAAGACATCTATGGACAGTATACAGTTTATCTTCACTCAGCAATGTTGTGTAACCTGGTCTCTCTTGCTGGCAGTTCTCTGCATGGTAAAAACTGCTCTTGCTGTTTGGATGGTTTGTGTTTTGTATTTTGTATTGTTATTTGTCTATAATAAATTGATCATTGATCATGTAGTCTGTCAAATATTGCTAATTACTCTCAGAATGCCGAGATTCATGTGTCATTGTTTGTAGTTAGTCTCTGTATATTTTGACACATCTTCACTGTATTTTCATCAATTCCATTAGGATGCAATCAAAACGTGGTTCCTTTTGCAACTTCGTCAAAACACTATTAACATACTCACATAGTGATTTTATCCAGATGACTGCACCAATAAATACCATGAATTTGAACATAAATGGCAGCTAACAATATGTCAGTTTCCATCTGTCCTTATCACAGCACATTCATTTGGAGTAATACATGGGATATTGGTGTGGAAAGCAGCATTGAAAGCATCCGTTTATTTTTAAAGGTGCACCCAGGTTTTATGCAGTTCTCAAGTGTATTCTTCACACACACTACATTAAATAATGGAGAGTTGTGATGACAACTACATAGTGAATCATCAAAATGTTCTTCATAAATCGTAAATTGAGATATATTGAGACACTAAATGGGATGACAATATTGACCACATCAATCTTTAAACAGGTCCCCTGATTCAGCACTATTCGGAGGACCTGGAATAATCTGGCCCCTTATGAGCAATGCACTCCATTTTTGGATAGTTGGATAGTCCCACTAGATCTGTAAATAGCCTAGCTCAAGCAGACATTAGGTTTACCAGACACACATTTATTTTATTACTGTAAAAAGGATTGTTATGGTAGCAAATTTGCATAAACATGCTGGCAAATGCTTTGTCTACTAACTTAAAACTGCTTTGTTCTTTATAGAGGCTATAAAAGCAGCCTGCTCAGTAGTAACTAGATGAGAAAGACAATAATGAATGAAGGTTGAGGTGAAAGGAAGAAAGGCAAACAGAATACAGATAAATATAATAGCCAACCGCTATATCGTTCAATCACTCTCTATTTTTTTTTTCTTTCTCTCTCACAGTTTTCTTTCTCTCTCAAACGCACTCATACACACGCACACACAAAGACTTCTCCAAAGCTGGGGTAGGCTGTTAGGATTAATACAGTCAGACGTGCCTCAAAGTTGTTTGGGAATGAATGTGTGCATAGCCTGTTAAAAGCATAAACTGGTCCCAAGGACATACCCATTGGTAAAGAGTTTGGGTATCCAGATTTTCCCACGTTATATTCTTCTCTGACTCCAAGGCTGCTCACACACACCTGTCACCCTCTGATAAAGATCTCTGTAAATAACCAGCAAAATACCTGACTTACAATTTTCTCAATTAAATTATATTATTTCAACAGACATGCACAACATGGCCTTTCTGCAAACAGGTTGATATTGTAGGATTTAGGATGAGAAAGCCTAAGAAAAAATGAATACAACTTTTAGACTAAATAAACAAATTAACACAATCTTCCAAAGTCATACCAAGGAACATGCAGTCAGCCATTTTTGTAACTAATTATTTTCAAAACTGCTTGTTAATCGACAATATAATGTTGCTCATACGTGCAGCAAACAATAAACAGTACCAGTCATAAGTTTGGACACACCTACTCCTTCAAGGGGTTTTCTTTATTTGTACTATTTTCTACATTGTTGAATAATAGTGAAGACATCAAAATGATGAAATAACACATATGGAATCATGTACATGTAGTAACCAAAAAAGTGTTAAACAAATCAAAATGGTCATTGTCCTGTTGAAAAACACATGATAGTCCCACTAAGCGCAAACCAGATGAGATGCGTATCACTGCAGAATGCTGTGGTAGCCATGCTGGTTAAGTGTGCCTTGCATTCTAAATAAATCACAGACAGTGTCACCAGCAAAGCACCCCCACACCATCACATCTCCTCCTCTATGCTTCATGGTGGGAACCACACATGCGGAGATAATCCGTTCACCTACTCTGCGTCTCACAAAGGCGGTTGGAACTAAAAATCTCAAATTTGGACTCATCAGACCAAAGGACAGATTTCCAATAGTATAATGTCCATCGCTCGTGTTTCTTGGCCCAAGCAAGTCTCTTCTTATTATTGGTGTCCTTTAGTAGTGGTTTCTTTGCAGCAATTCGACCACGAAGGCCTGATTCACGCAGTCTCCTCTGAACAGCTTATATTGGGACATGTCTGTTACTTGAACTCTGTGAAGCATTTATTTGGGCTGCAATTTCTGAGGCTGGTAATTCGAATGAACGTATCCTCTGCAGCAGAGGTAACTCTGGGTCTTCCTTTCCTGTGGCGGTCCTCATGAGAGCCAGTTTCATCATAGCGCCTGATGGT
Organism: Brachymystax lenok tsinlingensis; assembly: GCA_030435695.1. NCBI lineage: Eukaryota > Metazoa > Chordata > Actinopteri > Salmoniformes > Salmonidae > Brachymystax > Brachymystax lenok. The sequence goes on from CM059789.1 coordinate 77,741,162, forward strand.
TTTTGCGACTGCACTTTAAGAAACGTTCAAAGTTCTTGAGTGTGCAAAGCTGTCATCAAGGCATCAATCAAGGCACTTTTTTGGTTACTACATGATTCCATTTGTGTTATTTCATAGTTTTGATGTCTTCGCTATTATTCTACAATGTAGAAAATAGTAAAAATAAAGAAAACCCTGGAATGAGTAGGTGTGTCCAAACTTTTGACCGGTGCTGTATATATATAAAAAAAAAAAACAAACAAACATATAGCCAACCAACAGTCTGTGTCCCTTCAGCTCCTCTCATCCCTATCTCACCCTCTCCCTCTCTTTTGCCCAAAGAGGGTTGGACAAATGGAGCCAGTGAAGCTGTGGAGCGTAACACATTGACACTAACCTCAACTAACATTTGATGTCCAGGGAGAGACACATTGATCGAGGCTAAAGCTTCGGGCCTCTGTGGGTTGAAAATGAGATGTTGAGCTGGACCGAAGTGGCTGAGAGGAGAGAGGCAGAAGGAAGGAAGGAATAGTTGCAGCACTAGGCTGCTGGGCAGCATGGTTGATGAAATGGCCATGACCCTTTGGGCCTCACTTATAACTGGAGCTGTCTTCTGGCTGTGGGGTTGGAAATGCTGTGCTTCAGAGAGTGACTCGTCTCTGTCTAGTTACAATATGGTCAGCATTCACACACACTACAAGACAAGCACAGGTAGCTGCCTAAATGGACACATTAAAATACTGTATGCATACAGTGCATTTGGAAAGTATTCAGACACCTTCCCCTTTTCCACATTTTGTTACGTTACAGCCTTATTCTAAAATGAATTAAATATTTTTTTCCCATACTCATAATGACGAAGACATTTTATTATATATTTTTTCCCCAAATGTACCGAGACAGGATTGTGTCGAGGCACAGATCTAGGGAAAGGTCCACAAGAACACAGTGGCCTCCATCCAAGTTTGGAACCACCAAGACTCTTTCTAGAGCTGTCCGCCTGGCCGAACGGAGCAATCGGGGGTGGGGTGGGGGGTGCCTTGGTCAGGAAGGTGACCAAGAACCCAATGGTCACTCTGACAGAGCTTCAGAGTTCCTTTGTGGAGATGTGAGAACCAATCAGGCCTTTATGGTAGAGTGGCCAGACGGAAGCCCACTTGGAGTTTGACAAAAGGCACCCAAAGGACTCTCAGACCATGGGAAACAAGATTCTCTGTTATAAATATATATATATATTTTTAAATGTAACCTTTACTTAACTAGGCAAGTCAGCTAAGAACAAATTCTTATTTACAATGACAGCTAACCCCGGCCAAACCCGGACGATGAAACCAAGATTGAACTCTTTGGCCTGAATACTAAGCTTCACTTCTGGAGGAAAACTGGCACCATCCCTACGATGAAGCATGGTGGTGGCAGCATCATGCTGTGGGGATGTTTTACAGAGAGATCCTTGATGAAAACATGCTCCAGAGCGCTCAGTACATAAGACTGGGGTGAACGTTCACCTTCCAACAGGACAACAACCCTAAGCACACAGCCAAAACAAAGCAAGAGTGGCTTCAGGACAAGTCTCTGAATGTCCTTGAGTGGCCCAGCCAGAGCCTGGACTTGAACCCAATCGAACATCTGGATAGACCTGAAAATAGCTGTGCAGTGACGCTTTCCAACCAACCTGACAGAGCTTGAGAGGATCTGCAGAGAAGAATGGTAGAAACTCCCTATATTCATGTGTGCCAAGCTTGTAGCGTTTTACCCAAGAAGACGCAAGGCTGTAATTGCTGCCAAAGGTGTTTTAAGTACTGGGTAAAGGGTCTGAATACTTATAGAAATGTGATATTTTTTTTCATTTGCAAAAGTTCTAAAATCCAGTTTTTGCTTTTTCATTATGTGGTATTGTGTGTAGATTTATGAGGGGGAAAAAACTATTTAATCAAGGCTGTAACGGAACAAAATGTAGAAAAAGTCAACTTTCCGTATGCACTGTATGCAGTGCAAACTAATGGGGCGAACTCAGTGAAGTTCAATCTCTTGCATCTCTGCGTGGCATGGCATTTTTCTGCGTGTTAGTCCTGGAGGAATGGCGCGGACGCGCACACACTCAGCTTAGAGGGAACTTTGGTTGTATCCCACGTATATATAACATTCTACTGGCTGCAAGAATGTTTTTTATTTAGCACAATTTTCTTTAACCAATTTTGGTCTTTAATGCAGAGCGGGCAGATAAGTTCCTTACTTTCTCCCCCTTCCACTTGCCTCTTTAATTTTTGCGGGAATGCTAGTTGGTTGTAATTGTGAATAGAGCCATATATTTTGTTAGTTGCGTGTTTGACATAACTCGTTCCATACTGGTGGACCTGTCCATTCGGTTGGATAACCTGCTGGCTACCCGCGGACGTCCAGAGCGGCTTCTGTCGGTTCCATCCACCAGCACCACCGCTCCGGTACCCATGGAGCTGGGAGATGCTGTGCGTAGGGAGACTGGAGGAGAGGAGGTTCCGTCTCATGCACCATCTGTGGCCGCAGAGGTCACACTGCCGGTCAATGCCGGGTCGGTTCCTCTGGGGATCGAGGCAGGAGGCAGGGTACTCTGGCGTCATCTTAGGTGAGCAGGCACCATTCTCACCCAGAGCCCTCTGTTGCACACTTGTTTTTGTATGTTACGGGAGCTGTTGGCTGTTCTCAAGGCTCTAAAGGCATGGAGACATTGGCTTGAGGGGGCTAAACACCCTTTTCTCATCTGGACTGACCACCGCAATCTGGAGTACATCCGGGCAGCGAGGAGACTGAACCCTCGCCAGGCAAGGTGGGCCATGTTTTTCACCCGTTTTGTTTTCACCCTTTCCTACAGACCAGGTTCCCAGAACGTCAAGGCAGACGCACTGTCCCGGATGTATGACACAGAGGAGCGGTCCATGGATCCTACCCCCATTCTCCCGGCCATCCTGCCTTGTGGTGCCGGTAGTGTGGGAGCTGGACGCGGACATTGAGCAGTCGTTACGTGCAGAGCCGTCTGTACGTTCCGTCTGCTGTTCGTGACCGGTTGATCTATTGGGCCCACACTTCACCCTCCTCCGGTCATCCTTGTTTGTTATAGGTTACAGCTTCCCCCTGATTACCGTATTAACCCCTCGTTCCATGTGTCTCTCCTCAGGTCGGTGATGGTTGGCCCGCTCCAAGAGTCTGAGGTGCGGGAGGTTCCTCCGCCCCCTCTGGACATCGAGGGGGTCCCGGCGTACTCTGTTCGTTCCATACTGGATTCGAGGCGTTGGGCGAGGGGCCTTCAGTACCTCGTGGAGTGGGAGGGGTATGGGCCGGAGGAGAGGTGTTGGGTTCCGGTGGAAGACGTGTTGGACCAGTCTATGCTGCGGGAGTTCCACCTTCTCTGTCCAGAACGCCCAGCGCCTCGCCCTCCGGGTCGTGCTCGAGGCCGGCATCGTCAAGGGGGGGGTACTGTCACGACTTACGCCGAAGTCGGCTCCTCTCCTTGTTCGGGCGGCGTCCGGGGGTCGGCGTCGCCAGTCTTCTAGCCATCGTCGATCCACATTTCATTTTTCATTTGTTTTGTCTGTGTTTTCCACACCTGGTTTCAATTCCCTCATTACATGTTTTGTATTTAACCCTCTGTTCCCCCCCATGTCTATGTTTGGGATTGTTGGTTTAGTGCTTGTGCACATTATTTTGGACTGGTGCATTTCAGGTTATTTTGTGCCCATGTACTCTCGTGTTGTGATACCGTTGGGTGATATATATTAAACGACTATGAACATGACCAAGTTTTGCTCTCCTGCGCCTACACAACCCTTACAACCAGTCCTATTTATCATTTTTCCATAAATATTGTTTTTTTGATCAATTTGTATATTTGAGTTTAACCATAATATCTGTTGTAATATTTGTTATATCTTTTCTGGATGATAAAACTGAAATTACAACCAACCTTCTATGTCTTGCTTTAAAAATATCAATATTTTTGAGATTATTTCATTTTCAAATAACCCAATGTGAGATGTAGTAATCTGATTAATGGGGCCCAGTGGGTCGCTAGCGGGCTCCTCCCGACACTACCAGGGAAAATGTAAAGCGCCAAATTCAAAATCCCAAAGTTGAATTATTAAACATCCACCAATATACAAGTGTTCCATACTCATCAAAAGCTCTGTTTCTTGGCAATATCACAGCGTTGTCAGATTTCAAAAAGGCTTCACGGCGAAAGCAGCACATTTCATTGTTTGAGGCTAGCACCTGACATATTTTTCCCATAGCCATGATCGATAACGACGGTAAAAAAGACACTCCGTGACTTCTGGGTACTGTTGTCATCAAGAGGGCTCACTTGTTTGGTCTTTTTCTCTGGTCTAATTCATCCAAAATGGAAGAAATACACTGTCTCGAGGCTGTTGACATCATAAGGAAGCGACGTGTACTGCATTCATATGCCTTTATATGGTCATTTTCATTAGGGAGGGGTTCCCAAATGAGCATTGTGTCAAAATCACTTTTTCCAGGACAGAAATTCCTCTGGGTTTCGCCTGCTATATGCGTTCTGTTTCACTCACAGACAAATGGTTAACAGTTTTGGAAAATTCAGAGTGTTTCCTATCCAATGGTACTACATATATGCATATCCTATTTTCTGGGCCTGAATGGGAGGCATTTTACTTTGGGCACGCCAGGCTCTCCAAAACGGTCACCTCATGCACTGCTCCCAAAGAAGTTTTAAAGGGAAAAAGGCCATTCTTACTAATCTGCTAGACAACCAGTTTGGATTTAAGTATAGCTTTTGTAAGACTGAAGACTTTAGTGAGAGGTCTAATGCTTTAATATTTAATCATTTCTGCCCTCCGAATACATGTTCATTATTTAAATAGGCCCGTTTAATTTTGTACGGTTTGCCATCAAAATAAAATTGAATATTTTTGGGTCATATAATTTAAAAATCATGTTGTTAGGTGTTGGCAGGGCCATAACCAAATACAGAGGGTAAGCTGGGATTTGACTTATTCAGGGTGATTTTTTCACAAATAGAAAAAGGTATTTTCCTTTCCATGGTAGCAAGATCTTATCTATTTTTGCTAATGTTCTATTAAAATGTATTGTAGTGAGATCATTTCTTTCTTTCGGGATATGAATAACGAGTATGTCCACTTTAACCATTTTCATGGTAAATTGTTCTTTATCAAAAACCTTTTCAAAGTCAGCTATAAATACCATGCCTGGTTTCTCAGATTTTTCATAGTGTTCTATTGTTTCCAGTTCTTGTCTTATATGTGACTGACCGGCTCGATTCTGTCTAATGTAGCAACATTTAAAATTATGTTTTTTTTTTACATTGGATAGAAAATGGTATGTCATACACTACAGTTGAGGAACAATGGGACATTGTTGACAACCTCACTTTTGAAAAAATGTCCCTTGAATAATTTTGGTACACCTACTGGAGAGCTCTTCTTTGTCTACACCCATTCAACATCGTTCACACCATCTTAAACCTTAGCCCCACCCATCTCTTTAAGGATTCACATGAGGCCATGTACTAAACAACCAAAGATTTCCAAACTAAAGTCTGGTTTATACTATAGGTGTGGTCATCAATTTAATCTGGAGTGCCAGAGTGTGCTCTGGGCCTTCGTAAACTTAGAGCGTTGTCAGATTGTCAGTTCGTAAATTCAGAGCATTTCGCTCTCGGAGCATTCAGAGCGCACACTGGACACTCTGACGAGGAGTAGGGTTGATCCCAGTGTTCTGACCTCACAACAGCAGTCAAGCACCCAAGCTATCTGGCTAACATTGGCTAGCTTGCTAGCTACTTCTAGACACAAATGAGAAAAAAGCTCACTCTGACCATTTAACTCGCCCTAGCAGAGCTGGTTATGGTGTTTTCATGTTATCCAGAGCGTTGGTGACTGTAACTGTGCTGCTGGCAACAATTTAATGACGCTTTTTTTGCCAATGTTTACTGACACCGGCCATTTTCAACAGGTGTTGAGCGTTTGTAAATTCGTTAGTTATTCTGCGCTCTGGCACACTCAGATGAGAGTGCTCTGAAATCGGAGTAAATAGCCAGAGTGAATTTACCAGCTATGTCTGTTGACAGTTGTCGCTGTGAAATCATGAATTCTATTGAAATGGTTACTTGCATAGTGGAGTATTTTGTTTAGACATGTAGCTAGCTAGCTAAACAATGAACCATAATCCCAACTCATAATGTTACCACCCTGCATGAATCTGCAGGTAGCTAACCAACCAGGGTCAATGTTAGCTAGCTAACATTAGGCTGTAACTAGCAAAGTAAATGCCCCTGAGATTCGAATAATATTACTACACAGATCATACACGTAACGTTAGCTAGCGAGACACAGTTAACGTTAGCTAGCTAGCTAACAGTACACTTTAACTTGAAATGAAAATGACTTTCGGACAAAATTAGAAACATGTAATATCTGAAAATGTAGCTAGCTAGACTATCTTACCCGTATACATGGATGGACGCTTCTCCCTCTCTGTTATGGATGCCATGGTTGCCATGGTTGCCCTTAGTTTGAAGATGTAATCCGGAGACAGAAGTTTTATACAACAGCCTTCTGTGTGTTCTCTTTTCAACTCTGTCTTCATATTTGCAATCTAATGCCATCTTCTTAGCTATCATACTCTAATTCCACTAATTTAAAAACTCAGTTCTCCAGAAAATGGAGAGCAACCCTGCAGTTCTACTACGTGATATCTTTTTTTTTAAAGCTGCGATAGAAAGGATTACCTATCCATACTGACCAGCTCATGTTATAGACAGAAGCGTGCTACATGGCAGACCAATCCGAACTCATCTCTCCAGCACACTCATTATCTCAGCTAATCGTGGTTGCTGTCTTTTTCCGTGGCTTAACCAACAAGGCACGTCATTTAAAAAATGTATTCGTATTTACAGATGGCATACAAGTTTGTTATTAAGGCACATGAAAGTTCACATGTGCCAGAAGGCACTTCTGCAAAAATACAAATATTTATACAAAACAAATGTATGTTCAAATGGCTCTCCTGTGAAGTAGTGATGCGTGACATACGCCTAGTTTTCTGAAACGAGTCACATATTATCTCCAATGTATCCATGTAAAAACTGTCTGATCAGGATGAATAATGTCCGACAATACCTTTTTAATTCTATGCGTAATTTATTTTGCTAGAATTTTTGCATCACAAAATTTTTATATAGCTGTTAATTTTACATAATTAATATTTAAAGAATCCTTACAATTAACTTTTGTTACTGGAGATGGAGGAGACTGAAACAAAAACATGTGCTTAAAGTACTTTGCTTCCTCTTTGAAAATATAGTTTGGTGAATCATGGGTGACTCATTTGTAACAATTACTATGTTGAAGATTAAAAAAGATTTGGTGCGTTTTCCACATTCCATCTAGTTCACTATTTTAGAATATATTACAGTTGATCTTTCTTGAATAAGTTCCTACAGTTCTTTTTGTTTTTCCTCTATGTCACGGATCCCTCCGGACCTTTCATTACGGACACCTGGCCCCTATTCCCACTGATTGTATTTGATAATATGTGCCCTCTGTTCACCATGGTCGTGTCGATTATTGTTACAATGTCCGTTGATGCATGTGAGTACCTGTGCTGTGTGTTATGGCTTTCATGCCGTTGCGTCTTGTCCCGTGTGTTAATCATTGTGCGTTTGTGATATTTATTCGAGGTACTCCTCGCTCTTTTGTTTGGGTTTCTACCCTGTGTTTTGGATAGAGTTTGTTTATCTTCGTCCCCGTGCCTTTACACGGCACACCGTAATTTGGGTGTAAAGCCCCTATTACGTGTTCATGCGCCTGTCTCCCGAATCATTTATACCAGCGTGACACTCTAACTTATTCTGTGCCTCTATGGTACAGTTTATATTGATGTCTATCTGTACTGTTAGTCCCTCTATGAACTCTTTAGACCTAAATTGCTTTTGTTTTAAAAATGAGTATTGAATTGCATGGCCTCTAAAGGCACATTTAAAAGTGTCCCATACAATAAGGGGATCTGCTATACCCATGTCATCCAATAGGCTTTATTACATTTCCAATATCCTCACCCACTCGGAAATTCTGTAAGAGTAATGTATATACCAATTATTTGATGGTGAGATCGCATTCTGTCGCCTATCAACATTTTTAAAATGTTTGGTGCCAGCGAGAATGACATAAGAAAGTAGTTAAGAAGACTAGCATGATTGTGCCTCTGCCATGTATATCTCACTAGGTCAGGATATTTAAGCCTCAATATATTCACTAGTTCCAATATATCTATGATATTTGTGATTTTCTTAAGTGCATGAGGATGCTTGTTTGTAGTGGGATTTCCTTTACTGTCCATTGAGGTATTTAAAACAAGATTATAATCTCCCACCATAATAATAGAGTCTTGTATTACTTGTAGGCTTGCTAAAATATCATATATATGTTAAAAGAAGTGTAGATCATTACTCTTTCCACCATACAGATTAATGGTCCAAATCAGTTTATGATCCAATATATTTTTTTAAGATTCCATCTACCTTGCGGATTTGTTTGGACAATTTGCACATTCGGGTATAAAAATGATTGTTAATTAATATCATCACTTCTTTTGAGTTTCTTTGGGAGAAGTACTGTATATTGCGCCCCCAGTCCTTTTTCCAGTAAACTTCATGCACATTTTTTTACTGAGTTTCCTGTAAACAATAGATATTATATTCCTTCTCTTTTAGCCAGATAAATACTGATTGTTTTTTCTTATTATCTGCAAAGCCATTACAATTGTAACTGGCTATAATGAGATACAAGTTTAAATTCGATGTATCATAATATACTGTATGTTTGTAAACTTACCATTAAAAAGTACCATGGTGATTGAGTGTCCATCTTCTGTACGTGTATCATGATGTTTGCACTGCTACTGAGTAAACCTTCAATTGTTCTCCATTATTCCACCCGATAAAACTTCCCCCATCCCAAGTTGGGTTGTCATCCCCAGTGACTGGCAGAACACCCCCTGTCCACCTCTTTTAAAAAGAGCACATAGTGCCCCCTACAGAACATAAGCAGATTAACACCCAAAAGCATTTCCAACGCCCTCACCTCGATTGTATTGTATACAGTTATTTAAAAAATATATACGTACCAGTCAAAAGTTTGTACAAACCTACTGATTCAATATATACACTACCGGTCAAAAGTTTTAAAACACCTATCATTCAAGGGGTTGTCTTTATTTTCAACATTGTAGAATAATAGTGAAGACATCAAAACTATGAAATAACACATATGGAATCATGTAGTAACCAAAAAAGAATTAAACACAAAGTATATTTTATATTTTACATTCTTCAAAGTAGCCACCCTTTGCCTTGATGACAGCATTGCACACTTGGCAATCTCACAACCAGCTCCACCTGGAATGCTTTTCCAACAGTCTTGAACGAGTTCCCACATATGCTGAGCAGTTGTTGGCTGTTTTTCCTTAACTCTGTGGTCCAACTCATTCCAAATCATCTCAATTGGGTTGAGGTCGGGTAATTGTGGAGTACAGGTCATCTGATGCAGCACTCAATCATTCTCCTTCTTGGTCAAATAGCCCTTACACAGCCCGGAGGTGTGTTGGGACATTGTTCTGTTGAAAAACAAATGATAGTACCACTAAGCTCAAACCAGAAGGGATGGCGTATCGCTGCAGAATGCTGTGGTAGCCATGCTGGTTAAGTGTGCCTTGAATTTTAAATAAATCACAGACAGTGTCACCAGCAAAGCACCACCACACCATCACACCTCCTCCTCCATGCTTCACGGTGGGAGTTACACATGCAGAGATCATCCATTCACCTACTCTGCGTCTCACAAAGACACGGCGGTTGGAACCAAAAATCTCTAATTTGGACTCATCAGACCAAAGGACAGATTTCCACTGATCTAATGTTAATTGCTCATGTTTCTTGGCCCAAGCAAGTCTCTTCTTATTATTGGGGTCCTTTAGTAGTGGTTTCTTTGCAGCAATTCGACCACGAAGGCCTGATTCACGCAGTCTCCTCTGAACAGTTTATGTTGAGAGGTGTCTGTCACTTGAACTCTGTGAAGCATTTATTTGGGCTGCAATTTCTGAGGCTGGTAACTCTAATGAACTTATCCTCTGCAGCAGAGGTAACTCTGGGTCTTCCTTTCCTGTGGCGGTCCTCAAGAAAGCTAGTTTCATCATAGTGCTTGATGGTTTTTGCGACTGCACTTTAAGAAACTCTAAAAGTTCTGGAGATTTTCCGAATTGACTGACCTTCATGTCTTAAAGTAATGATGGACTGTCATTTGTCTTTGCTTATTTGAGCTGTTCTTGCCGTAATATATAGACTTGGTATTTTACCAAATAGGGCTATCTTCTGTATTCCACCCCTACCTTGTCACAACAAAACTGATTTGCTCAAACACATTAAGAAGGAAAGAAATTCCACAAATTAACTTTTAAAAAGGCACACCTGTTAATTGAAATGCATTCCAGGTGACTACCTCTCGAAACTGGGCGAGACAATGCCAAGAGTGTGCAAAGCTCTCATCAAGGGAACTGTGCCTACTTTTAAGAATCTCATATTTAAAATGCATTTGGATTTGTTTAACACTTTTTTGGGCACAACTACTCATTCCAGGGTTTTTCTTTATTTTTACTATTTGATTCCGTATGTATTATTTCATAGTTTTGATGTATTCACTATTCTACAATGTGAAAAAATAAAAAAAATAAAGAAAAACCCTGGAATGAGTAGGTGTGTCCAAACTTTTGACTGGTACTGTATATATAAAAAAGTCTTGCATATCTTAATTTACTTCCACAATTAACAAATAATATGTGTGGTAATATATGCATATATGCACAAAGGATTGCTACCCATAACCAGTAGTGACCCATCATCCAGGGCAGGTGTTTTGAGCCCCACAATTAAAATTGGGTGCTTGCCTGTTTTACATGTTATTTTGGCATTAATATGTGTTACATATCAGTTTGCAAACAATGTAAAAATATATATATATCATTGATTTAATAAAGCCACATACAAACAGGGTATCTTTTTTGCTTTCTTGAGTAAGGCAGCTCCAAAATGTAGGTGTTTCAGCCTAGCTCAGTGCTTTCTGTGGTGGTGGGGCAAGCCAGCAGAAAATATGGAGCGTTGCGCTGTGATTGTCCCAGTGTTCAGTCACTCATGGGGACACTACGTCATCGCCAAGTCTAAGGGTAGGGCTCGAAAATTCAAGTCCCTTGGGTGCTGCCATAGAGTTACATTAGAAGTGCCCATCCAAGAAGGCTCAAGTTCATTGGCCACAGATAAAATGATGTCAAATCACGTTAAACTAAATGCATGCTCTTCAACCGATCGCTGCCCGCAACCGCCCGCCCGACTAGCATCACTACTCTGGACGGTTCTGACTTAGAATATGTGGACAACTATAAATACCTAGGTGTCTGGCTAGACTGTAAAGTCTCCTTCCAGACTCATATTAAGCATCTCCAATCCAAAATTAAATTTAGATTCGGCTTCCGCAACAAAGCCTCTTTTACTCATGCTGCCAAACATACATCGTAAAACTGACTATCCTACCGATCCTTGACTTTGGCGATGTCATTTACAAAATAGCCTCCAACACTCTACTAAGCAAATTGGATGCAGTCTATCACAGTGCCATCCGTTTTGTCACCAAAGCCCCATACACTACCCAACACTGTGACCTGTATGCTCTCGTTGGCTGTTCCTCGCTACATATTCATCGCCAAACCCACTGGCTCCAGGTCATCTATAAGTCTTTGCTAGGTAAAGCTCCGCCTTATCTCAGCTCACTGGTCACCATAGCAACACCCACCCGTAGCACGAGCTCCAGCAGGTATATTTCACTGGTCATCCCCAAAGCCAACACCTCCTTGGCTGCATTTCCTTCCAGTTCTCTGCTGCCAATGACTGGAACGAATTGCAAAAATCACTGAAGTTGGAGACTTATATCTCCCTCACTAACTTTAAGCATCAGCTGTCAGAACAGCTTACCGATCGCTGCAGCTGTACACAGCCCATCTGTAAATAACCCATCCAACCAACTACCTACCTCATCCCATATTTGTTTTTGTTTTCGGCTCTGTTGCACACCAGTATTTCTACTTACGCATCCTCATCTACACATCTATCACTCCAGTGTTAATTGCTAAATTGTACTTACTTCGCCACTTTGGCCTATTTATTGCCTTACCTCCTTACTTCATTTGCACACACTGTATACAGATTTTTCTATTGTGTCATTGACTGTACGTTTGTTTATCCCATGTGTAACTCTGTGTTGTTGTTTTTGTCACACTGCTTTGCTTTATCTTGGCCAGGTCGCAGTTGTAAATGAGAACTTGTCCTCAACTGGCCTACCTGGTTAAATAAAGGTGAAAAAAGTATATATACAGTTGAAGTCGGAAGTTTACATCTTAGCCAAATACATTTAAACTCAGATTTTCACAATTCCTGACATTTAATCCTAGTAAAAATTCCCTGTTTTAGGTCAGTTAGGATCAGCACTTTATTTTAAGAATGTGAAATGTCAGAATAATAGTAGAGAGAATGATTTCCCGTGGGACAGAAGTTTACATACACTCAATTAGTATTTGGAAGCATTGCCTTTAAATTGTTTAACATGGGTCAAACATTTTGGGTATCCTTCCACAAGCTTCCCACAATAAGTGAATTTTATCCCATTCCTCCTGGCAGAGCAGGTGTAACTGAATCAGGTTTGTAGGCCTCCTTGCTCGCACACGATTTTTCAGTTCTGGCCACAAATTTTCTATAGGATTGAGGTCAGGGCTTTGTGATGGCCACTCCAATACCTTGACTTTGTTGCTCTTAAGCCATTTTGCCAGCTTTGGAAGTATGCTTGAGGTCATTGTCCATTTGGAAGACCCATTTGCGACCAAGCTTTAACTTCCTGACTGATGTCTTGAGATGTTGCTTCAATGTATCCACATAATTTTCATCCCTCATGATGCCATCTATTTTGTGAAGTGCACCAGTCCCTCCTGCAGCAAAGCACCCCCACAACATGATGCTGCCACCCCCGTGCTTCATGGTTGGGATGGTGTTCTTCGGCTTGCAAGCCTCCCCCTTTGTCTTCCAAACATAACGATGACCATTATGGCCAAACAGTTCTATTTTTGTTTCATCAGACCAGAGGACATTTCTCCAAAAAGTATGATCTTTGTCCCCATGTGCAGTTGCAAACCATAGTCTGGCTTTTTTATGGTGGTTTTGGAGCAGTGGCTTCTTCCTTGCTGAGCGGCCTTTCGGGTCGAAATAAGACTTGTTTTACTGTGTGTATAAATACTTTTGTACCTGTTTCCTTCAGCATCTTCACAAGGTCCTTTGCTGTTGTTCTGGGATTGATTTGCTCTTTTCGCACCAAAGTACATTCATCTCTAGGAGACAGAATGCGTCTCCTTCATGAGCGATATGACGGCTACTTGGTGCCATGGTGTTTATACTTGCATATTATTGTTTGTACAGATGAACGTGGTACCTTCAGGCGTTTGGAAATTGTTCCCAAAGATGAACCAGCATTTGTTTTCTGAGATCTTGGCTGATTTCTATTGATTTTCCCATGATGTCAAGCAAAGAGGCACTGAGTTTGAAGGTAGGCCTTGAAATACATCCACAGGTACACCTCCAATTGACTCAAATGATGTCAATTAGCCTATCAGGGGCTTCTAAAGCCATGACATCATTTTCTGAAATTTTCCAAGCTGTTAAAGGCACAGTCAACTTAGTGTATGTAAACTTCTGACCCACTGGAATTGTGATACAGTGAATTGTAAGTGAAATAATCTGTCTGTAAACAATTACTTGTGTCATGCACAAAGTAGATGTCCTAACCGACTTCCCAAAAGTGGTTGAAGTGGTTAAAAAACAAGTTTTAATGACTCCAACCGAAGTGTATGTAAACTTCCGACTTCAACTGTATATATCTACAGTAGCTTTGATTGGACTGATTATGTCAACATCATACTTTCAAAATCTTAGCTAGCAGTCATCATCATGAATCAAGTCAACAATCTACTTGCAAATCCTTTTCAATTATTGTCATATGAAGAGAAATAATGAAGAGAAATGATAGATAAAATGCATCGGTGCTCAACGTCCATTGGACATTACACAACAAGTTGGAAATTGCAAATTCAACAATGAGTGGTTTGGAAGGAATCAGTGGCTAACTCCAAGCATTGTAAAGCAATCATTAGCCTGCTATTCAGTGGAGTGGCTGTGTGGTCCGAAGTCTAACCTGCTCTAGAGAGCTTATGATCTCAGACTGGGGCGACTGTTCAGCTTCCAACAGGACAACAACCACACAACAAGCACACAGCCAAGACAATGCAGGAGTGGCTTTGGGACAAGTCTCTGAAGGTCCTTGACTGGCCCAGCCAGAGCCCGGACTTGAACCTGATCTAATATCTCTGGAGAGACCTGAAAATAGCTGTTCATAGATGCTCCCAATCCAACTTGACAGAGCTTGAGAGGATCTGCAGAGAATAATGGGAGAAACTCCATTTATAAATACAGGTGTTCCAAGTTTGTAGCGTCATACCCAAGAAGACTTGAGGCTGTAATTGTGCTTCAACAAAGTACTAAGTAAAGGGTCTGAATACTTACACTACCGTTCAAAAGTTTGCGGCCACTTAGAAAATGTCCTTGTTTTTGAAAGAAAAGCATTTCCCCATTAAAATATCATCAAATTAATCAGAAATGCACTGTAGACATTGTTAATGTTATAAATGACTATTGTATTTGGAAACGGCTGATTTTCCATGGAATATCTACATAGGCGTACAGAGGCCCATTATCAGCAACCATCATTCCTGTGTTCCAAAGGCACATTGTGTTAGATAATCCAAGTTTATCATTCTAATTGATCACTAGGAAACCCTTTTGCAATTATGTTAGCACAGTTGAAAACTGTTTTGATTAAAGAAGCAATAAAACTGGCCTTCTTTAGATTAGTTGAGTATCTGGAGCGTCAGCGTTTGTGGGTTCGATTACAGGCTCAAAATGATCAGAAACAAAGGACTTTCCTCTGAAACTCGTCAGTCTATTCTTGTTCGGAGAAATGAAGGCTATTCTATGCGAGAAATTGCCAAGAAACTGAAGATCTCGTACAATGCTGTGTACTACTCCCTTCACGGAGCAGTGCAAACTGTCTCTAACCAGAAAAGAAAGAGGAGTGGGAGGCCCCGGTGCACAACTGAGCAAGAGGACAAGTACATTAGAGTGTCTAGTTTGAGAAACAGACGCCTCACAAGTTCTCATCTGGCAGCTTCATTAAATAGTACCTGCAAAACACCAGTCTCAATGTCAACCGTGAAGAGGCTACTCCAGGATGTATTTCAAGTTTTGTCCTTTAGCAGATGCTCTTTCCAGAGTGACTTAAAGGAGGGTTAATTGCCTTGCTCAAGGGAACATGGACATATGTTGTATGTAGTTAGCTCAGGGATTCAAACCAGCAACCTCTTGTTAACTGGACCAACACTCCGAGCGGCTACCTGCCGCTCTGGCATAAATAGTGAGAGGGTTAGACAGCTCCATTTGACAGCATTAAATCAAGCCTGAGTGCTGCCACTGTATGTACTTTATGAACAGGAGAGATATTTTATTTATTGGATTTAATGCATTTACACTGAGCCTGCTGTACTGGGCTGTGATGTGCTGTAAAAGAGATATGGGGAGATAAAAGCTACTGTATGCTACTATAAAACATGTTATATTGTTTACAGCAGGGAGCAGCAATAAAAAGGCATTGTGGTTTGGGAAGAAACGATAACGGAGCCGTCTCATCAACACTCAGTGTTGTCTCTGCATGATAACAAGCTTGTTGTTCTGGGATCTGCTGGCGGTTAAGTGACATATCAATCTTGTAATTGTCAAAGAAGCCAAGTGGAGAATCTGTCTTGCAAAGCAGCCAAATCAACACCAAGACTGTGATGGAGTACATGGAAATAGCCACCTGCTTATAATGTACATGATGCAGACTGTGACTAAAGCTATTGAGAATCAGCGGAGGATAATGTTACCGTCATCGGGCAAATCAAATGGTGAACAGAAAGAAAAAGAACATGGCGTGAAAGAGGACATGTAATCCCAGCTTGTTGCTCTCGGGCCCACATAGCAATATAAAGAGCCGTAGTGTGTAAGCAATAGATGCCTGCCCAAAGAGAGTGAAAAGCCACAGGAGTAGAAAGCAATCCATATCAACATGACAATATTCATCATTGAGGAGCTTACTGTATAATTGCAGGAAGCAAAGTGCAGCTACTTCAGAGTGACATGTGCCTGCAGTAAATGCTCTGTGTAGGATCTAACTTGAAGAGAAAGTGTTCTCAATGTACAGAAGCTATCTCTCAGATGCTTGTTGCGTCATTCAAGTTTTGTGTGTATTTTTGCAGGCACTGTTTCAGATTCTGTCCCCCGTCATGTGAAAAGTGCCATATGGATGTTTGGGGCTTTGGGGTCATTTAGCCCCCTCCTGTCGGGGGCACTCCCAGGTCACATACTTAGACCACAGGAAACTTTAATCACTTCATGAGGCATGTACACACAGCACACCACAACTAAGCCTTAATTCTAAACCATCTACTTGGTGTTTAGTGGTAGGAAGCCTTGTCACACTTTGTTGTTTCCCAACAAAGATAATTAGAGACAATATACATGTCCTGTAAGCTGCCTACTCTAAATTTATAAGTTCAATATTTTACCCAAGAACCAAAACAAAGATTAACCTATCACCTTTGAAACAAAACTATATTTTGTTCAGTATGAATGTACAGGCATTCATGACTTAAGATAAGTCAATCTCATTCTTAGTCATACTCACCTTTTTTATTTGATTTTCATTTTTCGAACCTTTATATAACTAGGCAAGTCAGTTAAGAACAAATTCTTATTTACAATGGCGGCCTACCCCGGGCCAAACCCAGACGACGCTGGGCTAATTGTGCGCCGCCCTATGGGACTCTCAATCATGGCCGGATGTGATGCATTTATATTTTAACAGCCCGTTATCAGCCTCATCTTGTAAAGTTTTTTCAAAAAGATAAGTATCACAACATGTAATGCTTATGTCAATACATTACATTCAATGGGGAAAGATGAGCGTCAACCAACAGATGCTTATGTCAATACATTTCATTCAATGGGAAAAGATGAGTGTCACAGGGTTGACGCTTATGTCTAAACATTGAATTAAATTGGAAAATATGAGTGTTACAGGTTGAAGCTTATGTCAGGCAGACAGGCAGGCAGACAGACTGACACATAGGTGACAGACAGGCAGGCAGACACGCAGGCACACAGACAGACAGACACAAAGCGTTTGAAGTTTCAAGTCAATATTTTTTTTTTACCAATGTCCTCTTCAGAATTCGTATGCCGGTCATGAAGGTCTCCCGGTCACAAATATGTAACATTTGGAAAGATTCAATCTTTGTAACGCTTTGAACCCGCCCCTATGACCCCCAATGAAGTCAATTCCTGTAATCGCAGGAAACTGAAATTCAATGTATGGCCTCCTGAGGACACTCTAACAATTTCAAGTTTACGTTAAGAATTGACCATTCTACGGAGAATGGAAGACAGTGTTTTTGTGTAATTGCAGGGAGAGAATGAAGCACCATGTTGAGGATGAATTGTGATGTGGACAACTAGGAACTCGAAACTCTCAACCTGCTCCACTACAGCCCAGTCGATGAGAATGGGGCGTGCTCGGTCTTCCTTTTCCTGTCGTCCACAATCATCTTCTTTGTTTTGATCACGTTGAGGGAGAGGTTGTTGTCCTGGCACCACACGACCAGGTCTCTGACCTCATCCCTAACAGGCTGGCTCGTCGTTGTCAGTGATCAGGCCTTCCGCTGTTGTGTCATCGTCAAACTTAATGATATTGTTGGAGTTGTGCCTGGTCATGCAGTCATGAGTGAACAGGGAGTACAGGAGGGAACTGAGCATGCACCTCTGAGGGGCCCCCGTGTTGAGGATCAGTGATGTTGTTACTTACCCTTAGCACCTGGGGGCGGCCCGTCAGGAAGTCCAGGATCCAGTTGCAGAGGGAGGTGTTTAGTCGCAGGGTACTTAGCTTAGTGATGAGCTTTGAGGGCACTATGGTGTTGAATGCTGAGCTGTAGTCAATGAATATCATTCTCAGATAGGGAAAGGGCAGTGTGGAGTCCAATAGAGATTGCATCATCTGTGGATCTGTTGGGGCGGTATGCAAATTGGAGTGGGTCTAGGGTTTCTGGGATAATGGTGTTGATGTGATTCATGACCAGCCTTTCAAAGCACTTCATGGCTACAGATGTGAGTGCTACGGGTTGGTAGTCATTTAGGCAGGTTACCTTAGTGTTCTTGGGCACAGGGACTATGGTGGTCTGCTTGAAACATGTTGGTATTACAGACTCCGACAGGGAGAGATTTAAAACTTGCCAGTTGGTCAGCACATGCTCGGAGTACACATCATGGCAATCCGTCTGGCCCTGCAGCCTTGTGAATGTTGACCTGTTTTAAGGTCTTACTCACATTAGCTTAGGAGATCGTGATCACACAGTTGTCCGGAACAGCTGATGCTCTCATGCATGTTTCAGTGTTACTTGCCTTTAAGCGAGCATATAAGTCAATTAGCTCGTCTGGTAGGCTTGTGTCACTGGGCAGCTCGCGGCTGTGCTTCCCTTTGTAGTCTGTAATAGTTTGCAAGCCCTGCCACCTCCTGACGAGTGTCAGAGCCGGTGTAGTACGATTCGATCTTAGTCCTGTATTGATGCTTTGCCTGTTTGATGGTTCGTCGGAGGGCATAGCGGGATTTCTTATAAGCTTCCGGGTTAGAGTCCCGCTCCTTGAAAGCGGAAGCTCTACCCTTTAGCTCAGTGCGGATGTTGCCTGTAATCCATGGATTCTGGTTGGGATATGTATGTACAGTCACTGTGGGGATGAGGTCATCGATGCACTTATTGACCATGCCAGAGACTGATGTGATGTACTCCTCAATGCCATCGGAAGAATCCTGGAACATATTCCAGTCTGTGCTAGCAAAACAGTCCTGTAGCTTAGCATCAGTATCTTTTGACCCCTTTTTTGTTGACCGAGTCACTGGTGCTTCCTGCTTTTGTTTTTGTCACGCCTGCTCCCGCTCCCCCTCTCTGGCGCTCAAGGGAGCCAGGCTGCCCATCATTACGCACACCTGTCACCATAACAACTTCTTTGCTCGCTTTGAGGACAATACAGTGCCACCGACACGGCCCGCTACCAAAACCTGCGGGCTCACCTTCACCGCAGCCAACGTGAGTAAAACATTTAAATGTGTTAACCCTCGCAAGGCTGCCGGCCCAGATGACATCCCTGGCCGTGTCCTCAGAGCATGCGCAGACCAGCTGGCTGGTGTGTTTACGGACATATTTAATCAATCCTTATCCCAGTCTGCTGTTCCCACATGCTTCAAGTGGGCCACCATTGTTCCTGTTCCCAAGAAAGCTAAGGTAACTGAGCTAAATGACTATCGCCCCGTAGCACTCACTTCCGTCATCATGAAGTGCTTTGAGAGACTAGTCAAGGATCATATCACCTCCATCCTACCAGACACCCTAGACCCATTCCAATTTACTTACCGTCCCAATAGGTCCACAGACGATGCAATCGCAATCACACTGCACACTGCCCTAACCCATCTGGACAAGAGGAATACCTATGTAAGAATGCTGTTCATCGACTACAGCTCAGCATTTAACACCATAGTACCCTCCAAACTCGTCATTAAGCTCGAGACCCTAGGTCTCTACCCCGCCCTGTGCAACTGGGCCCTGGACTTCCTGATGGGACGGCCCCAGGTGGTGAGGGTAGGAAACAACATCTCCATCCTGCTGATCCTCAACACTGGGGCCCCACAAGGGTGCGTTCTCAGCCCTCTCCTGTACTCCCTGTTCACCAAAGACTGCGTGGCCAAGCACGCCTCCAACTCAATCATCAAGTTTGCTGACAACACTACAGTGGTAGGCTTGATTACCAACAACGACGAGGCGGCCTACAGGGAGGAGGTGAGGGCCCTCGGAGTGTTGTGTCAGGAAAATAACCTCTCACTCAGCGTCAACAAAACTAAGGAGATGATCGTGGACTTCAGGAAACAGCAGACGGAGCACCCCTCTATCCACATCGACGGGACAGTAGTGGAGAAGGTGGAAAGTTTTAGTTACTCGGCGTACAATAGTACCGATGACAAAGGCAGATTAGCCACTCGTCGCCAGATCCTTACAAGGCACCCCAATCTCCATACGCGATATCTCCGTCTTTTTCCCATGCGAATGACCGGGATGAGGGCCTCGTTGGGTGTCTGGAGTAAATCCCTCTCATCCGACTCATTAAAGAAAATGTATTTGTCCAGTTCAAGGTGAGTTATCGCTGTTCTGATGTCCAGAAGCTCTTTTCGGTTATAAGAGACAGTACAAACAATGCGAAAAACAAGCAAAACAGCACGGTTGGTTAATAGCACATAACATGGCAGCAATCCCATCTGGCGCCATGACCCTCTCATTCCAGAGGGGCTTTACTGTGAAGCTAAAAAGTCCCTGTCCATGTCAATTACCCAAACAATGCAGCACATACTGTATGGCTTATTTAGAAAACAAACTCTAGCTTCCTACAGTATCCCATATGCTACTGATAACATTGAGTGAAAGTATATTATACAGACGACTTGTTGGTTGAACTCTGAAACAGACACAAAAACACTCTGCTATTGCTAACCATTTCAACTACCATTCTTTGAGAATGATGAATATTGAGAGAAGACTGCAGCCTTCAGATACTCGTCGTGGGTGATGAGCAGAGGGAGAGAGGCAGCCAGATGGTCAACCTTTTCCATTTACTACTCTATGTTGTAATGCCCAGCAATACTTATCTTCTCCTTCACATATCCTCCACTGAAGATAGGACAGGAGTAAAGGCCAAAATAGAACAAGGATGTCAGGAAGGCCTCATATATTTCATGTTTCTTTCTCAGCAGGACCTAAACTCCATTATTTGACAAAGGATGATACAGGTGAATCTTCATTAAACCTTTCCCCTTTCAAAACCTTATTATTTTCCATATCCACCTCATGCTCTCCCCCTGGCCTCTGCACTACACTAAACAAAGAAAAGTAGGAGGGGTGCTCGTCAACAATGACAAGTCCCAAAACAGAGATGACCAAAAAAAACTTCCAAAAGGACTAATTCGAGGCAGACAGGAGTTGTAGCACTCTACAAAAAAGGCAGAGATTAATTTAGTATTTGTTCAGCTTTAATCCATTGTTAGGATGAGTACAGGGGACTGACATTTCAACATCAAGAGGGAGGAATGCCTTTCGAAATGCTGCTATACTGTATTTGACATCCGTGAGGAGATAACAACTGACATGTTGACAAACAACAAAGTCAACAGACACAAACTCTGACTCCTATCATATGTATAGTAAACCCGAATCAGCCTTAGGAAATGTACGTCTTTCATAAGCACGCCTTTCCTGCGCACTTCTCAGTAGTTGGTATTCAGATTTACCTTATTCAGGTGCGTAACTGGCTTTGCAGGCGTGGTTCCCTTGCTCACACTATATAAATGTAATAAAAACGCTGGGAGTTTCCCTTCCATCACACTCAGGTCCAAAATTATTGGCACCCTTACATTTACATTTTAGTCATTTAGCAGACGCTCTTATCCAGAGCTAGTCTGTTCATCTTAAGATACCTAGGTGGAACAACTACGGTACCAATCAAAAGTTTGTCAAAAGTTTGTCAAAAGAACTACTCATTCAAGGGTTTTATCTTTATTTTTACTATTTTATACATTTTAGAATAATAGTGAAGACATCAAAACTATGAAATAACACATATGGAATCATGTAGTAACCAAAAATGTGTGAAATAAATCTAAATATATTTTATGTTTTAGATTCAAAGCCACCCTTTGCCTTGATGACAGCTTTGTACACTCTGGCATTCTCTCAACCAGCTTCATGAGGAATGCTTTTCCAACTGTTTTTAAGGAGTTCCCACATATGCTGAGCACTTGTTGGCTGCTTTTCCTTCACTCTGTGGTCCAACTACAAATGTACAATATAAAATGTACAATACTACAATAATACAGTATTACAATATTGCAATGTGTGTGTGTGTGTACACACACAACCTAGCCTCAACCCTAACCCTAACCCTAGCTTAATCTCTACATTAACCCTAAGCCTACACATAACCCTAACTCTAACTTCTTGTGTGCAAGGCTGTGCAAATGTCTGCATACTTGATCTGGGGATACACTTGCGAAGTGCTTGAGCTCTCGTCAAAGAGAGAAGTTTGCCAGGCACGGTAAAGCCTCAAAAATAAATTGTTCGCAACAGTGAAATGGGCAACTTCTGTGTGAATTAATGATGAGGCAGAACACACCTCAATTCAAACTGTTGTTAAAAATAGAAAACGTGTCTTCGTTTGAGGTCAGGGTGAGTTAACTGGCCTGTTGCGTATCAATCACATTTTGGAACAGTGAGTGCATTCTGACATCACACGCATAAAAAAACTCACGCTGGGACGACCGTTAGAGATATTTGGAATTCACTTGTGAAAAAGTTAACCAGTGTGTGCCCAGTGGGTCATCTTTTCCCTTTGACTGCTATGTACTGACATAAGGGTCAACTCTATGACACTCATCTTTTACCATTGAATGCAATGTATTGACATAAGCATTAATTGGATGATGCTCCTCTTTTCCCATTCACCGCAATATGTTGACTTAACTATCAATTGGTTGACACATTTTTTCCCATTGACTGTTATGTATTGATAAAAGCTTCAGTTGGTTGATGTTTACTTTTCCCAATGAATGCTGTGTATTGACGTAAGAGTCATTTGGTTCACGCTCATCTTTTTCTATTGACTGCAATGTTTTGACATATCTTGTGATCCTTGTCTTTTTGCAAGATCGTCACAGGATGACGTTTTCCTCTGATATCATGTTGCTTTTAATGGCCCCAATGAAATATTTATTATGTAGAAATGAAAGCAAATGTTGCAAGGGGAGATGAGGGGAAATGCAAGCTGACCGATACCTCATTTTGCACGCAACCCACACAACACGGGTTGTTCGAACAACCAACACAGTGCAGATCTGTAGACTATAAACATTACATGGTGGGAGATGTAGCAGGTGTGTTTATATACAGCACAAAGTCAGGATTAATCATTAACTCAGATCATCCACAGTTTCCTGGTATAGAGAAATATAGAGACAAGTCGGGCGCCACCCAGACGATGCCTCCTATCTTTGACAAGAGAAACTATGTGTTGCTGAGCAACCAAAGCCAGTTGTTCCATTCTGTCCAGCCTAGCTGTCCGGCATAGAACCACATTTTAGGATAATTATTTTCCCATGTGTGTTTGAGAAATGGATAGAAAACCTTTTCATTATATTTTTTTTGCTCCAAATTGATTATATTGTGGAAGACTGTGATTCTATATTTGCCCTAATCACTTAGGATAAGACATGGCTCAATTAATGGTTTATGCAAACAAATGGAAGTATATTCGTAATGATATAATACCTTCACTAAACGTCTAATTATTTGCTCTGGATTTCGAGGGCTCATTGATCCATCTTGGACGTAATTTCCCATTTTGTGGTGTTAACACAAGATGATTGATCACCCTCACCATTTTTATTGAGGATTCAACCCAAACAGTCAGTCTTTTGCCTCTAGGAACCTCACTCACACTCAGGTCTGATTGAGGGTGATGGCATGTCAGACAGATGAACTGAGCCTGACGTGCATACAGCACAAGAACCTGAAACACACAAACACACACACTCTCTAAATACTTTCACAGGATGAGGACAGCATTGCAACTACAGTATGCTGTGCAGAATGGATAGAGAGAGGGAAGGATCCTTCTGACAGTCCCTCACAGATAAAGACACCTGATCCTCCACTTTCGAGTATATCCAGAAAAAATAAGCTGTTGGGGGAAAAGTCCAAACACATAGGAACATACACATATGAACCTTTCATTCCAGATGGGCTTTACTGTGAAACTAAGAAGTCCCTATCCATTTCAATTACCCACACCATGCAGTACTTACTGTATGGCTTATCTTGAAAACAAACTCTAGCTACCTACAGTACCCCATATGCTGCTGATTACATTGAGTGAAAGTATATTATACAGACCATTTGTTGGTTGAACTCTTAAACAGACACAAAAACACTCTGCTATTGCTAACCGTGGCTGATGAATAGAGAGAGACAGAGGCAGCCAGATGGTCAACCTTTTTCATTTACTATGTTGTAATGCCCAGCAAGACTTATCTTCTCCTTCACATATCTTCCACTGATGATGGGACAGGAGTACAGGCCAAAATAAACCAAGGATGTCAGGAAGGCTTCGTACATTTCATGTTAAAGCCATTGTGACGCTTTTTCATTCTCAGCAGGACGTAAACTGCACTATTTGACAAAGGTGAATCTTCCTTAAACCTTTCCCCTTTCAAAACCTTATTATTTTCCAAATCCACCTCATGCTCTTCCTTGACTGAGGTGATATCAGCTTTTAATCACTGCTGGATACCAACTATGAGACCACAAAAAAAGAACAACATCCCAAATAGAAATGAAAGCATGCTCTGAAGTAGAGATGCTGACACACCAGACCTTTATTGAGAGAGGGAGGGATGTGAGTTCAGGTAGGCCTCTGCACTACACTAAACAAAGAAAAGTAGGAGAGGTGCTCGTCAACAATGACAAGTCCCAAAACAGAGATGACCAAAAAAAACTTCCAAAATATCTAATTCGAGGCAGACAGAAGTTGTAGCACTCAACAAAAAAAAGGCAGAGATTAATTTTGTATTTGTTCAGCTTTAACCCATTGTTAGGATGAGTACAGGGGACTGACATTTCAACATCAAGAGGGAGGGATGCCTTTCGAAATGCTGCTATACTGTATTTGACATCCGTGAGGAGATAACAACTGACATGTTGACAAACAACAAAGTCAACAGACACAAACTCTGACTCCTATCATATGTATAGTAAACCCGAAAACCTCCTTTTGGAAATGTACGTCTTTCATAAGCATGCCTTTCCTGCGCACTTCTCAGTAGTTGGTATTCAGATTTACCTTATTCAGGTGCGTAACTGGCTTTGCAGGCATGGTTCCCTTGCTCACACTATATAAATGTAATTCAAACGCTGAAAACCCTCCCACTGGCTGGCCAACATCTTGTGGAGTTTTCATTCAATAGGCTTTTCAGTACATTTATATAAAGCCATCCCTTTAAATTGGTGTACCTTTAATTAGAATTTAGTTGACAGACTCACTAGAATTTCAGAATATTAGGGATCAATGAAAGAAAGGAATGTAATTACACACGTATTTGTCTATTTTCAGCACCAATTGGTCAATAAAAAAATACTCTGATCTTCTTGATTGTATTTATGGTTAGGAAAGTATTTATGAATAATAAAAAAAACTAGTTTGGAGATCCTTTACGCACAAAATATATTGGTCAATAAAAAAATACAGCGGTTCGATTCCTCCTGAAAGTTTCATGTTCAAACCATAAATTATTGGTATGCAAAAAAAGTGCACAATTGTATAATAGTCCTCACTAATCAAGGAACCGTGATGACAATGGTCCAGTCATCATGAACAGTGCGTCAGGCTCCAGTTTTAAACTGCTCCGTATGGTCTGTGTTCCATGATGATTCATATTATTACACAACCTGTAATACATTTGTCACGCGGAGCGGAACTGGTGAACCCAAGAGCAGACTCAGACGAGGAGACTGAGATGAGGTAACCAATGTATTTATTGAAACACGGGGAGAAGATTGAGTGCAGGCCAGGGGAAGCTCGGGCGGGTTGCTGGAAACCAGGTGTGGGGGATGAGGCTGGAGCGAGAAGTATGGGGACAGGGTGAGCAGGTCTGGAGGGGAATCCAAGGGAGCGTCGAGTAGGGAATCCAGGACAGAGTAGCAGGACTGACGAGGAGTCAGACTGGAGACAGGGACCAGAGTTAGAGTGGGCAGAATGGGAAGAGATTACGACCTGTCAGTGTGGAAGTGGCAGGACTGAGTATTTGTAGAGGTCTTTATTATGGAACAGGTTGCAGCTGGTGGGGATCTGCTCTGATTCCAGCACACCTGTCTCCACCCACACAATCACACACACACACACAGAGAGAGGAAGAGAGCACTGGGGGAGTGGCGGCAGGTCAAGGAAACACCGGATGAGCACTAGAGTGTGTGGCAGGAGCAGATGTGACAACGTTAGCCTAATATGATTCACTATTGTTAGAGATCCTCAGGAACAACCACACAAAAGTGACAGAAAGGTAAAAAATTCATCGCACGTAAAGGTGTTGTAATTGTTAGGGAATTAAGCCAAGGTCAGAATACGGCATATCTGTTGACACACCTCTGCCACACCTTCATTTATGTGATCCCCACCCTGAAATACTGCTGGCTGAAACATGCGTTACCTCATGCCTAAGTTTAAGGTCAGAAGACAAGTATAGAGAAAAGTGCATAAAAAGGGAATTAAGTTCCATTTACATACACATAACTCTGGTCTGAATTGTCCCGTTAGTACAAAATAATTTCTTAATGTGAGTTTAGATTTCCCTTCCATCACACTCAGGTCCAAAATTGATGGCACCCTTACATTTACATTTGAGTCATTTAGCAGAGTCTCTTATCCAGAGCGACTT
Source organism: Brachymystax lenok tsinlingensis (assembly GCA_030435695.1). NCBI lineage: Eukaryota > Metazoa > Chordata > Actinopteri > Salmoniformes > Salmonidae > Brachymystax > Brachymystax lenok. The sequence continues at coordinate 77,767,927 of CM059789.1, forward strand.
ACAGATAGTGTGTTCATCTTAAGATAGCTAGGTGGAACAACAACGGTACCAATCAAAAGTTTGGACACAACTACTCATTCACGGGTTTTATCTTTATTTTTACTATTTTATACATTTTAGAATAATAGTGAAGACATCAAAACTATGAAATAACACATATGGAATCATGTAGTAACCAAAAAAGTGGTCAATAAATCTAAATATATTTTATTCAAAGCCACCCTTTGCCTTGAAGACAGCTTTGTACACTCTGGCATTCTCTCAACCAGCTTCATGAGGAATGCTTTTCCAACAGTTTTTAAGGAGTTCCCACATATGCTGAGCACTTTATGGCTGCTTTTCCTTCACTCTGTTGTTCAACTACCAATGTACAATATAAAATGTACAATACTTCAAAAATACAATATTACAATATTGCAGTGTGTGTGTGTGTACAGTGCGTGTGCTAGTGTGTGTACATATGCTCACGGTTGTACCGTGAGGTGTTGTTTTATCAGTATTCTTTATCTGATTTTACTGCTCGCTTGAGCTACTTGATGTGGAGGAGAGTTCCAAGTAGACATAGCTCTATATAGTACTGTGCGTTTCCCAGAGTCTATTCTGGACTTGGGGACTGTGAAAAGACCCCTGGTGGCATGTCTTGTGAGGTATGTATGGGTGTCTGAGCTGTGTGTTAGCTGATTGAACAGACAGTTTTGAGCTTTCAACACATCAATACTTCTCACAAAGAAAAAGCAGTAATGCAGTCAATCTCTCCTCTACTTTGTGCCTAAGAAGATTGACATGCACATTTAAGTGCCAGCTGTGGTGATCTTTTCTGAGCCAACTGTAATTTGCCTATGTCCTTTTTTGTGGCACTTGATCATATCCAGTAAACTGGGCAGGTGTGATAAAACCAGGGGCTGTAGGACTTGTTTTGTTGAACACAATTGGATTAAGGTTAGGGTTATTTCTAGGGTTGAGGCCCTAACCCTAACTCTGGCTTCGTGTCCACATCTCAGCTCAACCCTGATCCTAGCCTCAACCCTAACCCTAACTTAATCTCTACATTAACCCTAACCCTACACATAACCCTAACTCTAACTTCTTGTGTGCAAGGCTGTGCAAATGTCTGCATACTTGATCTGGGGATACACTTGCGAAGTGCTTGGGCTCTCTCGTCAAAGAGAGAAGTTTGCCAGGCACGGTAAAGCCTCAAAAGTAAATTGTTCGCAACAGTGAAATGGGCAACTTCTGTGTGAATTAATGGTGAGGCAGAACACACCTCAATTCAAACTGTTGTTAGAAATAGAAAACGTGTCTTCGTTTGAGGTCAGGGTGGGTTAACTGGCCTGTTGCGTATCAATCACATTTTGGAACAGTGAGTGCATTCTGACATCACACGCATAAAGAAACTTACGCTGGGACGACCGTTAGAGATATTTGGAATTCACTCGTGAAAAGGTTTACAAGTGTGTTCCCAGTGGGTCATCTTTTCCCTTTGACTGCAATGTACTGACATGGGCTCCAAAGTGGCGCAGTGGTCTAAGATACTGTATCTCCGTGCAAGAGGTGCCACTGCAGTACCTGGTTCAAGTCCAGCCTGCATCACTTCTGGCTGTGATTGCGAGTACCGTAGGGCGGCACGCAATTGGCTGGGGTAGGCCGTCATTGTAAATAAGAATTTGTTTTAACAGATTTGCCTTGTTAAATAAAACAATGGCCAACCCTATGACACTCAGCTTTTACCATTGAATGCAATGTATTGACATAAGCATAAATTGGTTGATGCTCCTCTTTTCCCATTGACTGCAATGTATTCACATAAGTGTCAATTGGTTGTTACTCATCTTTTCCCATTGACCGCAATATGTTGACTTAACTATCAATTGGTTGATGATAATCTTTTCCCATTGACTGTTATGTATTGATAAAAGCTTCAGTTGGTTGATGTTTACTTTTCCCAGTGAATGCTGTGTATTGACGTAAGAGTCATTTGGTTCACGCTCATCTTTTTCTGTTGACTGCAATTTTTTTGACATAGGCAGCATATCTTGTGATCCTTATCTTCATTCAAAAACGTCACAGGATGACGTTTTCCTCTGATATCATGTTGCTTTTAATGGCCCCAATGAAATATTTATTATGTAGAAATGAAAGCAAATGTTGCAAGGGGAGATGAGGGGAAATGCAAGCTGACCGATACCTCATTTTGCACGCAACCCACACAACATGGGTTGTTCAAACAACCAGCACAGTGCAGATCTGTAGACTATAAACATTACATGGTGGGAGATGTAGCAGGTGTGTTTATATACAGCACAAAGTCAGGATTAATCACAGTTTCCTGTAGAGAAATATAGAGACAAGTCGGGCGCCACCCAGACGATGCCTCCTATCTTTGACAAGAGGAACTATGTGTTGCTGAGCAACCAAAGCCAGTTGTTCCATTCTATCCAGCCTAGCTGTCCGGCTTAGAACTGCACATTATAGGGTAAATATTTTCCCATTTGTGTGAGAAATGAATAGAAAACCTTTTCATTATATTTTTTTTCTCCAAATTGATTATATTGTGATTCTTTATTTGCCCTAACCACTTAGGATAAGACATGGCTCAATTAATGATTTATGCAAACAAATGGAAGTACATTCGTAATGATATAATTCCTTTACTAAATGTCTAATTATGGGCTCTGGATTTCAAAGGCACATTGATCCATCTTGGCTGTAATTTTCCATTTTGTGGTGTTAACACAAGATGATTGATCACCCTCACCATTTTTATTGAGGATTCAACCCAAACAGTCAGTCTTTTGCCTCTAGGAACCTCACTCACACTCAGGTCTGATTGAGGGTGATGGCATGTCAGACAGATGAACTGAGCCTAATGTGCATACAGCACGAGAACCTGAAACACACACACACACACACACACACACACACACACACACACACACACACACACACACACACACACACACACACACACACACACACACACACACACACACACACACACACACATAATCACATACACACATACAAACACACTCTCTAAATACTTTCACAGGATGAGGACAGCAATGAAACTACAGCATCCTGTGCAGACTGGATAGAGAGAGGTAGGGATCCTTCTGAAAGTCCCTCACAGATAAAGGGACATGATCCTCCACTTTCGAGTATATCAACAACAAAACAACAACAACATTCCAGATGGGCTTTACTGTGAAACTAAGAAGTCCCTATCCATTTCAATTACCCAAACCATGCAGTACTTACTGTATGGCTTATCTTGAAAACAAACTCTAGCTATCTACAGTACCCCATATGCTGCTGATTACATTGAGTGAAAGTATATTAAACAGACCATTTGTTGGTTGAACTCTTAAACAGACACAAAAACACTCTGCTATTGCAAACCATTTCAAGTATCATTCTTTGAGAATTATGAATATTGAGAGAAGACTGCAGCCTTCAGATACTCGTCGTGGCTGATGAATAGAGAGAGGGAAAGGCAGCCAGATGGTCATTCTTTTTCATTTACTATGTTGTCATGCCCAGCAATACTTATCTTCTCCTTCACATATCCTCCACCGAAGATAGGACAGGAGTACAGGCCAAAATAGAACAAAGATGTCAGGAAGGCTTCGTACATTTCATGTTAAAGCCATTGTGATGCTTTTTCATTCTCAGCAGGACCTAAAGTCCACTATTTGACAAAGGATGTTACAGGTGAATCTTCATTAAACCTTTCCCCTTTCAAAACCTTACTATTTTCCATATCCACCTCATTCTCTTCCCTGACTTAGGTGATCTCAGCTTTTTGCCACTGCTGGATACCAACTATGAGTCCTCAAAAAAGAATAACATCCCAAATAGAAATGAAAGCATGCTCTGAAGTAGAGATGCTGACAAACCAGACCTTTATTGAGAGAGGGAGGGTTGTGAGTTTAGGTAGGGCTCTGCACTACACTAAACAAAGAATTGTAGGAGGGGTGCTCGTCAACAATGACAAGTCCCAAAACAGAGATTACCAAGAAAAACTTCCAAATGGACTAATTCGAGGCAGCCAAGAGTTGTAGCACTCTACAAAAAAGGCAGAGATTAATTTAGTATTTGTTCAGCTTTAACCCATTGTTAGGATGAGTACAGGGGACTGACATTTCAACATCAAGAGGGAGGGATGCCTTTCAAAATGCTGCTATACAGTATTTGACATCCGTGAGGAGATAACAACTGACATGTTGACAAACAACAAAGTCAACAGACACAAACTCTGACTCCTATCATATGTATAGTAAACCCGAATCAGCCTTAGGAAATGTACGTCTTTCATAAGCACGCCTTTCCTGCGCACTTCTCAGTAGTTGGTATTCAGATTTACCTTATTCAGATGCGTAACTGGCTAAATGTAATTCAAACGCTGAAAGCCCTCCCACCTGCTGGCCAACATATTATCTTGTGGAGTTTTCATTCAATAGTGTTTTCAGTACATTAAAGCCATCCCTTTAATTTGGTATACCTTTAATTAGAATCTAGTCGACAGACTCACTAGAATATATGGAGATAGCGTTTCAGAATATCAATGAAAGAAAGCCATGTAAGTACACACGTATTTGTCTATTTTCAGCACCAATTGGTCGATAAAAAAATACTCTGATCTTGCATATTATTGTATTTAGGGTTAGGAAAGTATTTATGAATAATAAAAAAAAAACTAGTTTGGAGATCCTTTATGCAGAAAATATATTGGTAAATAAAAAAATACAGCGGTTCGATTCATCCTGAAAGTTAACATGTTCAATTGTTCAATCCATGGATTATTGGAACGTGAGAAAAGTGTACAATTGTATAATAACCCACACAAATTAAGGAACTGTGATGACAACGGTCCAGTCGTTGTGAGCTGTACTTCAGGCTTCTGGATTAAAACTGCTCTGTATGGTTTGCTTTCCATAATGATTCAAATTACTTGTAGTTCATGAGCCTAATTTGATTCACTATTGTTCCTGAGGATCTATTGAGATCCTCAGGAACAACCACATGAATGTGACAGAGGAAAGAAAGTTAATCTAACTCATCACGAGTAAATGTGTTGTAATTATTAGGAAATTAAGCCAAGGTCAGAATACGGCATATCTGTTGACACACCTCTGCCACACCTCCATTTATGTGATCCCCACCCTGAAATACTGCTGGCTGAAACATGCGTTACCTCATGCCTAAGTTTAAGGTCAGAAGACAAGTATAGAGAAAAGTGCATAAAAAGGGAATTAACTGCCATTTACATGCGCATAACTCTGGTCAGAATTGTCCTGTTAGTACAAAAGTATTTCTTAATGGGAGTTTAGATTTCCCTTCCATCATATACAGTCAGGTCCAAAATTATTGGCACCCTTACATTTAAACTTTAGTCATTTAGCAGACACTCTTATGCAGAGGGCCATCCAGTTAGTGCATTCATCTTAAGATAGCTAGGTGGGACAACCACATATCACAGTCATAGTAAGTACATTTTCCCCAATAAAACAGCTATCAGCAAAGTCAGAGCTAGTAAGGGGGAAAAGAGTCAAGTGAAGAGGTAGGGTTTCAGATGTTTTCGGAAGATGGGCAGGGACTAGCTTCAGGGGAAGCTGGTTCCACCATTGGGGAGCCAGGAGAGAGAAGAGCTTGGACTGGGCTGTGTGGGAGCTGTCTTCCCGTAGGGGTGAGAGGGCCAAGACCAGAGGTGGCAGAACAGAGTATTCGGGTTAGGGTGTAGGGTTTGAGCAGAGCCTGAAGGTAGGGAGGGGCAGTTCCACTTGCTGCTCCGTAGGCAAGTACTATGGTCTTGTACTGGATGCGAGGTTTGACTGGAAGCCAGTGGAGTATGCGGAGGAGCGGGGTGACATGGGAGAATTTGGTTAAACACCAGGCAGACTGCAGTGTTCTGGATAAGTTGCAGATGTTTGATCTCACAAGTAGGGAGCCCAGCCAACAGTGAGTTGCAGGAGTCCAGACGGGAGAGGACAAGTGCCTGTATTAGGACCTGTGCTGCTTCCTGTGTGAGACAGGGTCGTACTCTACGGATGTTGTTGAGCATGAACCTGCAGGAGGGAGTCACTGCTTTGATGTTTGCAGAGAACGACAGGGTGTTGTCCAGGGTCAAGCCAAGGCTCTTTGCACTCTGGGAGGGGGACACAGTGGAGTTGTCAACCATGATGGAGAGGTCTTGGAGCAGGCAGGCCTTCCCCAGGAGGAAGAGCAGCTCCGTGGTGTCGAGGTTGAAATTGAGGTGGTGAGTCGACATCCAAGCTGAGATATCTACCAGGCACACAGAGATACGGGGGAGGAGGGAAGGAGAAAAGTAGTTGAGTGTCATCCGCATAGCAATGATAGGAGAGACCATGTGAGGATATGACGGAGCCGAGTGACTTGGTGTAGAGAGAGAAGAGCCCTGTGGGACACCAGGAGTGACGTTACGTGGTGCAGACACAGATCCACTCCACGTCACATGGTAGGAGTGGCCTGCCTGGTAGGATGCAATCCAAGAGTGTGCAGAGCCTGAGATGCCCAGCCCTGAGAGGGTGGAGAGGAGGATCTGATGGTTTACGGTGTCGAAGGCAGCGGATAGATCTAAGAGGATGAGAACAGAGGAGAGAGAGTCAGCTTTGTCAGTGTAGAGAGCCTCTTTGACACAGAGAAGAGCAGTCTCAGTTGAGTGACCCATCTTGAGAGGGGAGAAAGAGGTCAAGGCGTAGGATAGTTCTGTGTGAGTGGGACCAGTGGACTCAATAGGCTGAGTGAATGAGGAGCGGATTTCGTCAACCTTCTTTTCAAAGTGGTTGACAAAGTTGTCCGCATAGAGGGAGGGTGGAGGGGTGGGGTGGAGGATTAAGGAGGGAGGAGATGGTGGAAAATATTTTCCTAGAGTTAGAGGCAGAAGCTTGAAATGTAGAGTGATAGAAAGTGGCTTTAGCTGTGGATACAGAGGAAGAGAAGTTAGAGAGGAGGGAGTGAAAGGATGATTGGTCCTCTAGAAGTTTAGTTTTCCTACATTTTCGCTTAGCTGCCCATAGCCGTATTCTGTAAGAGAGGATATTAGGGTCGAAAAGGCAGAATCAGAAGACAGGAGGGAGAAGGATTATAGGATTGAAGAGGAGAGAGTACTGGGAGAGAGAGAGTGAAGATTGCGACGGTGTATGATATTGGTGTGCGGGTCAGCTGTTTGTTCACCCGCCTGCAATTGCTAATAACCCATCCGCAACAGCCTGACTATATGTGATGAAGTGAATATCTGAGGCCTGCACCCAACCCTAACCCGCAAATATAGAAAATGCGCTATAGGCTACAGTCAAAGACGGCAGAACGATTTGTTGACAGGGGGTGTAGGATTATAAAAAAAAAATATATATTTTTTCTTGCCTGATTTAGATATGTTATAATTTCGGACATTTTGGTAGGCTATTTGCTAGTCAACTTGGGTATAATTAGATAAATGTAGCTTCTCTTTTGTCTTTATATGTTGCCCTAGAAGACTAAATAAACCTTTGCTCAACAGAATAATGCAATAGATCGATAGAATTAATGCTTTAAATCTAGTTGACATCGGTAAAGTTTTCTATGTCATCTTTTAGCGGAGCAAAGACGTTTAGGGACATGGGGGAAAATACAACAACGCCAAAAAACGGGAAAGTTCTGTGCAAAAGTAAATTGAGAAAATAGAGAAATCATGTAACTATACTAAAAAAAAAGAAGAAGAAACTATTCTATGGAATGAACAATAAATTGTATAAAGAATGATAATAAAAGTCTCTGGAGTACTAAATTAATTTCTGGGCAAAAAAGCTAACTCGGCTGCATCCATTGAGGCAGATGGCTTGTTCATAACAAAACCCTTTGATATTGTCAACCACTTTAATAACCTTTTTTGTTGACAAGATTAGTTTCACAAAGTGGGTGTGGAAGGGGTGATTTTTGACATCTATAAATAAGGACAAACCACCTGGTACCAACAACCTGGCTGGTAAATTGCTGAGGTTGGTAGCGGAATACATTGTGACTCCTGTATGCCACGTCTTCAATTTAAGCCTAGCAGACAGTGTGTGCCCTCAGACATGGAGGGAGACAAAGGTAATTCCCAAGAATAGGAGAGAACCCTTTAACATAGAGCTCCATTCAGTTTTAGAATGGGTAACTAGCAATAGGCTGGTGCTAAACATCTCAAAAACTAAAAGCATAATTTGGTGTACAAATCACTCACTCAGCGCTAAACCTCATTTAGATCTACGATTGAATAATGTGGCTATTGAGCAAGTTGAGGAGACTAAACTGCTGGGTGTCACCCTAGATAGCAAGCTGTCATGGTCAAGACATATAGACTCAATGGTTACTAAAATGGGAAGAGGTCTGTCCATGATAGGGCGTTGCTCTGCCTTCTTGAAAGCTTAGTCGACCAGACAGGTCCTACAGGCCCTAGTTTGTCGCACCTGGACTACTGCCCAGCTGTGTGGTCATGTGTGGCAAAGAAGGACATAAGTAAATTGCTGTTGGTCCAGAACAAAGCGGCACGTATTGCACTTAGATGTTCACAGAGGGAAAGTGTCAGTTACATGCATGTCAGTCTCTCCTGGCTCAAAGTTGAAGAGAGATTGACTGCATCACTATTGGTCTTTGTGCGAGGTATTGATGTGTTGAAGGCACCGAACTGTCTGTTCAAGCAGTTGACACACAGTTCGGACACTAATCGGTACAACACAAGACACGCAACCAGAGGTCTCTTCACAGTCCCCAGGTCCAGAACAAAGGCTGGGACACTCACAGTATTAAATAGAGCCATGACTACATGGAACTCTCTGCCACCCAGGTAACTCAAGCTAGCAATAAAACCAGTATTTGTTTTTATAAAAGAACACCTTACTACACAAAGGGGACTGTGAAGAGACACAGCCATTTTATATTGTATTGTAATTTGAACTACACTATGTATTAGACTTGGATATTGTGTGTATGTACTGATATGTAGGTTATGTGTGACATTTTAATGTATGTATTTAAGTCCTTGACTAATAATGTTCAGTACTTTGGATTATGTCATGTTTCATGTGGACCCCAGGAAGAAAAGCTGATGCTTTGCAGTGGCTAATGGGGACCCTAATGGGGACCCTAATAAGTACCAAAAATAGACCAACAGTCAGTGTACAGATTTTCATTTTAACCCATCGAAACAGTAGGCTACTATCACGTTTGAGTTAAGACCCAGATACAGACAATGTCGAATTAAGAACAGTTTATTAATCCAACAGGGGCAGGCAAAAGACAGGTCAAGGCAGGCAGGGGTCAGTAATCCAGATATGTGGGGCAAAGGTACAGGACGGCAGGCAGGCTCAGGGTCAGGGCAGGCAGAAATGGTCAAAACTGGGAAAACTAGAAAACAGGAACAATCGAGAGACAGGAACAGGGCATAATGGGGAAGATGGGCGACACCTGGAGGGGGGTGGAGACAATCACAAAGACAAGTGAAACAGATCAGGGTGTGACAGTTCCCTTGACATGCCATAGGCCTATTTAAAGTCCCATCTTGTGACTGTCACAATCATCACACATAACATACCTGGCACTGCTATCATCCTCTTTTACCACTTCATCAAATCTTTTCCAAACATTACTTTTCTTAAACTTCGACAATGTCCTTATTGCCTCTGTTGGTTGACTTGAACTTTTTCTGCCCGTTCCCAAAAGCATTATTTGGCGATTGACTGTGTAGGCTATTTGGCACAAACAGTTAAACCCTAAAGTTTAGGCTTATGGACTAATACCAGATAGCCTACAATAATGAAAGAAATACCTCAGTGCAGCCTATGTACTGTAAATTGCACAATTATCATACATTTATGGATTTTTTAAGGTATTTTTTATTCAACCCGGTTATTCAACCCCTTGCTGTCATCTATCACCCACTAGGGTGGGGGGTCAAAAGAGTCAAGGAAGGAAAAGAAAGAGTTGGAAAGAAATTGATCAAAGGCAGACGTTGAGAGGTTGAAGTTGCCCAGTACGAAGAGTGGTAAGCCATTGTCAGGAAATTAGCTTATCAAGGTGACAAGCTCATTGAGGAACTCTATAAGGGCCCCTAGTGGGCGATAGATGACAACAATGGTAAGTTTGAGTGGACAAGTGACAGTGACAGCATGGAATTCAAATGAGGAGATGGACAGGTGAGTGAGGGAGAAAAGAGAAAATCATTCGCACACCTGTTTCTAATACCTTTCAATACCTCACTGAAGATAACGATACTGAGCCTTTTTCTAAAACGTTTAATGAGATTGAGAACATATTGTGAGGGATCTTAGACCATTCCTACATACAGAATCTTTCAAACCACAGGTTTTCAATGGGGTTCAAGTCCAGAGACTGAGATGGCCATTGGAAAATGTTGACTTTCAAATCAAATCAAATTGTATTTGTCACATGCACAAAATACAAGAAATGTAAACCTTACCATGAAATGCTTATTTACAAGCCCTTAACCAACAATGCAGGTTTAAGAAAATAAGAGTATTTACTAAACAAACTAAACAAAAAAGTGTCACAATAAAATAACACTAACGAGGCTATACAGGGGGTACCAGTACAGAGTCAATGTGCGGCGGAATAGGTTAGTCAAGGTAATAGAGGTAATATGTACATGTAGTTAGGGGTAAAGTGTCTATGCATAGATAATAAGCAACGAGTAGCAGCAGTGTAAAAAAAATTATAGCGGTCCGGGTAGCCATTTGACTAATTGTTCAGCAGTCTTCTGGCTTGGGGGTAGAAGCTGTTAAAGAGTCTCGAAGCTCTCGACCCGCTCCACTACAGCCCCGTTGATGTGAATGGGGGTGTGTTCGGCCCTCCTTTTCCTGTAGTCCATGATCAGCTCCTTTGTCTTGCTCACGTTGAGGGAGAGGCTTTCGTCCTGGAACCACACTGCCAGGTCTTTGACCTCTTCCTTATAGGCTGTCTTATCTTTGTCGGTGATCAGGCCTACCACCATTTACTGTAAATTGTTTTCTTGGGTTTAGAACTTTATTTTTGTGTCCAGTTAGTGCAATCTATTTAAATTTGCCTTGCTAACTTCCGTAGCTACCTAGCTACCAGCGCGAATGGTAGAATGGCCAATGCTGCCGAAAATGTTGTGTACTTTCTGTTGAAGAACCCCTTTCATTCTCTGGGGTACATGGAAAAGGTGCGAATTAAAAATGAGGGTCGACCTCTGCCTGAGATCAGTTTCATGAAGAAGGATGAAAAGGTGAGAGCATTCAATACAAACTGGTATCAAATGTATAGCTGGTTAACAGGGAGCTTATCATCAAGCTGCCTGTAATTGTACGTTATGATGCTTTACATGCTGAACATCTTTTCGGGGTTTGTCGAAAACAATTCTGAATGATTGATAGCTTCCATCGCATCATCCATTAAAAGTTAGATTAAAGAGAAAGGTTGACGCAGCACATTTTTTTCACGTGCGCTCAAGTAGGTTTTGTGCTTTCCTCCGGGACTTATTTAGCAAAGATAACACATAATCACTCCGGACAGACACAAGCAAAAACTCATGACATAAATGTTGCAGCAGCCTCTGCTACACCTAAACATTCGAAATCTGACATGCTGTATGGGAACGAGACTTTTATTCCCGTCTGATAAACTGTAGGCTACTAATAAGAGCAGCTGCATACAGCCAATGCTCTCTGTCCATCTGGTCAGGGTAAACTAATTGGTAACGTTATGTATTTATAGTCCATTTGTCACGACTTCCACCGACGGTGGCTCCCCTGCCTGTTCGGGCGGCGTTCGGCGGTCGTCGTCACCGGCCTATTAGCTACCACCGATCCTCCTTTTTCTTTCTGTTGATTTTTCTTATTGTTTGCACCTGTTTTTGTGTTTGGCATTTCTAGGGCTATTTAAGCCAGTCAAGCCCGCCTCCTTTCGTGCGGGCTTGTTTCTCTGTTTGTTTGGTGGCCGTTCGGCTGACGTGTATGTTGGCGTGTTCTCTCGTCCTGTTTGGGCCGCCTTTGTTTTGTGTGCGCCTGTTGTGTTTGGGGCGTTGTATTTACGCGCCGCAATAAAGAAGGAATATTTTTCCCTACACCCTGCTCTCTGCGCCTGACTCCACACCCACCACTCCTAGCTGTCGTGACTGTCACGCCCTGACCTGTATGAGCCTTTTGATGTCTCATTTTGGTTTGGTCAGGGTGTGATTTGGGGTGGGCATTCTATGTTCTATTGTATTTCTTTGTTTTGGCTAAGTATGGCTCTCAATCAGGGACAGCTGTCTATCGTTGTCTCTGATTGGGAACCATACTTAAGTAGCCCTTTTTCCCTCCTGTCTTTGTGGGAAGTTGACTCTGTTTGTGTGTATGTGCTGTTGATGCTACACCGTTTTGATCTTCGTTCATTGTTTTTGTTTCGGTGAGTTTAACAAATAAACATGTTTTTCTCAACCCGGCACGCTGCGCCTTGATCCATCCTTGAAGATCGTGACAGAACTTCTCACCACCAAGAGACCAAGCAGCGTAGTTATCTGGAGTCCTGGACATGGGAGGAGATCCTGGATGGTAAGGGACCTTGGAGGCAGGCTGGGGAATACCGCCGTCCCAAGGAGGAGCTGGAGGCAGCAAAGACGGAGCGGCGCTTTTACAAGCAGAAGTATGCGGAACACGGCTGGCATTTAAGCCCGAGGCAGCCCCCAAAATGGGGGCACACGGGAGTTTGGCTGGGCCAGGTTGAAGACCTGGGCCAGCTCCCCGTGCTTACCAGAGGGAGCATTGCACTGGTAAGGCACCGTGTGAGGCGGTGAAACGCATGGTGTCACAAGTGCGTGTTCAGAGCCCGGCACGGCCTGTCCCTGCTCCACGCATCAGGCCCCCTGTGCGCATCGAGAGCCCGGCGCGGCCTGTCCCTGCTCCACGTATCAGGTTCCCTGTGCGCCCTCAGAGCCCGGCGCGGCATGTCCCTGCTCCACGCACCAGGTTCCCTGTGCGCCCTCAGAGTCCGGCGCGGCCTGTCCCTGCTCCACGCACCAGGTTCCCTGTGCGCCTACAGAGCCCAGCACGACCTGTCCCTGCTCCACGCACCAGGTCCCCTGTGCGCCTTCAGAGCCCGGCACGGCCTGTCCCTGCTCCACGCACCAGGTCCCCTGTGCGCATCGAGAGCCCGGCACGTCCTGTCCCTGCTTCACGCACCAGGCTCCCTGTGCGTCTTCAGAGCCCAGCACGGCCTGTTCCCGCTCCACGCATCAGGTCCCCTGTGCGCCTTCAGAGCCCGGCACGTCCTGTCCCTGCTCCACGCACCAGGTATCCAGTGCCTGCTCCACGGACCAGTCCGGAGCCTCCAGAGACGGTCCCCAGTCCGGAGCCTCCAGAGACGGTCCCCAGTCCGGAGCCTCCAGAGACGGTCCGGACCCTCCAGAGACGGTCCGGGGCCCGCAACGAGGGTGCCCGGTCCGGGGCCCGCAACGAGGGTGCCCGGTCCGGGGCCCGCAACGAGGGTGCCCAGTCCGGGGCCCGCAACAAGGGTGCCCAGTCCGGGGCCCGCAACGAGGGTGCCCAGTCCAGGGTCGGCGGCGAGGGCCCCCACCCCAGAGGCGCCACCAAAGCGGAGGGAGCCAGAGGTGGAGCGGGGTCTACGTCCCGCACCAGAGCCGCCACCGTGGATAGATGCCCACCCAGACCACCCTCCCCAATAGGTTCAGGTTTTGCGGCTGGAGTCCGCACCTTTGGGTATACTGTCACGCCCTGACCTGTATGAGCCTTTTGATGTCTCATTTTGTTTGGTCAGGGTGTGATTTGGGGTGGGCATTCTATGTTCTATTTGTATTTCTTTGTTTTGGCTAAGTATGGCTCTCAATCAGGGACAGCTGTCTATCGTTGTCTTTGATTGGGAACCATACTTAAGTAGCCCTTTTTCCCTCCTGTCTTTGTGGGAAGTTGACTCTGTTTGTGTGTATGTGCTGTTGATGCTACACCGTTTTGATCTTCGTTCATTGTTTTTGTTTTGGTGAGTTTAACGAATAAACATGTTTTTCTCAACCCGGCACGCTGCGCCTTGGTCCATCCTTGAAGACAGTGACATCATTTGTGTGTCATGAGAAAATGTGAATGTGATCAAATTTTGATTCTATTCAAAATTGGGCTGGCTAGGCTGCCTATATGTTTTTAATCCAAAGTATTACCTTGAATTAATCAATAGACATAATAGTGATGGCAGATGTGAGTCATTTTTTATAGTTCTATTGTCTATCAGTTGTTGTCTATGTGTCTGGGTAGAGGAAATCCCCCTCCTAATCTAATCGAAATATAATTTATATGAACAAATATAAGGCAGCTGCAGTTTGACAGGGTTTTCATCCCCCCATGGCCAGGAGTTTTTTTTCTGGAGTTTTTAAAAACTTGATTAGGAAAAACTGGTCCCATCATAGCCCATATAAAACCTTTTTACAACTGATTAATCACTGTCATACCTGATAGGGTCCAGAGTTTTTCTAGTTAGGTTAACATACAAGGAAGAACTCCAGGCCCCAAGGGGGTAAAACTGCCCCATCGTTCTGGGACCTATGGTGCCACCAGTCTGCTTGCAGTTGTCAGTTATTGTCAGGTATGTGGATGATCAGGGCTTTATTCAGGAATGTTTCTTGGGCTACTTTGATGTGTCAAGTGGGAGAGACACACAGTCTGTGTTTGATTTATGAATTTTGAGATGTCTGAGTTTAACTTCATAGAGAAACTCTTTGTCCAAACCTACAATGGCGCAGCTGTGATGGAATGTACACTACCGTTCAAAAGTTTGGGGTCACTTAGAAATGTTTTTTAAATAAAATACAAAAAAATTGTCCATTAAAATAACATCAAATTGATCAGAAATACAGTGTAAACATTGTTAATGTTGTAAATGACTTTTGTAGCTTGAAATGGCAGATTGTTTATGGAACATCTACATAGGCGTACAGAGGCCCATTATCAGCAACCATCATTCCTGTGTTTCAATGGCACGTTGTGTTAACCTTTTAAAATGATAAACTTGGATTCGCTAATTGATCATTAGAAAACCCTTTTGCAATTCTGTTAGCACAGCTGAAAACTGTTGTTCTGATTAAAGAAGCAATAAAACTTCTTTAGACTAGTTGAGTATCTAGAGCATCAGCATTTGTGGGTTCGATTACAGGCTCAAAATGGCCAGAAACAAAGACTTTCTTCTGAAACTCATCAGTCTATTCTTGTTCTTACAAATGAAGGCTAGTGCAAGAAATTGCCAAGAAACTGAAGATCTCGTACAACGCTGTGTACTACTCCCTTCACAGAACAGCGCAAACGGGCTCTAACCAGAATAGAAAGAGGAGTGGGAGGCCCCGGTGCACAACTGAGCAAGAGGACAAGTACATTAGAGTGTCTAGTTTGAGAAACAGACTCCTCACTGGTCCTCAACTGGCAGCTTCATTAAATAGTACCTGCAAAACACGTCTCAACGTCAACAGTGAAGAGGTGACTCCGGGATTCTGGCCTTCTGGGCAGAGTTTCTCTGTCCAGTGTCTGTGTTATTTTGCCCATTTTAATCTTTTATTTTTATTGGCCAGTCTGAGATATGGCTTTTTCTTTGCAACTCTGCCTAGAAGACACATTGTTAAAAACTTTAGGTAATTAACTGGTTGCAGTAAAGAGCCAACTTGGATACTAAGGAGATCATGAGGGAAATTGACAAGTATCAACAGCTTTACGCTATGGAGGAACAATATACTCCATCATGGAAAGATCCGGCAACCTCACAAAAGAACCCGACAAAAAAAAGAAAGACAGATTCATCTAAAGACACGGACTATTTACCTACCGTTGAAGTAGAGGCTAGTGCTCTGGCTGGAATCCATGCAACACTGGATAAATTGTGTGAGGAGGTAGCAGGGCTGAGGGGGAGTTTGGAGTTTAGCCAGAGTGAAATTCTCACGCTCCAAGGAGAGAACAAGGCACTCACAGCCAAGGAAAATATCCACGATTCCAACATGGATTGTCTACTCACAGAAAACAGGGTGATGAGGGAGTCGCTACTAGACATACAAAGTCGTAGCATGCGTGAAAATCTAATATTTTCTGGAATTCCTGAAGACGCATCCACTAATCCAGAGGGCGCGATCAGAGAATTCATGCAATCCACCTTGAAACTTCCTCTAGAGACTGTAAACAAGGTGGCTTTCACTCGAGTACACAGACTTGGAATTCGGAGCGACAAGAATAAAGGTCCCCGAACGATAATCGCAAAATTTGAACACTACCAACAAAAGGAGCTGATCAAAAGCAGGGGAAGGGAGCTTAAAGGGACCAAATTTGGTCTCAATGACCAATTTCCGGGAGATTAACAAACGTCACAAGAGGCTGTATCCTGTACAGAGGCAACAGAGGGAGAGGGGTAAGCGTGCCTTTCTTATTGTGGTCAAACTCTTTATAGATGGACAGCTATTCCGAGACAGCTCCATAACAACATGGCTATACTAAACTCAATGGCCAATACATAACATCAGCAATCCAGGGTTTGTATACAGTGCCTTCAGAAAGTATTCAGACCCCTTGACTTTTTCACATTTTATTACGTTACAGCCTTAATCTAAAATGTATTTAAAAAAATCCTCAGCAATCTACACACAATACTCCATAATGACAAAGCAAACAGGTTCAGAAATGTTTGCAAATGTATTAAAAATTCAAAACAGAAAAACCTGTACGGGAAATGTTTATGTTTGTGCTATTCTTATGACTAATAATATTCTTATAACCAATTTATGTGTTCTATTCATGTGCTGTTCTATAAACCAATTTCTATGTTCATGCAAGTGGCTGACTGCACAAATCACACCTATCAGTAACTGCAATTTGGCAGTACACCCAGACGTTTTATTGAGAATGAACGACCGTGTTTTGAGAACAAACGAAAGATATCTCAGTTTCAAGGTCTCAGCTTAGAGAGAAAGAAGCCTTGTGAGGTGTTAGTCTGTCACATGTCATGAAACAGTATTGGTCGTTCACATGAATGAAACAAAAGGGTAATGATTAATTAGTTATTCTAAATCATGCAAATATAACTTGTCTGTGTATAGCCGTATAAAAGACAACCGTTGGGACTGCCAGAGTTTTCTGACAGACGTGTACTATGGTGCATTGAGTTGGTTGGAACCTCTCCAGCGTGCTGACAAATAAACAATGATTAATTTAATATTGACTGTGAGTGTTCCTGTGTAAGAATTTCCATGACAAACCTTATTTCCATAAGTATTCAGACCCTTTACTATGAGAAATGGAGCTCCGGTGCATCCTGATCCATTGATCATCCTTGAGATGTTTCTACAACTTGATTGGAGTCCACCTGTGGTTAATTCAATTGATTGGACAAGATTTGGAAAGGCACACACCGGTTTATATAAGATCCCACAGTTGACAATGCATGTCAGAGCAAAAATCAAGCCATGAGGTCGAAAGAAATGTCTGTAGAGCGCAGAGACAGGATTGTGTCGAGGCACAGATCTGGGGAAGGGTACCAAACATTTTTGCAGCATTGAAGGTCCCCAAGAACGCAGTGGCCTCCATCATTCTTTAATGGAAGAAGTTTGGAACCACCAAGACTCTTCCTAGTGCTGGCCGCCCGGCCAAATGGAGCAATCAGTGGAGATAGGCCTTGGTCAGGGAGGTGATCAAGAACCCGATTGTCACTCTGACAGAGCTCTAGAGTTCCTCTGTTGGGATGGGAGAATCAGGCCTTTATGGTAGAGTGACCAGACGGAAGACACTCCTCAGTAAAAGGCACATAACAGCCCGCTTGGAGTTTGCCAAAAGGCACCTAAAGACTCTCAGACCATGAGAAACAAGAAGCTCCCCATCCAACCTGACAGAGCTTTAGAGTATCTGCAGAGAATAATGGGAGAAACTCCCCAAATACAAGGTGTGCCAAGCTGTTTTTGCTGTGTCATTGTGGGGTATTGTGAAATCAATTTCTAAAATGCGAATTGCGATTTCTATAGACAATTGCGATTTCTATAGACATGTAGGACTATACTAGTATTAGCCACTTTCAACAATGTTGAATGTCAACACTCCAAACATATTGAGCAAACACTGGACGAGCAAACACTGTTGTTATTACTCATTACTGTAGCCTATGCTATTTAGTAAACTGTAGTATCAATAGACTAGGATGAGAATATTCCGTGTCCCCAGCCGAATTGGAGTTGATGACAATGCAAAGACCCTCAATAACCTACAGAACTTGAGACAACGGCATGAAACGGGTTGAAACGAGTGGCCAAGACCATGTCACACCTCCAATTTATTTATTAATCAAAACCCAGCCCTTTCGGCAACTGTGCCCATAATTCCGGTTGTGAAAATAGCTAACATATTTCTGACACCCCCCCAAACCTATACCACCAGTGCTTATATTTACCATTGTGTTAGGTTTGTTAAAATAGAGCCCTACGTGTTGGTTGAACTCTGAAACAGACACAAAAACACTCTGTTATTGCGAACCATTTCAAGTATCATTCTTTGAGAATTATGAATACTGAGAGAAGACTGCAGCCTTCAGATACTCCTCGTAGCTAAGAGAGAGAGAGAGAGAGAGAGAGAGAGAGAGAGAGAGAGAGAGAGAGAGAGGCAGCCAGACGGTCAACCTTTTCCAACTATGTTTTTCCAACTATGTTGAAATGCCCAGTGTTACGGATACAGGTATCCTGTGTGTGTGTTTGTTTTCTCTCCTTCTGCCCTACTCACAGGTGTCACTCATCAGCCGTCATCAATCACCAATCAGTCCCAATCAGAAGACACACCTGCTCCTTTTCCCTTACCCAATCACATCCCCTTTCCCTTGGTTTAAAACCCCAGTCAGTTATCTCTCTCTCTAGCTTGTTCTTGGTATGTAGCACTCTTGGTTTGTAGCTCTCGTATGCATTACCCTGTTGTTTAGTAACTAGCTCTCGTGTATGCATTGTTCTCTCTTGTTATTTAGTAGCTGGCTTGTTTTGGAGCTACAGCGCTCTAGCTCGGTGTAGTATTTGTGAAGCCCAGTTGATGTTGGTTTGTTTGTGCGTGCTATCGCTTTTGTGTAGGTGCCAGAATCTCACATTAACTATGAGTTTGTATTGTTGTGTTGTATTGCTGTTTGTTTGTTGGTGGAAAAGGGGATAACCAGCCAAGACGCCCTTGGGCATACATTACCCGTAGGAAACCCTGTGTTAAATACATTAGTTAGAACTGGGCGGACCACCCACTGTAGTTAGTTAGTTAGTTAGCTAGCTGTTCGTGACGCAGGTAGATTAGCTTAGTGGTTTTTGAATATATATTATTTCTTTCCTTGGGTCCAGCTCAGCCCCTTTTCCCCAAACCACTTTACCGTGTGTTTGAAATAAACCTTTTGTGTTTGACGGTAGATTTAAGTTGTCTGTGTTTTCTGTTCTCACTGTTCCTTTTTCACCATAGTAATTTGCATAAGATATGTTGCGGGTCTCGATTCCATTCCCCCTAGACTGCGGGGTAAAAGGGATTCGTAACACCCAGCAAGACTACTTTTCTCCTTCACATATCCTCCACTCCACCGAAGATAGAACAGGAATAACATAATAAATGTTTGTGCTGCTGTAATTTCAGGCTAAACTAGACCACAGATATCAGGAATGCTTAATACATTTGTAGCCATTGTGACGCTTTGTCTTTTTATTTCTCTGCAGGACCAATACTCCACTGTTTCACAAAGGATGTTACAGGTGCATCTCCTACTGTATGTTCTCAGGAAATAGCATTCCGACTTTCCCCTTTTAAAACTTCATCTACCATATGCTCTTCGATGATTGACGTGATATCAGGTTTTTGCTACCGCTGGATACCAGCTATGTGACCTCAATAAAGAATAACATTCCAAATAGAAATCAAAGCATGCTCTGAAGTAGTGATGTTGACAAACCAGACTTGTAATTGAGAGAGGGAGTGATGCATTTTCAGCTAGGCTTCCACACTGGAATAACCTTTATAGATAACTTTGACACCTTCTGGAAACAGGAGTGATGGAGTCCATCCAAATCATCTTGGCTTCTGGACTCTGTCCGTGGAGCGCTGAGACAGGATTGTGTCAAGGCTCAGGTCTGGTGAAGGGTACCAAAACATTTCTGCAGCATTGAAGATCCCCAAGAACAGTGGCCTCCAATATTCTTCAATGGAAGAAGTTTGGAACCACCTAAGACTGTGGCGGTCACAAAATTTCATCAGCCGATCATTGTCAAGCAAATAACTGTCGGAATCACGGTAATTGATCGTCAATTAGCATCTCCTAGCTTCCACACATGATGCCCCTGATGCAGACCTTTGTAACATCTACATTTAAAAAAGTCGAATAAATCCACGTAATGCATACAGTACATTCACAAAAAAAACATTTATTTTAGACAGATCTAAAGAAGCATAATGTGACCTGTTTCAGGAAACTAGGCATATGTTGCAAGTCACGACTTCACTTTAACGTTTTTTTAATAATTATTTATCAAAATGCGTTTTTGGGCAGAAATGCCTTCTGGAACTTTCATGTGCCTTAATAACAAACTTGTATGCCAACTGTAAATATGAGTAACATTGTTAAATTATGAGCCTTGTTGGTTAAGCCACACAAAAAGTGAGCAACCTTTCCACTAGGCATGATTGGCTGAGATAAGTGGGTTGGCCTCCCGAGAGAAGAGTTCGGATTGCTCTGCCTTCTGTCTATTTGAGCTGGCTGAGTCTGTGTTGGTAATCCTGTCAAACGCGCCTTTTTTTAAATGTATTGTGTAGCGGAGCTGCATAAGTGTTGCTCTCCACTTTCTGGAGGATCGAGTATTGAAACTAGTGGAATTAAAGTATGATAGCTTTAACAAAACACCTGTCTCCGGATTACATCTTCAAAACTAAGGGCAACCGTGGCATGGCATCCGTGACAGGGAGACGCGTCTGTCATGCATGATGATGTATACAGGGTTACATTTTTAGATATTACACATTTGTAATTTTGATAGAAAGTAATTTCAAGTGTACTGTTAGCTAGCTAATGTTAGCTGGCTGGCTCCCTAGCTAACGTTACGTATATGACATTATTATTCGTATCCCAGAACTGTTTGATTTGCTAGTTAGAGCCTAATGTTAGCCAGCTAACATTGAACCTGGTTGGTTAGCTCCCAGCAGATTCATACAGCATATATTTAAAAAATAATGCTTATCTTAATTTCCATAATTAACTATTCATATTTTTAATAATGTAGGTAGTTTATGCAAAGGATTATTACTTCTTACCAGTATTGCCATTACAAAATGTACATTTTGGCAAACAATTATTATTTTAGCAAACAATTATTGTGATTCATCATATATTGTCCCTAACATCTTTACTGTTGTGCGATACATACACGCACAAACACTCATACACACTCAATCCCTTTCCCCCACAAACAGCCATACACTCAGATGCTCAATAGTTGTTCCATTCCAGAGCCAGATTTACGAATGCATATACAGTTGCAGCTGTATGAGAAGCAGTGGTGTAAAGAACTTAAGTAGAAATACTTTAAAGTACTTCTTAAGTCGTTTTTAGGGGGTATCTGTACTTTAATTAACCTTTTAGATTTTTTGGTAACTTTTACTTTACTACATTCCTAAAGAAAATAATGCACTTTTTACTCCATACATTTTCCCTGACACCCAAAGGTACTTGTTACATTTTGACACGAAAATGGTACAATTCACACACTTATCAAGAGAACATCCCTGGTCATCCCCTGCCTCTGATCTGGCGGACTCACTAAACACAAATGCTTCGTTTGTAAATTATGTCTGAGTGTTAGAGTGTGCCCCTGGTTATCCGTCAATAAAAAAACAAGAAAATGGTGCTGTCTGCTTTGCTTAATATAAGGAATTTTAAATGGTTTATACTTGAACTTTTGATAGTTAAGTACATTTGAGCAATTCCGTTTACTTTTGATACTTAATTATATTTAAAAACAAATACTTTTAGACTTTTACTCAGGTAGTATTTTACTGGGTGACTTTCACTTTTACTTGAGTCATTTTCTATTAAGATATTTTAACTTTTACTCAAGTATGACAATTGAGTACCAAATTGAGCAAAAATGGGCAGAAATGGGGAGATTTGATTAACCATTGTCACGTCCTAGGTGATGGAGATCAGATATGCCCCCTTTCCCTGAAACACCCACACGCGGTCCCCCTTTGTGACCATATTCCCGAGCATCTCTGTGCAGTCAGACATTTTATGATTTTGTGCCACCAGGGCCACAATAATATGCCCCCTCTTTGAATGTCAGAGTGTTACCCCCTCCCAATGGGTTACTGCAGCTAGTGTTGCCAGCACTGCCACTGCCTGGGTGGGGGCACCCCACCGGAATACCAACCAGCTAGGTACAAGGTCATCAAGGTTCTCATTAGCAGCTTTGAGAATTTCCTTGCATATTATTCTCTCCCATCATTAGGCTTTGTAGGACCAACCCTGCCTGGCAGGCTCAGAATCTTGATAGGGCAGTGCTGCTTTAGTAGGTCTCTGGCCACATTCATCTTTCTGATTTGGCTGTGTATAGACTACTTACAGTAAGGCCCATTAAACAGATAAGAACTTCTCCTTAGTGTATGGGTCTCTCAGGTGGGTGTCTAGGGTATATGGTTGGGGACCATTCCATCATGATAGGTCAGTAAATGAATAAATATTAAGAATTTATTTTTAAATGTATATCCCATATCTCCACAAAATGGAAAGCTCTCTCTCATAACCCCTGCTCACAAACACACATGGGCTCTGGGATTTGCAACTGCTATCCTTTTTCACTCAATTAACACCACACTTTTCCAAGCACAAAAACACACACCCTAACTTCCATCACAATACAATACTGTGCCTTCTATGTCCTCTGTGTTTTATCTCTTCCATGTTGACTGAGTACTTTTGTGTTCCAGTTCCTTATATTTGAAGATGTATTCTTTTGCTAATTATCCTTTCTTCTGATGCTGTCTTATCAATTTATGAAATAGTGTAAAACAAATTATTTTCCAACATTCCCTTTCTAGAATAGTATAGTGTAGTTGTAGTTTATTTCTTTAACAATTGTTGTATTTTATTGCTTATTTGTTATAGATTTTATGGTTATGACTAAATGTTTGTACATCTAAGAACATCCCATTCTGAAAATGTGTGCAATAGAGAGGGTTACAAGACAAATGGCAGTCCAATTAATATGTGTGTGTGTCTAGATATTAACTTGGTGTGCAGAAGTATGACTTCATTTAGGGGGTGTCTGTGTGAACAAAGGGTTCTTTGATTCTACCAGACACATGCGAGAGGCCCGTCCTTGAGAAGAACCTCCCAACACCTCCCAAGTTTGACTTATTTGCAAAGATTGTGATAAGGCTGTGGGAAGAGACTATGTTCTTGGAGAGGGTGGGGGGAGAGGTGGGAATTTTGCATCTTTGTGTTTCAACATTGTACCATATAAAAGACTGTGTACACCTTTTAGAGCGGAGAGCTCTCCTGAATTAAACCATTTACAATTGACCATTGTATTCTGGGCTTCTGTTTGTCTTATTTCAACCAGTATCTTACAACTACTGGGTAACAGACAGAGTTTGTTTAATTGATGTTCAGTTTGTGAACATTGAGAACAAAATTTCTCTAACATTATTGCAATCCCTACCATGTCTAGTAGTGTGTGTTCCATTATTTGACTCCTCTATGGGAACTTTGTAATATTTTGAATAGCCATGGAGTGGTCTTTGTGTCTCTAAACACTTGGTTATCAATATACAGTTTATCGACTATGAGAGCTATGCATTTCCCTTTCAATATATTTTCCTTGAAGATTGGATACATAACTGCGCCGTTCTGCAATTTCCTTCAGAAACTGATCATTCATGCCTATTTTCGTGCCAGCAAATCTTATACCCAGGCTTTTAACCATTATTTTGTCTTTAAAGAAAGTACATTTGGCAACAATTGTGTATTCATACCTCTGCTCTCTTTGTCCGAAACGGTGTACACTTACGAGTTGGATTTTGTCAACAGCTTCGCTGAGGAAATCCCTAACTGCACCCTCAGGAACTTCTCATTATCTATCTTGGAAACCAGTAAGTACCAGATTATTTCATGGATCTAGTCTGTAGGTCAAGTAAGGCTTCTCTCAGAAAGATGTTCTCCTTTTTAAATCATTAACATCGGTTTCAATCTTATTGACTGTCCCTTTTAGCTTGTTTCTCCAATGTCGTAGCTTTTTTGTCACTCATCTCGAAGCTTGCTTTCAACCCCTTTATATCCTTACTGTCAAATTCAAGTATGCCCAGTTTGTTGTTTATTGATTTTAACAGATCAGTTTCCACCTTTACCATTCCCGGTGATGAAAAGACTAAATCGTCTGTCTGTCGAAGAGTCACGTTTTCATTTCGGGATTGGTTCCCCTGTTTTACTCTCCGTCATGTTTGGGTGTTGCTTGTTCTCGTAATATTTGTCGATACATTTCTCTGGCCTTATTTGTTTTGGTTATAACCCAGTTTGTGAAGTGCTAATATTTAATCTAATTCACTGATATTGAATATGACGTTTTTATCTTGAGGTGATCTACACTGCTGTGTTCAGTCCACATCTTTTCTGTCTGTTGAAGCACCTTTGGCAGCGATTACAACCTCGATTCTTCTTGGGTCTTTTTCCATCTCATCTTGATAGAAAAATTTACATGAGGTGAAAGTTGAGAAATAATTATTCAAAAAATACACCTCATTAACAGCAGAGTAGTGCAACCTTTAGCAGAACAGGTAATTGTAGAGCAGTACACTTTCAACTATTATAAAAAGCGTGTAGGTTATATAATTGATCTTGACATTAAAATGGAGGAGGAGGTCTCTGTGATAAGTACCTTGCCCATTCAGAGCAGTGCATAAAATCATGTAGGCTATTTCACATAAATGAACATGACAATGTTTCATTCTGTTTTAATGACCTCATCAATTATGGAGAGATGATCATATGATTGGAGCAAAGAAAGGTCACCAACACATGAAAGAAAACACAGCTTCAATTTTCTCAACAGAATGGGCCTTTGCTAAGAGTGTCTATGTACAAATTTGACAAAAGCATTAATAACCATGCCATTTTGTGTACTTTCATCATTACTCCGATGCAGACCTATGGAAGATAAGGCTTGTCTAATGATCCTGATTCCCAAGGCAACACTAGTGGGCCTGGATGACTCATCTGCCTCTCCCTGCAAATACAGGAAGATGAAAATAAGAGACTGGGCATACAGATATGCATCCGTTGGTCACAGATACCTTGGAAAAAGGTAGGGACTTGGATCAGAAAACCCGTCAGTATCTGGTGTGACCACCATTTGCCTCATGCAGCGCAACACATCTCCTTCGCATAGAATTGATCAGGCTGTTGATTGTGGCCTGTGGAATGTTGTCCCACTCCTAGGACTTCAATGGCTGTGCGAGGTTGCTGGATATTGACGGGAACTGGAACACATTGTTGTATATGTCAATCCAGAGCATTCTAAACATGTCTGGTGAGTATGCAGGTCATGGTAGAACTGTGACATTTTCAGCTTGCGACATAATGTCATGCATTATCATGCTGAAACGTGGGGATGGCGGGGGATGAATGGCACGACAATGGGCATCAGGATTTTGTAACGGTATCTCAGGTTTTTCCATCAATAAAGTGCAATTGTGTTCGTTGTCTGTAGCTTATGCCCGCCCATACCATAACCCCACCTCCACAATGGGGCACTCTGTTCACAATGTTGACATCAGCAAACTTCTCACCCCCACAACATGCCATACATGCTGTCTGCCATCTGCCCGGTACAGTTGAAACCTGGATTCATCCGTGATGGGCACACTTCTGGTGACCAATGAGACCCTGGTGACCATTGAAGGTGAGCATTTGCCCAATGAAGTTGTTTATGACGCCAAGCTGTGGTCAGGTCAAGACCCTGGTGAGGACGACGAGCACACAGATGAGCTTCCCTTAGACGGTTTCTGACAGTTTGTGCAGAAATTCTTCGCTTGTGCAAACCCACAGTTTTATCAGCTGTCCAGGTGGCTGGTCTCAGATGATCTCGCTGGTGAAGAAGCCGAATGTGGAGGTCCTGGGCTGGCGGGATTAAACGTGGTCTGCGGTTGTGAGGCCGGTTGGACAGACTACCAAATTCTCAAAAATGACGTTGAAGGCGGCTTATGGAAGAGAAATTAACATGACATTAAATTCTCTGGCAACAGCACTGGTGGACATGAAGAACAGCGCCGAAGGAGATGGCTGCCGTTTTACGATCCCGTAACCAATTGTGCTATTTTCGCGTTATTTGTAACTTATTTTGTACATAATGTTTCTGCCATCATGTCTTATGACCAAAAAGAGCTTATAGATATCAAGACAGCGATTACTCACCCAGTACTGGAGGAATACTTCTTCAACCAGTCGGACAGGAAAGATTTACTTCAGACGCCCGACAAGGCCCTCATCCCCGTCATTCGCAGGTGAAAGAGATGTAGGTATCGAGGACGAAGGTCCGGGTGCCTTGTAAGGATCAGTCGCTGAGAGGGTAATCTACCTTTACCATCGGTCCTATTAGCCAACGTACAATGAATCGATAATAAAATAGACGAACTACGATCACGTATATCCTACCAGCGGGACATTAAAAACTGTAATATCTTATGTTTTACAGAGTCTGGCTGAACAGTTGAAGTCGAATATGCACATAATTAGTACTATTGGATAGGAAACACTCTGAAGTTTATTAGAGTGTTAAAATAATGTATGTGAGTATAACATAACTGATATAGCAGGCGAAAACCTGAGGAAAATCCATTCGGATTTGCAGTTCTTTTTGTAAATGAGCATCTTCTCCATTGTGCCTATTGCATACAACTTTAAATCTGACAACGCTGTGATGTTGCCAAGAATCAGAGCTTTTGATGACTATGCAACACTTGTATATTGAATTTTGAATTTGGTGCCTCACATTTCACCGGGTTGTGTCGGGAGCGCTAGCGCCCCACCACTCCGTAAGTAGTTAACAGCTTCTACCCCCAAGACATAAGTCTCCTGAACAGCTAATCAAAGGGCTACCCAGACCCTTCTTTTACGCTGCTGCTGCGCTCTGTTTATTATCTATGCATAGTCTCTTTAACTCTACCTACATGTACAGTTGAAGTTGAAAGTTTCCATAGACCTTAGCCAAATACATTTAAACGTAAACGTTTTCACAACTCCTGATATTCAATCCTAGTAAAAATTCCCTGTCTCAGGTCAGTTAGGATCACCACTTTATTTTAAGAATGTGAAATATCAGAATAATAGTAGAGAGAATGATTTATTTCAGCTTTTATTTCTTTCATCACATTCCAAGTGGGTCAGAAGTTTACATATACTCAATTAGTATTTGGTAGCATTGCCTTTAAATTGTTTAACTTGGGTCAAATGTTTCGGGTAGCCTTCCACAAGCTTCCCACAATAAGTTGGGTGAATTCTGGCCCATACCTCCTGACAGAGCTGGTGTAACTGAATCTGGTTTGTAGGGCTCCTTACTCACACACGCTTTTTCAGTTCTGCCCACAAATCTTCTATGGGATTGAGGTCAGGGCTTTGTGATGGCCACTCAAATACCTTGACTTTGTTGACCTTAAGCCATTTTGCCACAACTTTGGAAGTATGCTTGGGGTCATTGTCCATTTGGAAGACCCACTTGCGACCAAGCTTTAACTTCCTGACTGATGTCTTGAGATGTTGCTTCAATATATCCACATAATTTTCCCTCCTCATGATGCCATCTATTTTGTGAAGTGGACCAGTGAAGTGCACCTGCAGCAAAGCACCCCCACAACATGATGCGGCCAACCCGGTGCTTCACGGTTGGGATGGTGTTCTTTGGCTTGCAAGCCTCCCCCTTTTTCCTCCAAACATAACGATGGTCATTATGGCCAAACAGTTCTATTTCTGTTTCATCAGACCAGAGGACATTTCCCCAAAAAGTACGATCTTTTTTATGGCGGTTTTGGAGCAGTGGCTTCATCCTGAGTGGCCTGATGTCAAAATAGAACTTGTTTTACTGTGGATATAGATACTTTTGTACCTGTTTCCTCCAGCATCTTCACAAGGTCCTTTGCTGTTGTTCTGGGATTGATTTGCACTTTTCGCACCAAAGTACATTCATCTCTAGAGGACAGAACGCGTCTCCTTCCTGTGCGGTATGACGGCTGCGTGGTCCCATGGTGTTTATACTTTCGTACTATTGTTTGTACAGATGAACGTGGTACCTTCAGACGTTTGGAAATTGCTCCCAAGGATGAACCAGACTTGTGGAGGTCTTGGCTGATTTCTTTTGATTTTCCCATGATGTCAAGCAAAGAGGCAGAGTTTGAAGGTAGGCCTTGAAATACATCCACAGGTACACCTCCAATTGACTCAAATTATGTCAATTAGCCTATCAGAATCTTCTAAAGCCATGACATAATTTTCTGGAATTGTCCAAGCTGTTAAAGGCACAGTCAACTTAGTGTATGTAAACGTCTGACCCACTGGAATTGTGATACAGTGAATTATAAGTGAAATAATCTGTCTGTAAACAATTGTTGGAAAAATTACTTGTGTCATGCACAAAGTAGATGTCCTAACCGACTTGCCAAAGCTATAGTTTGTTAACAAGAAATTTGTTGAGTGATTGAAAAAGAGATTAACTGACTCCAACCTAAGTGTATGTAAACTTCCGACTTCAACTCTACATATTATCTCAATTACCTCGACTAAGCATTGCCCCTGCACATTGACTCTGTACCGGTATCCCCTGTATATAGCCACGGTATTGTTAGTTTACTGCTGCTGTTTAATTATTTGTTATTTAACACTTTTCTTAAAACTTCTTAAAGCCTTTTTGGTTCAGGGCTTGTAAGTACGCATTTCACTGTAAGGTCTACACATGTTGTATTCGGCGCATGTGACAAATAAATAAAATATGTGACTTGTCCTGCAGTCAGCATGCCAATTGTATGCTCCCTCAAAACCTGAGACATCTGTGGCATTGTGTTGTGTTGCACATTTTTAGTGTGGCCTTTTATTGTCCCCAGCACAAGGTGCCGTTTAATCAGCTTCGTGATGTACCACACTTGTCAGGTGGATGGATTTTTTTGGCAATGGAGAAATGCTTACTAATAGGGATATAAACAAATTTGTGCACAACATTTTTGAGAAATAAGATTTGTGATTATGGAACCTTTCTGGGATCTTTTACTTTAGCTCATGAAACATTGGACAAACATGTACATTATATTGTTGTTTAGTATATTGTGAAATCCTCAATTTTAAGAGTGCAGACTTTCCCTTTTTCAAAGACCTTTGAGATAAACAGCACCTATTTATCTTCCAGAAACTACCTGACTAGACGCTGTTGGCATTCTGGTTGCAACATCTGCCATGCTTGAAGCTTAAACCTATTGATTTCACTGATACGTTGTGGTTGTTGTTTTGACTCAATGCAATTACCTGTGGCAGTTATTCAATTGAACAGGACAACATTTTTGAAAAATGAAACCATGTAACACATTTAATTATGGGGCGCTTAATCATAGTGACATACAAAGCCGTATTGTTTAACTTTCTAATCACTATAAACTTGTTGAAACGGAATGATGGATAATTGATCGATTTGTCAGGGGAGGAAATATATCTCCCATATGCCTTCTTCTGTCCGTCTTCTACACCAGTCACTTAAAGATGACACATTTGTCCTCTGGAACAAAGTTGAGCATGTGCAAATTCCTAACGTAAAACTTATCACGATCAGCGTGCTGTTTAAGAAACATAATCGATTTAATGTTGAGTGTCTCGGCCACCCCATCCTCCTTCCTTCCCCTCTCTCTCCCTTCCTCTAGATCGCTGCAATCCACCATCTCTGTCCTCATTAATCAGGCTTTAGGCAGTGTAACGAGCAAGTTCATTCTAATGCTCTGTGTTAGTGCCCTGCACAGCACCACTAGACTGCTCACAGGTGGGCACACAGCACTGGGGCTTAATGGACCTTAAAGGACAACGCTTTGGACACCATGTTAAGCCATCAATTTACCTGGTGCAGGCCCTTGAAAATAAAAATAGCAGCCTACATCATGCCCTACCTAGCCAGTGGTAAGCGGTGCCAATACTGCACTGCATGATGGGATCCCAGGGACTGACCAGAGAGACGTTTACCTTGAAGTTGTTTCCTTACTGATCAACAGTGGATTGAATCGCCGCTCCATAGTATGTCACGTAATCCATATGTGAAGAGGTGATGACTGGTTTCAGAGGGCGTGCGTGTAAGCAACATACTCTGCCAGGCTCAATAGAGTAAAATGTCACAAATGATATCCCTGGATTTTAACATTCCATCCCTCAAACTCACCCTACCCTCTATACTCCCAGGTCCTTGACATGGGAATCTTCATTGACAGGTGAGATGAGGTTGAGTTGTCTAAGGAATAAGTATTCAGGTGGAGGGTAGCCTGCTTTAAATTGAATTCCCTTAGGTTTGGAGAGACCTGATTAGGGATATGTTACTGAACAACAGCTGTGAAGTCTCAAGTGTCACGACACATTTCAAAGTTGCCCAGCCCTCTGTTTTTCTGAAGCAGGATAGGGAGAGGAGTGAACTCCTGTAATTGTACTTGCCTAATAACTAGTATCAAATAAAGACCAAATAGCCCACAAGTATTGTTCAGATGACGAGAGGTTATTTTGTTTTCATTGGACAATTAATTTTCATTTGAGCCAAAATAGTCCATTATGTGGAAAGTTGGGGTATTAAAGTCAGCTGTAAATTATAAATAATAGTTGTCCTACAACCCTCTCAGTCAGGTTTACATGAGGTGAGTACCACCTCTAGCCTTTCAAATCAAATCAAATGTTATTTGTCACATACACATGGTTAGCAGATGTTAATGCGAGTGTAGCGAAATGCTTGTGCTTCTAGTTCCGACCATGCAGTAGTATCTAACAAGTAATCTAACAAATTCACAACAACTACCTTATACACACAAGAGTAAAGGAATGAATACGAGTATGTACATATAAATATATGGATGAGCGATGCCTGACCGGGCATAGGCAAGATGCAGTAGATGGTATGGAGTACAGTATATACACATATATATATATATATATGAGATGAGTAATGTAGGATATGTAAACATTATATAAATGGCATTGTTTAAAGTGGCTAGTGATACATTATTTCATCCAATTATAATTATTAAAGTGGCTAGAGATTTGGGTCGATGGCCCGAACGGCATAGGCAAGATACAGTAGATGGTTTAGAGTACAGTGAATACATTTGATGAGTATGTCGGATACTGTAAACATTATATACAAAATTGTTTAAAGTGGCTAGTGATACATTTGTTACATCCAATTCCTATGTATAAAGTGGCTAGAGATTTAAGTCAGTATGTTGGCAGCAGCCACTCAATGTTAGTGATGGCTGTTTAACAGTCTGATGGCCTTGAGGTAGAAGCTGTTTTTCAGTCTCTCGGTCCCAGCTTTGATGCACCTGTACTGACCTCGCCTTCTGGATGATAGCGGGGTGAACAGGCAGTGGCTCGGGTGGTTGTTGTCCTTGATGATCTTTTTGGCCTTTCTGTGACATCGGATGGTGTAGGTGTCCTGGAGGGAAGGTAGTTTAACCCCGGTGATGCATTGTGCAGTCCTCACTACCCTCTGGAGAGCCTTACGGTTGTGGGCGGAGCAGTTGCCGTACCAGGCGGTGATACAGCCCGACAGGATGCTCTCGATTGTGCATCTGTAAAAGTTTGTGAGTGATTTTGGTGACAAGCCGAATTTCTTCAGCCTCCTGAGGTTGAAGAGGCGCTGTTGCGCCTTCTTCACCACGCTGTCTGTGTGGGTGGACCAATTCAGTTTGTCCGTGATGTGTACGCCGAGGAACTTAAAACTTTCCACCTTCTCCACTACTGTCCCCTCGATGTGGATAGGGGGGGTGCTCCCTCTCCTGTTTCCTGAAGTCCACGATCATCTCCTTTGTTTTGCTGACATTGAGTGAGAGGTTATTTTCCTGACACCACACTCTGAGGGCCCTCACCTCCTCTCTGTAGGCCGTCTCGTGTTGTTGGTAATCAAGCCTACCACTGTAGTGTCGTCAGCAAACTTGATGATTGAGTTGGATGCGTGCTTGGCCACGCAGTCATGGGTAAACAGGGAGTACAGGAGAGGGCTGAGAACTCACCCTTGTGGGGCCCCAGTGTTGAGGATCAGCAGTTGCACAGGGCTGGGTCGAGACCCAGGGTCTCGAGCTTAATGACGAGCTTGGAGGGAACTATGGTGTTAAATGCTGAGCTGTAGTCGATGAACAGCATTCTTACATAAGTATTCCTCTTGTCCAGATGGGTTAGGGCAGTATGCAGTGTGATTGCGATTGCGTCGTCTGTGGACCTATTGGGACGGTAAGCAAATTGGAGTGGGTCCAGGGTGTCTGGCAGGATGGAGGTGATATGATCCTTGACTAATCTCTCAAAGCACTTCATGATGACGGAAGTGAGTGCTACAGGGCGATAGTCATTTAGCTCAGTCACCTTAGCTTTCTTGGGAACAGGAACAATGGTGGCCCTCTTGAAGCATGTGGGAACAGCAGACTGGGATAGGGACTGATTGAATATGTCCAAACACACCAGCCAGCTGGTCTGCGCATGCTCTGAGGACACGCCCAGGGATGCCATCTGGGCCGGCAGCCTTGCGAGGGTTAACACATTTAAATGTTTTTCTCACATTGGCTGCGGTGAAGGTGAGCCCGCAGGTTTTGGTAGCGGGCGTGTCGGTGGCACTGTATTGTCCTCAAAGCGAGCAAAGAAGTTGTTTAGTTTGTCTGGGAGCAGGACGCGTCATGGTCCGCGACGGGCTGGTTTTCTTTTTGTAGTCCGTGATTGACTGTAGACCCTGCCACATTCCTCTTGTGTCTGAGCCGTTGAATTGTGACTCTACTTTGTCTCTATATTGACGCTTAGCTTGTTTGATTGCCTTGCGGAGGGAATAGCTACACTGTTTGTATTCAGTCATGTTTCCGGTAGCCTTACCCTGGTTAAAGCAGTGGTTCGCGCTTTCAGTTTTGGCGCTAATGCTGCCATCAATCCACGGTTTCTGGTTGGGGAAGGTTTTGATATTTGCTATGGGTACAACATCACCAATGCACTTGCTAATAAACTCGCTCACCGAATCAGCGTATACATCAATGTTGTTGTCAGATGCTATCCGAACATATCCCAGTCCACGTGCTCAAGCAATCTTGCAGCATGGAATCAGATTGGTCGGACCAGCGTTGAACAGACCTGAGAACGGGCGTTTCCTGTTTTAGTTTCTGTTTGTAGGCTGGGAGCAACAAAATGGAGTCATGGTCAGACTTGCCGAAAGGAGGGCGGAGAATAGCCTTGTATGCATCACGGAAGTTGGAATAACAGTGGTCCAGGATTTTACCAGCCCGGGTGGCACATTCGATATGCTGGTTAGATTTCGGGAGCCTTGTTCTTAAATTAGCCTTATTAAAATCCCCAGCCACAATAAATGCAGCCTCAGGATATGTGGTTTCCAGTTTACATAGAGTCCGATGAATTTCTTTCAGTGCCGTTGATGTATCAGCTTGAGGGGGGATGTACACGGCTGTGATTATAATCGAGGAGAATTCTCTTGGTAGATAATGCGGTCTGCATTTGATTGTAATGAATTCTATGTCAGGTGAACAAAAGGACTTGAGTTCCTGTATGTTGTTATGATCACACCACGTCTCGTTAATCATAAGGCACACACCCCCGCCCTTCTTCTTACCAGAGAGATGTTTGTTTCTGTCGGCGCGATGCGTGGAGAAACCAGGTGGCTGTACCGACTCTGATAACGTGTCGTGAGTGAGCCATGTTTCCGTGAAGCAAAGAACGTTGCAGTCTCGGATGTCTCTCTGAAAGGCAGCCCTTGATCTGATTTCGTCTACTTTGTTGTCAAGAGACTGTACATTGGCGATTAAAATACTCGGGAGAGGTGCACGATGCGCCCGTCGACGTAGCTTGACCAAAAGACCGCCGCGTTTCCCTCTTCTCCGACGCCGCCGTTGCTTTGAGTCGCCGGGTGCTATCCAGTCTATTGTTGTGTTTGGGTTAACAAACCGAGAATCCTCTTTGGGAAAGTCGTATTCCTGGTCGTAATGTTGGTAAGTTGACGTTGCTCTTATATCCAATAGTTCCTCCCGGTTGTATGTAATAAAACTTAATATTTCCCGGGGTAACAACAGGAGCCCTAAGAGAGATTTGGTTGCCACCCAATGGGGCAGAGCGTTTCGATTCTGGATGGCCAGAAAGCTAGCAACAATGACAAGAAGCTACCATGTGGGAATCATAGGTAGCTCATTTCAGCTAGTTCTCTCTTGTTCTTGAGGTGTTTTAACTAATGTCAAGTCTATGCTAATATGGCTAAAATTCACTAGCTAACCAAGTGCAAATAAAAAAATGTCAGAAAACATTGGAGACGAAATAGTTTACATGTTGCCAACAATCCAAGCTAAACCAGTCAGTTTTTCCCTATAGTTGCATATGCATTGGTTTTGTTGATAAACAACGAACCCGTCTGTGGGCTGTAGAGAAAATGTTGCAGTTTTAAAGCAAGTTTTCTGCAATTCTTCACATGGGGGTCAGGTGCACCAGCGTAGTCTGCGTTTAGGCAGAGGCTGCAGTGGGTGAAGTAGGGTAAGTGTAACATGGGGTGATTTAGCACATACATGATTGGACATTCTCAGGACTAAACTAAAACAGGTTCTTTGCATGGAAATGACCAGCCAAATATCAGATACAAAATACCCTTATTTTCGAGAGCTTTCAGGTATGTTGCACAATCACTGCTGACCAAACACAACATAAAGGGATCTCCTGAATGAGAGAAACAGACAAAATGTTATACCTGGGCATGGCAGCCACGCCATTAATTAGAAATGACAGACACCTGGCATTGACAGACGTTGCATTCAACACTACAAGAGTTTCATCCTGTTACTTAAGCTACTAAAAATGTGTGTTGTATTGTCACATAGGTGCAGTGAAATGTGTTGTTTACAGGGTCAGCCATAGTAACACGGCATCCTTGGGGTCTTGGGCTACCTTGAGTGCAACCCCCATGGGTATGGAGAGAAATAGCCCAGAAACGAAATATGTCGTCACTGGACTACACAAGATCTGTCAAGCCAGTGTCTCCATGCTTGGTATGCCAGACAAAATGGCCCAGCCCTACGTTTTTCTCTGGTAAGGTACGAAGATGAGTCTTTGTAATTGTTATTAACATTAACCTTTTCACATGTGAGTTCCAAATATCTCTAATGGTCGCCCCAGCGTGAGTTGTTTTAAGCAAGTGATGTCAGAATGCACTCACTGTTCCAAAATTGGATTATTATGCAACAGGACAGTTAACACGTGCTGCCTGCTAATTATTGTTTCAACTTGTCAATTTCAAATTATTTTTTTAACAAGTTATATTTCCTAACAACAGTTTGAATTGAGGTGTGTTCCGCTTCCTCATTAATTCACATAGATATAGCCCATTTCAGCGTTGGGAACAATTTATGTTTGAGGCTTTACACCGCACTTCACTCATGTTTGAGCAGATCAAGTATGCATATATTTGCACAGTCTTGCAAGAATTGGAACATTCTACTGCTGGCACTCGCTTTGCCTTCCTTGTTGTTTTCCTTACAAATAATAACTTTGGACATGTGTGCGTTCCTATCAAAGTAAGTTCCTTATTTTCTGTATATCGTGATGTCGTTTCTACTGTAGTATGTATGTATGCATGTATGTTTGGAGCATAATGAATTTACAGTTTTATTCACATGTTTTCTAGTACTCGTGACAAATAATGCATTCTGATTATTGCATATATTGTAATGGACACCTATGATGTGTGTAAAACACTTTTTTGAAGGTTGTACTGATTAAAATGAGCTAAGCATTTTGCCAGCAATGACTGGCGCCATGTGTATTGACATTATACAATGCATTCTGGGTGTCACGTAATCTGTCAGACCAAAGATGTTATAATGAGTTTAAGGAATGGTTCACTCATCTTTCGGGTAAACTTCCAGAAGTGAATGAAGGTAAGTGGATGATCGTAGACGACACACCCCCCTTCAACATGCATACTATAAACAGAGCAAACTCCTCTTGTTTCCTCTTATTATCTTTGGTTGATGCGGAAAAAAAATAACTTCCGGCTGGCAAAAACTACCCATCATCGGATTACTTTCAATTTCTAGAAAGTGTTTTACTCAATTATTACGATCAATGGTGATCACACCCGTTTGTTGGTACATGTGAAAAAGTTAAAAGCTATACAGGTATCTAGTATTAAATGGAGATAAAATGGCCCGTTAGTATTGTACAGAATATACACAAGAAAAACAGAAAGTAAAACCAGTCATGAAGCAATAACTATTATTGAGTCCATTATAATGTTAAATAAAAGGTTACCAAGTTGAAGAAATATAGTCAGCCGTGCTTCAAAATGTCATGCATGAGTAGCCCTCTCAGGACAGTTTACATGTGTTTACATGCGCAACACCACACTCTGACCTTTCTGATGCAAGCAGCAATGCTGTGTTCTGGTGGTCCTCTCAAGAGGGAATCAGTGAGGGGCTTCTCAACAAGGAGCAGGGAAATTATAAGGAAAAATTATTTCCCCAAATTCCCCTAATTTTAACCGAGTGTTTTTCAAAAAACGCCCAGCAAATGTTTTGCAGTCATAGAATTGGTGGCTTGTCTCCCCTTCTGATCACAAAGTGACAAGAGAAGCAGAGGAGTTAAGTGGTAAGTGGGTGTCCTTCATCCTAAAGAGTCCCCAAGCGCAACAGCCTCACCTCTCCTCATAACCCTATGAACATACACCAACCAATGTGGTCAGTTTGAAATAGTCATAGAGAAAGGGCTTGTTGTGTCTATTCATTTCAACCGGACCTGCTCTTTTCTAACACGGCGGGAGGCTGATGCAGGCATGTGAGGCCTTCAATGTGGGCTGATTTCATCCTCCGCCACAGACAATATCATTCCAGGATGTCATCTGTCACGAGCGTGCACTTCACTTAGGGCTTGTCTATGTTACTGTGATGGGGGAAAGATCAAACCATAGCCAATACCTAAGTGAAGGACATCCATACAGCTCTCATTATGCGCTACACGTGCAAACACAAATAAAGTTTTGCTCTTAAGACTTAAGCAATATCTGTGAGAACGTAAACGCAACTGTATAGTGCTGTTGCAGCCTCTCAGGTAAGATATCACATGCAGCTTATAGAGAAGCAGGATGAATCAATGTTCTTGTTTCATCCTTTTACTGAAAGCTAAAAGGGGCATGTGTTGTGCTAATGCATGATGAGAGGGTGCTTGAGTATGTTGTTGAGAGTGGACATGAAAAGAACAGTCATTCTCTCGGCTCACACATTATATGAAACTACAAAAGCCTCATTAGGCATCCA
Organism: Brachymystax lenok tsinlingensis; assembly: GCA_030435695.1. NCBI lineage: Eukaryota > Metazoa > Chordata > Actinopteri > Salmoniformes > Salmonidae > Brachymystax > Brachymystax lenok. The sequence goes on from CM059789.1 coordinate 77,805,444, forward strand.
TGGATAAAAACAGACTATAAAAAGTCATATTTGGACTGTGTGTACTGTTTTTCCAAATGTTCCCTCTGTACCTGGAATCAGGATGCATGTATTTCTGTAGGGACCAACGGGAAATGCTTACTAGTTTGTATCTTGGTTGTTTGCCAATGTGCTGACCCCTCCGCCAAAATAAACAATATTGTTTTATGCATGCCTCGGGAAAGCTTATCTATTGTATTTTCCAAATGCACTTAAATGATAAACACCTCCAGAAAAGGAAAACTGTAAAAATGACTGTACAACGGCAGTACAGCATGGAGAGGGGCTCATCCATAAACATTGGCTCTGAAAATGAGAGGAGATAGAGTAAGTGGTATGGGGGAAATACATGTATAAAGAAGACAAACACCACTGCTCAGGACATGATTGAGCACGGTGATCAGCAGGAAAGGCTTCTGGCACTGGGAGCAGCACTCATTCATTCCCCATGAAGATGCAGAGAGTCACAATGTCAAGCCTGCCCATGAGAATGGAGGGCTGGAGGCTGAGGGGTGTGCCAAAGTCATGACAGCTAAAATGTCAGGCCAATATGAACCCCTGCAAGCTGCCCGTCCTTTAATAAACTTGTAGTAATGTGGATGCCTACCAGTTGCTATGAGGGCAGCAAGTTCACTGTCAGTAGCCCACCCAAGGGGAATCATCATCTCATGTCAATTAGGCCTACTGTAGCTACCCTCAAGCTCTGAGAGAAAATAATGAAATAGATACATTGGGGAGAAGGAAAAAAAAAGCCCATTGCGCAAAGACTGATTTTGCTGCTTTGGCTACAATGGAAAATGATACTATGCTTGCACATGGAAGTGTGCTTCTACATTGGCTATTCATTCACGTTAGGTGGACTGTCACTCAAGCAGCAAATGCCCACATTTGTCAGAGACAGTCTTAAAAGAAAAGAACATGTCCTTGCATTTCATATTCTAGTCAGAGAGAAATTGTATTAGAGCTCTCTCCTATACGCCTGTTCCATTTTGCATCCCCTTCAAAAACGCATTCATATCAGAGAGCATTTGCTATTTGCCACCAGATGAGTATATGGCCTCCTTCCTCCCTGCCTGAAGTAGAGGTGGGCTTATCATAGGAGCGGATGAAATAATTAAATGTTAATGGTTTGTAAACCAAGCAGAGGTGGGGAGCTGGCGTCATGATCAGCCTCGCAATGAGCCACCCATCAGCTGCGGCTCTCAAGCTTGAGTTTGATTTGATTTGATTTGATTAGGATCTTTCAGTCCTCATTTGGACTAATCTTCCAAGAGTCCTTAAACATTAAAATACAATTTATAATATGATCACATTTTCACATATAACACACTGTTGCAAACAGACATAATACACTGACATATTGACCAGATAAATACTCTTAACAGTCTAAAAGGATAGATTGATTCTTCATCTACCATAGTCCAGCACAACTTTCCTATGTATTATATTTAAATGGTTTTAAAGTATTGTTTGAATTTATATATTGAAAGGTTTCTGGTTTGCTCAGATAAATTATTCAATTTCTTTATTGCTCTAAATCTAAATGTTATTTTGCCTATTTCTCTTTTCTGTCTGGATAACGCATAGATGGTGGACAATCTATTCCTAGTATTTACTGAATGTCTGTCTCTTACCAACTGAATACTGTTGTGAATAGAGTTTGGCCGTTTTAAATGGTGTATATTATGAAACGAAATAATAATGTTTTTTTCAATTATCTTGTTGATTGATGACCAACCAAGTTGGCAGGGACAATAGCGCAGCCGACCAAAACGTAGCTTTATCACTCCTCACTTCCTGCTTTCTACTGGATATGAGGTGTATAATTAACGCTAAAACTTTGTTTGTTTACACTGCTTGGTAAACAGAGTTGAGAGGTCTTTGTTTTCTCCTCAGGTGGCCTGTTATTCTCCATTTGCAGGTTATTGAAATTAGCACTGTACAGCACGACTATATCATTTACCTTTATTTTGTTCTAATTTACAGCGACAGGGAAGAGTTCCAGAGGTGAGAATAAAGATTTGGTTGAATAAGTTAACTGGAAGATGGGAGTGATTTGGGTCACCATGGTAGTGCGATGGGCTGGGTTGGGATTTCAGCCAGGTCCTTTTTGTGACAGTTGCCATTGGATCTTTAATAATCATTGAGTCAGAGCCAGAGGATGAGGAAGTGTTCCCAATCCCTGCCCTGGTTTCCTTTAGATCTGAGGAAGAGTGTTCCCTATAATGGCCCTCCAACCCTGTACACGGCAACATCTGGTCTTCTGTCCAGCTATAGAGCAGGCCAACCGTTCATAGCTTCAGAGGGTGGATGGGGGGGAATGGGTGGGTATGGATGTTTCAATTATAATTTGTTCATATTAATGCCATGTTTGTGTGTGTGAGTGTGTGTGTGCGTACGCGTGTGTGTGCGTACGCGTGTGTGTAGCGTATGTGATTGCATTTTGCTGTGAACATGCACTTAAGTAGATGCTTCAAAATGTAATTCCGGCAAGGTATATTGCACTTTGCATTTTGAATGTGTAGGAAATTATCTCCAGTGATGCACCTAGTGGAGAGCAGGCCAGGCAGTGCAGGGCTACAGAGACATGTGTAAGGGTCTCTCACAGAACTCCTGATGGCTTTTTCCACACCAATGGGGCCCTTAAGACCTTCTAAGTGCCCTATAACACAGTCTGTTCCAGAGGGTGGATGGAGGGAATGGGTGGATATGGATGATTCAATGTTAATTTGTTCACATTAATGTCATGTCATGTCTGTGTGCGTGTGCGCGTGCGTGTGCATGTGCGTGGAGGACAGATGAGAAGAGAAAGAGTGGACGGTCAGCACAGCGACTGGGTTGAGGGATAGTAGAGAGAGGTTGGCGTGAGAAAGGATGCCTGCATCTGTGCGTCTTAATCTCGAGTAAACAACCCTGCTCTATACCCACCTGCCTGTCACAAATGTGCAAATGTACAAGTAGCACCAAATCCCACAAAGGCAACTTTTAAAGAAACATCCGTTTGTGTAAAATGGTGTCAACTAAAGTCAGTCCATGTTTTTGAGTTAATGGCCTGGGAGTCGGCATGTTAGCTCTCTTTGTTGAGTGCTGTGGTGCAGCATGGAGGCCCAGTGTTTCCAGGAAGCCTAAGCCATCCCACCAGGGTGTTAAAGCACTCTTCATGAAGCAGAGGCTCCCAGGTCAGCTCAGAGTTTTAGACTCCAGATGGGAGAAGATGGTAGCCTATGAGAGAAGGATCAGAGTCCTCACACAGACTTTCAAAGGAACCTGTTTTGACCTGACAATGACATCATCTCTTTGCAGAGTTCATTTTCCCAAGGTAATGTACAGAACGGCGGCATTTATCCCTCTTATAGCACAGTTGCCAAAGAAATCAGTACTAAAGCATACACTTACCAGTAGAAACAAAAAATATATAAATATTTGATAGTTTCATGTTTATAAGAGAATTCATACTTTCTCATCTTTTGGTCGCTAGAGACATGATCCAGTCGATTAGTTCGATATTTATGGACGCGACCCAGTTGTTTGTTCTATATGTTCCGTTGCCATGCTCGCTGGCAATGTTCTTGTCCCTTGCTTGCTAGCTAGCCAGCTAGCTACGACTAACACAGTCACCACCTTTGCAGCCAGAACAACAGCAGAGTAACTGCATTTGTGTTTGTTTAAGCTATTGAGATTAATTTGGATACATCCACAACAATGAGCTGATGATGCCCGATTTTGCCTGGCATAGCTAGAAAAGTTTGCCGTCTCGTCAGGACATTCAACACTGTTCATTAGGAGGAGATTGCATTGCATATCAAACACTAGCTAAATCATTTGTTGTTAGCAAACCTGCCAGTATGGAAACAGAATAAAAAATACCAGTTGCTGACAACAGCTGGTCAAACTAGAAACATGTGGGAGGATTTGACAGCCTAGCGCCACTTGCGTCATGACTGCAACATAGGTTTCGGAGAAATTCATGTTCATCACTCACCATGTTAGGCCATCAGATGCTTAAAAAGAAGTGTCTGTTGGACCTGCATTTACAGTGTATCCAATTCCAGTTTGTATGGCTGTTGGTTTATCTTTCTGGAACTTTGTAGCAAGTACGGTCTGCATGTGTAGGCGATATTGCGTTATGATAGCAAGGTGTCCCCCGATATAATTTCCAACTGTCCCGTTTTCTGGTTTTCAATTCTAGAATGCCCTTCTAGGCAATGAAACGCGAGTATTCAACAATGCTGTTGTACAAGGTACTGTATAAATAGTAATGTATAATGAGGAAACATGATGAAATCACAACAAAATATGATGGGCGGAGATTGATTGAATATATTTGGTAATTAAGAGTAGGCTGCTCCAGCCGGAGACAACATTACATAGAGGAAGTGGAGTGATTAAATCTACCATGACCAGGCCACATACAGTTGAAGTCGGAAGTTTACATACACCTCAGCCAAATACATTTAAACTCAGTTTTTCACTACTAATAATTCCCTGTCTTAGGTCAGTTAGGATCACCACTTTATTTTAAGAATGTGAAATGTCAGAATAATAGTAGAGAATGATTTATTTCAGCTTTTCTTTCTTTCATCACATTCCCAGTGGGTCAGAAGTTTACATACACTCAATTAGTATTTGGTAGCATTGCCTTTAAATTGTTTAACTTGGGTCAAACGTTTCGGGTAGCCTTCCACAAGCTTCCCACAATAAGTTGGGTGAATTTTGTCCCATTCCTCCTGACAGAGCTGGTGTAACTGAGTCAGGTTTGTAGGCCTCCTTGCTCGTACACATGCTTTTTCAGTTCTGCCCACAAATTTTCTATGGGATTGAGGTCAGGGCTTTGTGATGGCCACTCCAATACCTTGACTTTATTGTCCTGAAGCCATTTTGCCACAACTTTGGAAGTATGCTTGGGGTTATTGTCCATTTGGAAGACCCATTTGCGACGAAGCTTTAACTTCCTGACTGATGTCTTGAGATGTTGCTTCAATATATCCACATAATTTTCCCTTCCTATTTTGTGAAGTGCACCAGTCCTTCCTACAGCAAAGCACCCCCACAACACTATGCTGCCACCCCTGTGCTTCACGGTTGGGATGGTGTTCTTCGGCTTGCAAGCATCCCCCTTTTTCCTCCAAACATAACAATGGTCATTATGGCCAAACAGTTTCATCAGACCAGAGGACATCTCTCCAAAAAGTATGATCTTTGTCCCCATGTGCAGTTGCAAACCATAGTCAGGCTTTTTTATGGTGGTTTTAGAGCAGTGGCTTCTTCCTTGCTGAGCGGCCTTTCAGGTTATGTCAATATAGGACTCGTTTTACTGTGGATATAGATAATTTTGTACCTGTTTCCTCCAGCATCTTCACATGGTCCTTTGCTGATGTTCTGGGATTGATTTGCACTTTTCGCACCAAAGTACGTTCATCTCTCAGAACGTGTCTCCTTCCTGAGCGGTATGACGGCAAACGTACCACTGCTAACCACAATTTTGCACAAGCTCTGAGAAAACAGAAAGTAATAACATAAAAATTATACACAGTACTTGTTCAGGTGTTTGTGCTATAGCAAATGGATAATACCAATTCTTAAGACGGGGGAGAGGGGGTTTAAGTTAACATATATAATTGTTTTAGGATGGTCATACCATGGATAATTTGGCTGTTTGATAAAATATTGATTGTGGCCTTTGCTACTATAGTCCATAGAAACACATTGAAGAACACATTCATAAAAGGCAAAAAATACAGTAAAAAAGTAGGTTTTGAAGTGTCTGTCCTATATCTAGTAGATATTATAAAGCTCAGGAAATATTTACGTTTTTTTTTACACATATTTAACCCCTTACTTTTGTTGCCACAAAACTACCGCCATACCTCCATTTGTTTGTATGGGATACCTTCAGACAAGTGCCATGAGAGTCTTCCCTTTCCATAGTGGGGTCATTCTGAGTTTGTAGCTCAAACGGTTTGGACGCTACAGACAGAAGTTGGCACATCGGCGTTAATGACTTCAGATGAGTCCCGTGACACTTGTGGGGGTCGTAGAGCAAAACAAAGAACACCATCATGAGAGTGACAGTGTCCCCTTTCTAGAGTGGTCATAGTAGTTTGTATGCCAAATCGTTCGGACGCTACAGACGTTTTCGTGAGAAGACCGATTTTCGGGATGTAACATGGTCTGACAAAACTCGCTGTAGCTCGGCCCCCTTCCACCGCAGATGCGGAAGGCCGCCATAGGCACATGTGTTGGATTGAGACGCAGCCGATGCATAAAATATTTGTTTTATTATGTTACTTAGATTGACACACGGGTGAGTCAATAGACTCTTAAGGATGAATGGTTTATTACATTATTAATGAATCTGCTTAAACATGATGCATGATTAAATTAACACTGTTCTGTCTGGTACCCTCTGGGATCAAATGAGTTCTGACATTATGTCATTATGGTCACTGACTAACGGTAGACTGGGACATTGTGGAATTATGTCTTCAACCCTCAGGTATGGTGGTCCCACAGGTTCAGCCTCCCTCATCAACCAGATCAACGCAATTGTTTTGACAGTATTCTAATGAATTTAGCCTGAGCGAGATTTATTTAATTAAAGAGGTCTTATAGCCAATCCTGGGTGCAGCGCAGCCCATCAGACCCCCTCATGAAAGAGAGAGCCTGAGAGGGAGCCATTTCTCATAATGGGGGTATGAAATGATCCTGCTCAACGCACACACTCAAGCACGCAAGCATGCATGCACAGTATACAATATCAGAGGGCCACCTTCTAGAGAAGATTTCATTTCAGCTTCCTTGATTGTGGCTTACTTCTCCTCCCCACACACGGAAGTGTGTGTTTTAAGCAGTGGACTCAGTGGTTGGCTCTGTGATGCTTCAATACAGATGGTGTCTGTTCAGTTCAATCGTGCTCTTTGAGAATCACCTGTGTTCAGTAGCCCTCCAAATCAGTTGAAAGCCTATTCCAACCCATCCAAAACCCATTACCTCATCTGTCCTTAGACACACAGAAGGGCAGGAGACAGATGGCAACAGAGAGCATCTATAGATGTGAGGTGGGTGACATGAGGCACTAGAGTGTTATAAGAGCTACTTGATGTGTGAACACACATATGTGCACGGATGAACAGTCAAACAAAAGTAAACAGACAGACGGACAGACACACAGAAAGAGAGAGACAGAAAAAGGGAATGAGAGAAAAGGAGAAAGAGAGAAGCACATAGGGAAAGACCATTTGAGGTATATTAAGTAAACTACTCAAAAATGGCATACACTCATTGTACTCATGAATCTTGTCCCAGTCATTTGAGGTTAATCAGAAATGTGTTGACAGAAGAACATACTGTTCCCTTCCAAAAAAACTCCCCTCTTCTAGGAGTCTCTGCTGCTAAAAGTCGATGAGAAATAATTAATATATTCTTGTTTCTGCTGCTCCATCGTTCTCTTTCATTCTCTCACTCTACCTCACCCTGTCACTCTACCTCACCTTACACTTTTTGCGTCACTCCTTTCTCACTCGCACATATGCACAAATGCACACAAATGTAGGCAAGCGCACACAGACACACACAGTAACTTCTCTCCCTTCCTCGAATTTAGCACAAGGTCTACAACCACAACCTTCCATCCTCCTCAGGCTCCCCGCTACGAGCACCGCCGACTGTTCCGCCTGGATAGAAATTCGCCCCTGGTTAGGCTTAATTGAAAATAAATGGCAGAGACATTAGCCTTTATCGTGGAAATATTTGCATAACTTTGAATTGGTAGAAGAAAAAGACAGATGTTACCCATCGAATCTTGACTGACACAACTGATAACTAACCCTTTTTGTCGGTGCTACTAGCTGGCTAGCGCTACTGGCTGGCTAGCGCTACTGGCTGGCTAGCGCTACTGGCTGGCTAGCGCTACTGGCTGGCTAGCGCTACTAGCTGGCTAGCTCTACTGGCTGGCTAGCGCTACTGGCTGGCTAGTGCTACTGGCTGTAACGCACCATCCTCTCTGCCACCATTCGACATCCTACAGGGTCAGTGCACATTAATCAACCTTTCAGTAAAAGTGCCGGTTTTAGCCAGGCGGCTAATTTTCAACCACAGTCCCTGAGCAGGTTATTAAAAACAATTCCAATACAGACAATCAATGATCAATGAGCACATGCAGAGCAACATAGGACAAGCAAGACATAGCATGCAGACAGAGCAACATAGCACTAAACGCATCAAGACAAAATCCATAAAAGCAACAGTGTTTCCACACCTCACAAGCTACAGACAACAGACAACATGGAAAGCAGCAATACACAGCTAGGGAATATGTTCACAAATCTGATTGACCTTTAGCCATGTCTTCATATTGTTTGTGAAAGTGTGATAGGTGGTGCAGTTTTGTGTGTGTGATGGCAGTGCATTCCAGACATGGGAAGCTCTCACAGAGAAAGCAGATTGACTAAAGGTGCTTTTCCTTAAGGGAACTATACAGTCACCTCTCATGACAGACCTTGTGGATCTGCTGCCATATGTTTGGGTTTTTTTGTTTAACAAAAGTACTGAGTGGAGGGGGAGCCAGGCCATTTAGGATCTCGAATACAAGACATTCGTCTGTGTATTGCACAAGATTTTCCCAACTCAGGAGCTCATGCTTTCTGAGGATGTAACAGTGATGATGGCTATTGGGCTTCCTATCAAGCACTTTGAGAGCCTGTTTGTAGACAGACAATAATGGGTTTTAATGTGATCATATAGTTTTACATATAATCTTTCCGCCCAGTTCATATTTTGTGTGTAAAACAGATTGGCAGCCAGTTGTCCTTGAGCTCTCCTTTTACTGTGCCCAGTTGGTTTGTATATACAATGAATGTACAAAACATTAGGAACACCTTCCTAATACTGAGTTGCCCCCTTTTGCCCTCAATTTGTCACGCCATAGACTCTACAAGGCATTCCACAGGGATGTGGGCCCATGTTGACTCCCAATGCTTCTCACAGGTGTGTCAAGTTGGCTGGATGTCCTTTGGGTGGTGGCCATTCTTGATACACACAGGAAACTGTTGAGCGTGAAAATTGCGTTGCAGTTCTTGACAAACTCAAACCAGTACGTCTGACACCTACTACCATACCCCGTTCAAAGGCACTTAAATCTTTGTCTTGCCCATTCACCCTCTGAATGGCATCTTAAGGCTTAAAAATCCACCTTTAACATGTCTCCTCCTCTTCATCTACACTGATTGAAGTGGATTTAACGAGGATTTAATGACATCAAAAAAAAAGGGATCATAGCTTTCACCTGGATTCACCTGGTCAGTCTATGTCATGGAAAGAGCAGGTGTTCCTAATGATTTGTACACTCAGTGTATGTATTTATGTGTAAATAATTCAACAAAATAATGTATTTTAACTATTGTAAATTGAGATAGAAAAACACCCCTAGCCACAATCCCAATAACGATATCCCAATTGGAAAACAACGTAAGGCACCTATCCCCTAGGGTCATTACAATACATTATGTCTTCAATAACAGACTCTCTGTCTTTGGTAGGAAAGGCGATTGTTTGAAATTTACAGTATGTATATACTTCGTCTCGAGACTAACAACTCCCGTGCCAATATAGCCAACAAACACCGGCTTCTTGGGTATCACTTAAGTCGAATGTAATTTGAGTCTGGAAATAATGATAATAGATTTATTCAATGTAGCACTTTTCATACATAATCTTAACGTCCCAGAGTTCTTTATCAGGCACCTCTGTCTCTGAAGTTCACAGCTACTCCTTCTCTGTAGCTAGGCTAGAACAGATCCACCACCGAAAAGTGTAGCACCCACCTGGGCGATGCTTTGGCAGTTATAAGCGCCTGAGAGTCCACCACACCTCAGCAGTAATCAGCAACAGTCTCCCACGAGGCGAGCCCCTGTCATCCCCTCTCTCTGCTCCCACTTCCTCTCTTTCCTCATCTCTCGTTGGTATACTCTCCATTTCTTGTGCATCTTCATAAGTAATCTGCTGTAACATCCCGACTGTCTCCAAAACCTTTATACCATAACTTCACAGGAAGCAGCAAACACCTGAACTGTAGCTAGTTCTATTCAATTACATTTTTGTCTTGACGTGTGAGTAGCAGTGAAGCCAATTATGCATGGAAGAACTTGTAACCCTCACCTCTCCTTCTGTATTGAAGGCTTATTTGCATATTCAAAATGTATCTTGTCATGTTAGACATGGAAGATAATCACAAATATTGGATTTGCTTCTTTTTTTACCGCATATCACTATGTTCTGTTTTATATAAACTCCAATTTGAAATGATAATGTTTAAATAGGTCATTCTGTAAATGGTCATAATGAAGAGAAAAGGAAAAGCATTGTGTGGAAATTGCGTAAGTGCATTAGCGTTAAAGTATTAACTAATAATATGCATTATCTCTCCAAACCCAAATCTGTGGCATGGAAGGGTATTGAGACCCATTTTATCTACTGAGGTTCTATTCAAAGCAGCAGCGTCAGTTCAGCGGTCACTATAGCAACCTAACAATTTGAGCGTTGTAGTTTCATAGTTCCAAAGTGACTCAAGCTTTTAAGGGTTGTGAAGGAAATAGGCTTACTGTATGGAATATGAAAGGAAGTGTCTACTACTGTGTGTTGTGTGTACTACTCTGTGTTTGTGTGTGTGGGGGGGGGCAGCAGGAGTGCTAACAATGATTTCATAATAAGGCATAGATTACAAGAGGCTAAGATGGGTTTCATGTGGAGAATTAAATGTGTTTTTAACATTGTATAAAAATGGGATCCATCTCTGACGTTAGTAGTGCACTCAAGAAGGAAAACATCTACACATAGACAATAAACATAATTTCCTAGTGGACCAAATGGACAACTAACAAAAAGAGAACATTATGAGCAACTAAACTAATACTTTATCATGAAACATGTCACACTTACCAAAGAGGGTCATAAATGGCCTGGTGCAGTTATGTTTACAGTAGAGTTGAAATCAGTGTTGCCATTTGATAGTTCAGGGTCCACTAGTGAGCTGTGACGGATGTTTTTAGATCACAACGTTAGACTGGATCCTGGCCAGGAACATTGCTTTGGTTTGTAGGGTGGATCACACAAATCCTTCACAAGTTGTAGGTATGTCACAGCAGTGAATGACGAGTGCTCCGCATGACATACCCATGTTAAATCTGATTAATGCAGAAAGTGTCCTCACAGTCATCCAAAGAAGCCAATCAGAGATGCCTTGGATAAGTTCAATTACAAACAATGTTAAACCTGTTTATTCCATTTTGAAAATGAGATGAGCCTTGATCTTGCTGCCCTGAAAAATTGAATGGTCATTTTTTTCAATGTCACGGCTGGGTTATTGCTTGGTTGTGGCCTAACCATGGAGTGACCCAATATTACCTTCAAAAGTTCCTCTCAAATCAACAGTCATTAAGGCATTTGAATGGTAGATATAACGCACTTGAGTAAATAGAAAGCCGTGTGCATTGCCATTCAGAATACCTTATGCAACAGAAACTCACGTTCAATTGGCAATATCTGAGAGAGATCCTGTTTTGGAAAGCAGAGGAGCCTCTATGATTGCTGGGCTGATTAGGAACACAGATTCATGGGGATGCCAGGCAAAATGCAAAGGAAATCAGATTAGTCTATTGACACAGTGAGAAGAACCTGCATGTTAAACTGCTATTTACACCATTCAGCATGGGGAAATTTGTATATTCTCATTGCTCAGTCACCTCTGATTATAGTCATTCATCAATGTCCTGTGTGTTGGGAGCCAATGTCAAGGGAGTCAATGGGATCTCACCACTGACTCCCTAGTGTTCCCTCCTCATACTGGTGCCTCATGTAACACACCTTAGTCCGTAGACATTTACAGTGAGGGAAAAAAAGTATTTGATCCCCTGCTGATTTTGTACATTTGCCCACTGACAAATGAATTATCAATCTATAATTTTAATGATAGGTTTATTTGAACAGTGAGAGACAGAATAACAACAAAAAATGTTATCAATTGATTTGCATTTTAATGAGGGAAATAAGTATTTGACCCCCTCTGCAAAACATGACTTAGTACTTGGTGGCAAAACCCTTGTTGGTAATCACAGAGGTCAGACGTTTCTTGTAGTTGGCCACCAGGTTTGCACACATCTCAGGAGGGATTTTGTCCCACTCCTCTTTACAGATCTTCTCCAAGTCATTAAGGTTTCGAGGCTGACGTTTGGCAACTCTAACCTTCAGCTCCGTCCACAGATTTTCTATGGGATTAAGGTCTGGAGACTGGCTAGGCCACTCCAGGAAGGAGGTTCTCACCCAAGATTTGATGGTACATGGCCCTGTCCATCGTCCCTTTGATGCGGTGAAGTTGTCCTGTCCCCTTAGCAGAAAAACACCCCCAAAGCATAATGTTTCCACCTCCATGTTTGACGGTGGGGATGGTGTTCTTGGGGTCATAGGCAGCATTCCTCCTCCTCCAAACACGGCGAGTTGAGTTGATGCCAAAGAGCTCCATTTTGGTCTCATCTGACCACAACACTTTCACCCAGTTGTCCTCTGAATCATTCAGATGTTCATTGGCAAACTTCAGACGGGCATGTATATGTGCTTTCTTGGGCAGGGGACCTTTGCAGGATTTCAGTCCTTCACAGCGTAGTGTGTTACCAATTGTTTTCTTGGTGACTATGGTCCCAGCTGCCTTGAGATCATTGACAAGATCCTCCCGTGTAGTTCTGGGCTGCTTCCTCACCGTTCTCATCATCATTGCAACTCCACGAGGTGAGATCTTGTATGGAGCCCCAGGCCGAGGGAGATTGACAGTTCTTTTGTGTGTCTTCCATTTGCGAATAATTGCACCAACTGTTGTCACCTTCTCACCAAGCTGCTTGGCGATGGTCTTGTAGCCCATTCCAGCCTTGTGTAGGTCTACAATCTTGTCCCTGACATCCTTGGAGCGCTCTTTGGTCTTGGCCATGGTGGAGAGTTTGGAATCTGACTGATTGATTGCTTCTGTGGACAGGTGTCTTTTATACAGGTAACAAGCTGAGATTAGGAGTGCTCCTAATCTCAGCTCCTTACCTGTATAAAAGACACCTGGGAGCCAGAAATCTTTCTGATTGAGAGGGGGTCAAATACTTATTTCCCTCATTAAAATGCAAATCAATTTATAACATTTTTCACATGTGTTTTTCTGGATGTTTTTGTTGTTATTCTGTCTCTTACTGTTCAAATCAACCTACCATTAAAATTATAGACGGATAATTTCTTTGTCAGTGGGCAAACGTACAAAATCAGCAGGGGATCAAATACTTTTTTCCCCTCACTGTACATTCTAGCTACTTAGCAGACACTCTTATACAAAGTGATTTATAGTTAGTGAGATACATATACAATCACATCAGAAATGATTGGCACCCTTGATAAAGATGAGAAAAAAAATACTGATCTATATCGTATGCTCAATTTGTTTGGGAAATTATATTATTTTGTACTAATACCATTGATCAGATAATTTATTTTGGTTGAACAAATAATAAAAATATTCAAAAAATATGTTTGTGCACCCTACCCTTGAGAGGATAACGGCACTTCACCTTTTTCTGTCATGTTTTATGAGATTGAAGAACACATTGGAAGGGATCTTTGACCATTGCTCCATACTGTCTGCGCTTATGGACTGCCCTCTTCAATTCAAACCACAGGTTTTCAATGGGGTTCAAGTTTGGAGACTGAGATGGCCATGCAAGATGTTGATTTTGTGGTCAATTAACCATTTATTTGTGGAAGGCGAGACCCAAATGCAGACACAGGAGGCAGGTGGTTGGAGTCTTACAATGTTTAATAATCCAAAGGGGTAGGCAAGAGAATGGTCGTGGACAGGCAAAAAGGTCAAAACCAGATCAGAGTCCAGGAGGTACAGAGTGGCAGACAAGCTCATGGTCAAGGCAGGCAGAATTGTCAGGCAGGCGGGTACAAAGTCCAGAAACAGGCAAGGGTCAAAACCGGGAGGATTAGAAAAAGGAAAATGCAAAAAGCAGGAGAACGGGAAAACCGCTGGTTGACTTGGAAACATACAAGACGAACTGGCACAGAGAGACAGGAAACACAGGGATAAATAGACTGGGAAAAATAAGCGACACCTGGAGGGGGTGGAGACAATCACAAGGACAGGTGAAACAGATCAGGGCGTGACAATCAAGGGTGCCAATAATTTTGGATGTGACTGTACGTAATTGTTTACTGTATACATGTTAATAGCAGTAGTCTCCAGTTTAATCCCTAGAGTGAATAAGATGAGTTTTTACGAAACATTCAAATGTCAATTATTTTGCCATTTGATTGAGAAATAAGAGTGCACATCAATATGCCGATACAAATGAGAAGTGTTTTTTATGTTGTGCTGGCATAACTGCTAGTGAATTATGGGATGTCGGAGCTCATCTCTGTGGTGATGAATGTGTAGCTGTGACAGTACATCTAGCTAGTATCTAAAGCCAAACTCCAGCTCCCTCAGCACTGACAGCATGGAGCTGGCTGGCTCGCTGTAATCATCTGCCACACATAGTAAAAAACTCTTACTCAGCATTCGGGGCCACAATTCTGTGTGTGTGTCTGTCTGTGTGTCTGTCTGTGTGCGTATGTGTTTGTGTGCATGTGTGTGTGCGTCCTCGGTATGATACTGCTAACATGGTGACAAATGCGTCTCGCCAAGTGGGCTGTTTATCAGCGAAGGCTTCCTTCCAGATAATGAAGTCTCGCAGCAAAGGAGCACCTTGCCCCTGCCTGGATGCAACCAAGCATGGATACCCAGCTAGCATATAACGTTGTGAGAACCTGTTTCTTAGAGCTTGGTGAGAGCGTGGTAGTGCTATGGTTATTTTTGCAGACAACCTTTCCATAACGTTTCCTACAGGTTTTCTATTTAAAGTCATGTTCTCAGAAAGTTCTGAGAACATTAAGAAACAACGTTCTTCTGTATGAATTTCAATACTTCAGCATAACGTTTTCTGCCGTTTTCCTCATTCTACCATAAGCAAGTGAATTTCCATGTGTCCCATCTGTGCTTGCAGTTCAAAATAGTTAACATAAGCTAGCAGTGTTATTAAAAGTCTTATTGAAACGCTCTCAGAACGTTATTTAATTACCTTCAAATAATAACGTTTTAAACGTCAGGAAACTTATGGCTTCGTTCCCAGAACTAATGTAAAACTAAGAATGTACGTTCCCAAAACTTCCAAGGAACCAAAATGTGCTAGCTGGGTAAACAGCAAGGCAAGAGGAATCCAACTGCTCTGTCTCCTTCATCGCTCTCCGCTTGGCTCACTCAACAATCACCTACTTTAAATCCTGTATTTCTTAGAAAGACTCTGGATGACATGCTGTACAAATAAATACCAAGGAGCAAATGTAGCAAAGCTGCTAACTCTATTCCATTCATCAAAGTATTAAAGAGTCAGCTTCAGAAGCCATTCGGGGCCCTACTGCCTGTTTGTTATTGTGGTATAGGAGCTGACACTCACAGATTATGTCCCTGGCATTGTAGTGTCAGGGAGCTTAGCATGAGGGCATTATCCAGCTTGAGTAATGATGTTTGCTGGAACCACTGGGTTGCTGCTGTTTGCATTAGTGAAGACCCTGTGGCAGAAAGAGATTAGGTTAAAAATGAAACAGAGTAAGTGGAGAGGGGAATGAGAAAGAGAAAGAGAGAGAGGGGGAGGGGTGGAAGAGGGAAAGAGGTAAAGAAGGAGAGAGTATGGTACGATTCAGCCATTGTATAGTTAAGCAATAAGGCCCGAGGAGGTGTGGTATATGACCAAGTGGTGTTCTTGGGCACTACCAGAGGTGCCTTATTGCTATTATAAACTGGTTACCGATGCATTTAGAACAGTAAATAAGTAATTGTGCATCATAACCGTGGTATAATTAAGCAATAAGGCACAAAGGGGTGTGGTATATGACCAACTGGGGCGGCAGGTAGCCTAGTGGTTAGAGCGTTGGACTAGTAACCGAAAGGTTGCAAGATTGAATCCCAGAGCTGACAAGGTAAAAATCTGTTGTTCTGCCCCTGAACAAGGCAGTTAACCTGCTGTCATTTGAAAATAAGAATTTGTTCTTTACTGACCTGCCTAGTTAAATAAAGGTAAAATAATAATACCACGGCTAAGGGCCGTTCTTATGCATGATGCAACGCGGAGTGCTTGGATACAGCCTTTAGCTGTGGTATATTGGCCAAATACCACAACCCCCAGAGGTGCCTTATTGCTATTATAAACTGGTTACCAATGTAATTAGAGCAGTAAAAATAACTGTTTTGTCATACTCGTGGTATACGGTCTGATATACCACGGCTGTCAGCCGATCAGCATTCAGGGCTCGAACCACCTTGTCTATAATGTCTGATACACCACGACATTCAGTCAATCAGCATCCAGGACCCAAACTACCCGGTTTCTAATACTGTATATCCATTTGCCTCCAACTATGTGCCCAATTAATCTACTTAGAGCAACATATTACAATTATATTCAATGTCCTTACAGTACATTTCAATGTAAACTGTCAAGAGTAATCAGTCTAAACACGTCTCCCTTTCAATTTACATACAATTTACTCTACTTTATGTGTATGTATAGCACCCACACATTGATAATGTTGGTATTTATCTTTCGGGTGGTAACATTGTTTAGGTCTGAGATTAAAAACCAGTGAGAGAACAGCATCACTATATAGACATTCAGATTGCAGTTGTCTTGTTTTATTACATACAGTGGGG